>JAAFCE010001036.1:50661263-50710764 GCA_013389805.1 Trigoniulus corallinus | reverse complement strand
CTGCGTTTAATATATAGGGACCTTCATCTTTTACCCCCTTCTGCATGTTTTTATCCAGTACATAACAAATCCGTTTGATGGTATTCGTCTCACGTTTAGGTGAATCGTCCAAGGAGGAGAGGGACAAAAAAAAAAGAAATTACCGATCTAATTTTTCCGGGCGGAGTTAGCAATCATGTTACCCAAATTAATATCTAGTCTCTTACCGATATTTCTGTGATGAATTTACCGTCTCTTTCCTCCTCATTTCCACCTTTGATATTAATTTTGTCATATCGTAGAATTGAGGTGTTGTAATAACATTTTATTAATTGTGACACCGCCAAACTTTTAGTAGATTGGAGTTCACGAACTGGTCGCTAGGAGTTCTCTGCCCGTAATATCCTCCTCCTCCTCAAATTTTACGACGCAAGGTGGAGAATGAGGATTGTTTATGACAATAACCTGAAGGAGGAGGACAGCTTTGCATCGAACGAAATGATAAAATATCACTGGTTTAGGTGAGGTGAGGACATGAGTAGTAAAAGGGCCCTTGAAGGAGTCAACGTTTTATAATGGTAGCTTAGCGCTGGGTCACGGGCTGGCTGCATGCCCAAAAAGGCGATATCTCAAAGGCGCATCGCCGTTGCGACTACCTTTCTGTCGCGACTTGAAGTAAATAATCCAACTAAGTAGGGATCAAGCCCCAAGAAAATTATTGTCAGCTAACAAAATGGGCTTTTAAATACTGCTGCTGATCATCCTTAGGTCCCAGAGGGCAGAAAGTAACGAAGGAGTTTGAAGACAGTGTCCAACACTAAATGATCCTGAGAGGAATTTACCGACTCTCTCCCCTTACACTTTTGAGAGGACTCCGTGATTTAATTTCTCGTTCTGGATATTCATCATTAGAGCCTCACGATTGACCCTGGATTAAAAAAAAGCATCTACTGACACCTTTCCTGCCTATGGCAGGGTCGGGCACCCATCTTTGCCCCTGCGAGGGAGCTGCTGTATTGCGTTGGGCACACCATTTCTCGCCTGGCCATTTAAGCAAGGCAACCCCAGCTAGTGCTGGCATGGGTAACCGTTCATAAACACTGGGGCAGTGTTTATGCAGACTGGACATTAGAACTACGCAGTAGACGGGGCTCTAATGGCCATTGTAGTTGAAGGGCCCTAAAACACCCACGAATCAATCAATCAACTGCCTGCCAATCAATCGTCAGCCTACTGGTCGTTGGGACACTCCGACGACGCCAAGGGGGCGAGGTCCTACACCAGGAATTTTTGCCTCATTTATTCGTTGCATAGTAGAGAGGGCTGTTTTGCATGCAAATGATGTCGTGCCGTCCAACATATCGCTCACGTGTTCCCAATGTGACAAAAATAGGTTACCCAACCCTACCATAGGCGGTAAAAGGATTAGTAACAGTTGATGGGTAGACGGGAATTTTATAAATAATACAGGGCGGCGCATAAATGTCACCAGCGAACACAGAGTCGATTCGCTGTTGAATTTTCCCCAGTTTTTATGTGGAAGGAGAGGGGGGGGCTGAAATTAGGCGTGGGTTGGAGGTTGTACTAATTTCTGTGCTTTATAATCGCTATTAATGGTGATTATAATCTCATACTTGCAAGCAAACTCGTTTGTTCATCATGTGATATGCCGCGAGTTTTTATTGTACTTAATAATAGTGTGTAATCAATTGCCTACTACGCTACCATTTCGTTGAACAAAAGAGATACCCAGAGCCATTGTCCATGTCATGGGTAGCACAAGAGAGCACCTGCTTGATGCACCAAAATTTGAATGAATAATACCTAGGAGTGAATACGCCAACCACTAATTCTACAGAGTGCGAAAGGGTACTTCTGTTTCAGTCATCGATTCCTATAGTGGATGCCAAACGCCCCCCTTAAGCTCTTTTTAGTAATCAGAGAAGTATTTCTTCTCTGCTCTAGTCGCATTCCCACTTTAGGGCAGTTTGGGATCTTTTCCTCCCACGTCTTCGCTTCTAACTCTTTACCATTCCTCCTTGTGTGATTGAGTTGTGTGCAACGGTTTACATGATTATTCTAATATGTATGGTGGATCCCGTTGTTTAACTCAAATTAAACGTCGGAACCATGTGGTCACATTGATTGGCATTTTGACATTGTTGGATCACGTGGACAATGAAATCGCGGCCACACCAGTAGTTGGACTTACGCATTTCCCTAATCCATAAAGTATATATTAATATATATAAACATCATATCGATCCATCTCTTTTTACCATCGAGTGGTCTCTTCCCTAATTCCCCACTCCCTCTCACAACTCCCATGAACCCTTTGCGCAACTGCTCTGACTCTATCCTAGTCCAAAAAGTGACACCAAGGATGGGCTGAGAGCGGAAGGGAGGATGTTGGAGCAGTAGGCTATAATTCCCTGCTCTTTGTTGCATTTGACATTTTCCAACAGATCTGTGGGTTTTTTTTCCTTGCATATTATGTACGTGGGAAATTAGGAAGCAGGGATGAAAAAGGGCTTAAAGGGTTACAGAGGTAGTGCTGTTGGTCCTTTCTTCCCTCTCTCTTATATCATTAATATTTAGATGATGGTCGAGAGAAATACGAGTCTGCGGGTTGGAGAAGAGGATAACGTCCTGGTTTTGGATGAGGGGTATACCTCGCATACTCAGGACCCTTGCGACTGTCAAAATAACCTTCAATATGTTGTCCTGTGAAGGGCAACCCTTTTGACGTGAAAGCATTGTAAAAAAATTCTGTAAGGAATTATGCCTGGTTCCGTATACCCACGCGCTAACGCTATTACCGTTGAATCAGACGACACAGCACAAAAAATGGTGACGTCACACTGCTACTTGGGGTGCCGCAGAGCAGCTATGCGTGACGGTAGTTGACCAGTGGTCAACTCGCATAGCGTCCCGCACGTCACGCTGCGTTCTGATTGGCTGGCGGTTGAGCTGTCTGCTTGAAAAATGGTGGAGGATAATGTAAGACATGACGGCGGCGTGCGGTGACTCCAAATAAAGCGCTGCACTTAAGGAATTGCGCTGGCGGTCCTTCATAACGCACTAGCACACAACGTCATCAAAATGTCATCAGTGGCGACGTGATTAGCGTTGAAGTGTGATGATACGGAACTAGGCATTAGATAACAGCAATTTTAGATTCAGGGATGGTCTGAATAGTGGAGGACCTGAAGAAATGATCCACTCTGACGTTCTGGTTCTCTACCACACGCCCGATGTGACACCTCTCTGGAAAAAAGAGATGCATGAGAGCTGAAATTGAAAGGGCATGAACGTTACCGACATTCAGAGGGGTAGGACCCGAGGAGATTGATGTCCTTACCCCACCCATCTTCTTGTTCCCTATGTTCGTGCACTCAGACCTTTAATGACCACTAGAGTAGCCCTACCTCAGTTTTGAAGTACATCAGTTCCTGGAGTAGGAAGTGGGTGGAAGAATTGGGAGAAAGGGGTTCGAAGAGAACAACAAAGGTTCAGGCTATGTCCGAAAAAGGATCACTTTGTTACTTCAACAACCAAAGATTACATTTGGGACACCAAATTGGACATCTCGCCATTTTTAATCCCTAGAATGGATTTTCCTAATTCGACCTGATCATAGTAGGGACCCAAAAACGCACATAAAGGCCCGAAGTTCGACAGGACGATAGATGTGAAAAGGGCAACGACTCTCTGGAGGGTAGAAGGGCGGCAGATGTTAGTCATATTATATTTCTAGTCCTCGCACTGACCACTTCCAGCTTTTTATACAATTAATGTTCTCGAAGTGTCGAGGAGCACCTAGTCACTTATTATTCACGCATTCGTCCAGTATCACAGATGAGAGGTCCTTAATGTCCGTTATCAATTGCAATTATGAACCTATTTCTCAATTTTCTTTCAACCCTGGTCCTGTCTGCACCCTTCCCTTTCTTCCCTTCCGGTCAGATGAAAGAGGAAAGAGAGATACATATAGTGTACATTATATGAATTTATTTTGTAGTTTCCGTTCAGTGAAGCGTATTGTTTCACTTTGATGGGATAGAAGAGAAATTGCACCTTTTTTCTTCGGAACTTATTCCCCTCGGTTGGTCATTTGTAGTGGACAAAGAAGAAGGGAACATAGAGAGGCGATGGTTGCGAAATAAAAACGATGGAATAGAATGACACAAAATGGGTCCCAACGTGGATATTTGTTATTAGACACGGGATATTTTCAGGGCTCTAAATCTAACCTGCTCCTCCTCTACTTCTACTCTCCCCTTATATATATTTTCCTGGTCCTCTCGGTATCTTTTGGCCCCACTTCTCTCATCTCTATGTCGGTCATCACATTATACCCCTCTTCCCCCTCCTCCTCCTTCTCGTCCCTTCAACCGATACGCAATTCGGTAAAACGAGATTTTTTAAATCTCCAGTTATGGGACATTTATGTTTTCTCTTCTGGTCATGTGTCACACTTATTTGCATATTTGGCGATAGTGGTAGTGGTGTCATCGGCACAGATTTTATGAGTCTATCAGATGTTCAACTTGGGAAAACGAGGAAGAGGAGGACTAGCAGGGTTAGAAAGGGGAGGACTGGTGGGGGAATCTAGGGCCAGGAGGACATTTTATAAATAGATTTACAGGAATGTGTCTCCAGTACACTGTGTATACAAATATGTGAAGTGTGCAGGAGGGCTGTTAAGAGAGGGACTGTGAGCAGACATAGTAACGAAGCAGTTAACCCGAAAGAGGAGGTGAATGGAAGAGGGGAAACGAGATGTGACAGGATCCCCACCTTTCCATAACTTTAACCCTACAGTTTATGACCAGTTTCCAGAGAGAAAGCGACAATTCAATGAGAAAAATGCTCCACCAGCCTCCGCTGAGTCTCGAACTTTAAAAGTATTGATTATTTATTGTATGTGATGGAGGCGAACGCTTGTTACACGCCAAATAGACATGATTACATGAATTGTTTTGTGTGGGGCGAATCGGGGAAAGGGGGAAGGCACAACGGAGGACAGGGGGTGGACTGAATACCGTAAAGATATCAGATATGACCTAACGTGCGGTGAGTCATATAAAAACGAAGAGAAAACTATTGCCGCTAGGAAACCCAAGCCCTCTCCTATCCTCTTCCCCGAGAAATATTATAGATTAAATATTTGTGTTTCAAAAATACACAAAAATTCGTGTCTTGCATATGATGGGTATGTGAATTGATGGCGGAGGGAAGTTGTCTCTTCAGTGGCGATTTAATGAGTGGACAAGAGGAGGAGTCTGTAGGACAATTCTCCGATCTCCTTATTACAACCTTTTGCACTACTACTGAGAATATACTATAGACTTTAACCAAGATTGGGACGGGAAGTTGGATACAAGAGGATTGAGGGTAGGATGGTGAGAGGGAAGGATAGAAAGTAAAATTACGATTTTGTTTTAGGAAGGCACCCCTGCCTTTCCTTTCGAAAGCAGGCCACCCCCGCTCTCCTTGATTTTTTTAATCACTGGAACATGGGGGTGAAAGAGTGAACTAGGACAGAAGCGAGGGAGGAGGAGTGATAAGTGCAAGATTAAATTCTATCTGGATGTCTTCTATACATAAGAGAAGGAAAGAGGGCTAAGTGGGAGCTTACTCTTTAACTGCTACAGTCCGAGAAGGGGACAGTCTAATATTGAATATATTTGACGTAATACTGAAAATGCTAGTTTTAGAATTACCAGGGGAGGGGAAAAGATCGGGACCGCAGAGATATAGGGACATTTCTACCCGGAAAGTTGCAGTTCCGTGGAGGAGGTTGTGTCCATTGTAGGATTAAATATGCAATCCCCGAACTTGCGGAAATAAAGGTTCTGCTATTATGGTCCAGTAGGAGCAAGGGTGAGTCCTTACATCTGAAGTGTAATTGCCCATTGCCCTGCTGACACTCCAATTGCCCTTTTCACGTGCAGTGGTGACATTACGCATAGAGCGCTGGCAGGCCTAAGTTAAATGCAAGGAACTCCTAACCCTTTACCCGTCTATGGCAGGGTCGGGTACCCATCTTGTCCCTCTGAATGGACACAAGGACGATCTATTGGATAGTTTTTCCACAGCCTGTTGCCGACCAAAGCTGCAACCCCCTATTCTTATTTATTATCGTCGGTCTACTGTTCGTTGGGGCACTCCACCGAGCCCCTACACCTGGAAATTTTTCTTCATCTACCCGTTGCATAGCAGAGAGGGTTCTTTTACGTGCAAATGCCGCCGTACACCACACGGGACTTCGGTTTTAGTTGTCATCCAAAAGAAGGCGCACTCGGGGCTTCTCTCTCGCCCGAAAGAAGCCAACCCACCTCGATCCAGTATCGAACCTAGAACTACTGACGCAATTACCGAGCGAGCTACCCACTTCGCCACCGAGGCGGACGACAGGCCTACGTTAAACGCACATAATTCAAGACCGGAAGAAGGGGAGGAAGGGACCAGAGGTGAGAAGAAAGGATGAATAATGAAAGGCGTTTGTTTGTAGGGATCTTGAGGTGTGAAACAATAGCAGGTCTGCAGGGCACTTATTGATGATTACACTCCTCCCCTGCATCTTTGTCCGACATTTTCTTTTGTTTAACATCATTTTTCATGGTTCAAATCCACCACCTAAGAAGCGATGTAATGCAACAACTATCCATTAGCTTCAGATTGGTCAGGACATAACACTACACCTAAAGCTTCTGGATTTGAAATTCCATTTCTTTGCAAATGCAAAGTAGATTGATATGATTTTGTTTATTTTTTTGTCTCTCTCTTTTCTCACTTTGCTTTTAAATATAAATGATAGAAGTGTGTGTGCGGTGTAGTTGTTTATATGTGTGCATAAATTTCAAAAGAGTGAATGAGGTCCTTGAAGAGGAGGATGTGCAGTAGAAGCAGAGAAGGGTCGAATCCAGGGATATGTAGAGAGAGAGAGAGTGGTTGGTAGTTGTGATGCTTTCAACCAAATTGCTACCGTGCAATTTTTGAAATCCATTGTTGTGAATTTTCGCTTTCTCTCTCTCTCTCGCTACATAATGTGTATTTTGATGAGTGAGTGTGTGTATGTATGTGTATGTCTGAATGACACCACTCGTTTAAATGTTTGGTCCGAAGATAAGTGCCCTTACAGCTCATTAAACATAACAGATAGACAAGGTCCCTACTAGTTTGAATTAGTAGTCTCTCACTCTCTCTTTCTCTCTTATAGACACACACACAAGCATTTTCCATTTTGTGTGAACGGGTATTGAAATTTAATGTACCATACTGTCCACCTGGTATTCTATTGCCCTATATATTCCAGTGAGGAAATGTTTTTTCCGCCTGTCTGCCCATCCCCTTCCCATCAGTCTCTTCTGCTCTCGTTCAGTAGGGGATTTGGCGGACAAGAGGATAAAGATCCAGTAGAGACAGAAGCATCAGGGTTGTATTATGTTCCACCTCTCGTTGTCAGGATTTTAAGAATAAAATATTATACATTCTGGTCAGTCGTTTGGTTCTACTATTATATTACCTCTCCATCTCACGGGCCCAGAATCGACTTCAATGTTTCATATAAAGGTGTCCTATACTCGCTAAGGCGCCCACTCAGGTTCAGTGAGATGCACCCATCAGCTGCATTTATGTCGCAAATGGCAGGAGTCTGTTCTTTGGTTACTTAACGACTATCTTCCCAACCGGTCAAGATCCTTTGCCAAAGACAAGAGGAGAGCTCCAGTTACTAAAAAGTTAACTGATTTGCATCCATATTCTTTTCCACGTCGAACGGGGTTCCTTAACTGGCGGAAATACCCATTGTATACAGTACAATCTTAAGATTTTCCACCCTCTCATCTGAAAAACTGCCACGTCGTTCGACGTGGTTTTGAACTCGAGAACAAAGAACTGAAGGATTCAAGAACGTGATGCCATTAGAGCTATGTAGTCTAGGTCCATTCCTTCCTCACTTGGGGAGCGGCGAATTGCGTTGGACGCACCAGTTCTCGTCTGATCACTGAAGTTAAGCAGCGCAACCCCAGCTAGTACTGACATGGGTGACCGCTTGGGAAAACTGGGTACTGCTAATACCCAAAAATCGTCGCATTAGTGTAGTGTCTGTGCAGTCTTTGCATAAGAACTATGCTGTGGACGGAGCTCTAACGACCTTTGTAGATGAAGGTCCCTAAAACACCAACAAACAACAACAGCAATCCTCACTTGGGTACCGCCGTGCCATTTACATGCGAAATTCACCAAGGCAGCAACCTACAATAATTGTTGTGGTGTCTCTCTAGTCGACACAATAATAGCCTTTGGCAGATGGGAGACGGCATGCTGAAATGAATTTCTAATATCTTTGTTATTCTAATGGAGGAAAAAGGGAGTGTGTTTAGTGCGTGGACTTGAAGAAGAAAGAGGGGAGACGTCAAGAGCAGGGTCTTAAGAGGAAGGTCCCTTATAAAAATCCCATTGTTTTATCACAGAAACACTCTCAAATGCTAAATTGCCCGATGAAGAGAATTAATTCTGGATTGGGTCCTTGGCTCGAGTATAATTTCCTAACTTGAAATTGTCCTTTTCTTTTTCTATCGGCAGAATTCCATCTTTACAGAGGCGTTGCTACGCATTAATCCTATCCCATTATTATTATTATTACTATTATTATGATTAGGTCTCTCTATACGGAGAAAGAGACAGAGAAAAATCCTCTTTTATTTCAAAGGATTTTCAAAATGGATTTATTGTATCCGTGACACTTGAATTGAAAAGATAAGTCTATCAAGCGCACACCACCACTACCAACTTGCCAACAACTCCCAACTACAAGGCCCTTTAGAAACTCCAACAATAACACACACTTATACAACGCCACATATCACTGTGTCTGGATAGATGACATCCATTTGTTTCAACGTGACATTTGGACTGTTATAATAACAATAATAATTAAGGTGATATAGTTGTGCTTTGTTCCTTCCCACCTCCCTCTTCCCTGTACTGGTTTGTCCTAAAGCATATTCTTTTTTAATGCCCACTGGCGTCCACCAAGACGAAAAAAAAAATAACACGTGAGCAAGCAAAATGGACCCAACATCTTATCCCATCCTACTGCTGCTACTATTGCGCAGACGAGATTAGTGTCTACTTAGGTGATTATTAAATACCTGGAAACCGATTAGGGCACCATCTACACACGTGGACCAAAGATATAATGTCACTCCCTACTGCTCAGAAACGTTCGGTATAAGGATTAAAACACATTTGACCACTGGGCATTAGCGAGAAGTTTGTCTAGCCTAGTTTTTACAATGTAATGTCGTCTCTGGTGCTCAAAAACATATTTGACGGACTGTTCTAAAGAGGAAAAGAGAGGAGGAAGAATAGTTAAAGGTGGTAGGTAGTGCCACTGATATTACTGAGGATTGAACCCTTGACTATCTGTTTGCCGTAGAGGTGAACCACGAGTCTATTACTCCTCTCCGAAGCACTGTGCTGAGTTACCACCCGTACGACAGTAAATGGCTTTTTAACACCTGGGGGACCCAATAACCAATCAGTAGTTCAACACATGGTAGGTACAGAGTGCTTTAAATTGGGTAAGCACACACTCGCCCCCTACGTGAATATCGATTTGAAGGATCGGGACGTCATTTCCCCTCACTATTTCACGCTGCCGCGCTGCTGGAATCATCATTATCATTTCCGGATAAGTGAAGCCGTCGAATTTTGACGAGTGTCATCACGCTGCTTGTGACGAGTGCCAATAATCCGCGGAAAAATGCTGCTTCTGCATACAATATTTTGATTAAAAGAGAGGGAGGGTAAAAAAAAGACTTCCACTCGCCCTCATTTTTTTAGTTAAATATTCATATGGGACATTTTGTAAACTGTTATCCTCCTGCTTTTTTCCCCTCGCTCTCTGTCTCCTTCCCTCTCCTTCTGTCAGGAACAACAGACGTAGGGATAAGAGGGAAGAATTGAAAACTGAAGTTGAGGAGAGCAGACAACAGTCAAACGACAATGCTGATGATTGTTGAATTATTTCCGGTCGATCAGATGATGCATCCTGTCTCCTTCTCCTCTTCCTCCTCTCCCGTCTTCTTTTCAATCGTATGTCACTCTCCTCTCCTGTCCTTTAATTTTGCACAATGTCGTCGGATGCTGTCTTCGGTTGGCAGCCATGTTGCTTTCATCATCATCATCATCATCCTCCATTTTGACCGATGCTCCTGACAGTGACCATTGAAGATGGCGAGAGATGGGCCAAAAAGTGGGGGAGGAGGAAGACAAATCGAAAAGCGGAAATACGTACGTACTAGTATGTGGCATAGGGTTCTCATCTGCGCTGAAGGGTGTGTAGGGGGAGTGAGAACAGTATAGATGACGCAGTGACCCAAGTTTCTGTCAGGACACGAAAATTGAAACGAAAATTCATCCGATTTTCGATATGGTAGAATAATTTCTGATAGAAATTAATAATTGAAGCGCAGCAACAATCATTTTCTGTGTATTGACAAAAAGCGGGCCTTTGACGATGGCAGGTCCCTTTCTCTACTCTGCACCCTATCAATGTTTTCCTCATGCCTTTTTCACCTCCTCCTCCCCGTTCCTAATATTCGACATATTTTAGCGATGGGACAGGCCCAATCTGCCCTCCCCCTCTTCTTCTTCTCCTCCTACTCTTCCTCCTTTTACAGAAACAATTTCACTATGTCCATAATCAAAGTTGAGTTGTTTGGGGAAATAAAATGGAATGGATAAATGCAATAGTGGATTGATGGATATCTAGGAACAATTCGTTTGGTTTTTTTTTTTGGCAAAGCAAGATAGTTGAAGGTCTTATGCGCAAGATGGGGTGGCCTGTGTGCCTTTGACAGGGTATCTTATGAAGAGGAGATACTAGGGACACTTTTTTTTAAGGAAAAAAGTGCAGAATTGTGTGGGGAAGAGCGTATAACGATTACCCTCAGATGGTAGCAAATGAAGCAGAAAATAAAGGCAATTTTCAACTGACCACAGTTAAATTGTTAGGGCATCACGGGATATGTTCCTCCTTGTCTGTCCTTCCACCCTCGCCCTTTATTTCACCGTCATTGTTGATTCCTGCTTGAAAAACTTCGGTTTTATGGTTATCATTTTCGTGGGGGACGGGGGTGGGAACCATAATGATAGAATAAATGTCGCCCATGCGCGGAAGAATTGACCTAACTGCACATGCGTCGTCTTACTAATCCTCTTCCGGAATTTCAAGGCGAGTCCACTATATTTGTGACGGTGGATTGAATTTACGTATGGCCACGGGTTCGAGTCCTGTGTGTCAGAAAGGGACCCATTGCATGATCTTAAGGGGCGACGAAAAAAGTTATGGCATGATGTGCAGTCAAGTTGTGTTGGACACACCAGTTCTCGTGAGATCACTGAAGTTAAGCAATGCAAGCCCTGGGTGGTTGGTAAAGAACGTTGGGTGGTGCTGAAAATTTCTCCTCTCCTATATCCTCTAGACCAGGGGTGGCCAACTTTTGTGCACATAAGATCTACTTTTTATCCTAAACACGTGTCGCGATCGACTTGTTGTCATAGGCGTAGTCAAGGTGGGGAGGGGGAGGTTCGATACTGGACCCACCTCGGTCCAGTATCGAACCTAGAAACGCTAACGCTGAGCCACTACGTCAACACATCGCGAGTGATCGACCAAAATTGGCTTCGGGATCGACCGGTCGATCGCGATCGACAGGTTGGCCACCCCTGCTCTAGACCTACCTCCTCATCTCCTGCGAGCAGCCTCCTAAGGGTTCAGCCTATTATGGCTGCTTGGTTTACTCCCCAACCCGTTAGTACAGCGATTCGCACATGCAGGGCCGGCGCTATATTTTGCGGGGCCCCGTGAAAACATAAAGTGGGGCCCTTCTATCAATAGGTTCATTAATCCGAATGCGCGAGGCGCTGTGCCATCGCCCTGTCCGCACACCCATCACGCCGACCCTGCTCACATGTTGGCGGTAGGAAATCACTGTCCAATATTTCGGGGGAGCGGCGATGTTGCGTTGGACACACCAGTTCTCGTCTGATCACTGAAGTTAAGCAACGCAAGCCCAGTTAGTACTGACATGGGTGGTCGCTCGGGAAAGCTGGGTACTGCTAATACCCAATAATCGTCGCATTAGTGTAGTGTCTGTGCAGTGTATGCATTAGAACTATACAGTGGACGGGTCTCTAATGACCTTGTAGTTGACGGGACCTTAAACTCCAACAAACAACAACAACAAATCCAATATTTCGGCTAGTGAGATCTCAATGTCCACTGTTCACTCCTGAGGACCTATTTTCCTTTCTGAAATCTTTTTTTATGTGTGTGTGTGTGGTGAATAAGCAATCCTGCCATAGACAGGGACGAATTCCATTTAAAGTACTCCTCATTAAATATAATTGTGATACGAAAAAGGTGGAGACATCATTCTGGCAGCTATTGACGTAACACCCTACGGTACCTGACCCTGTCATAGAAAACGTGCTTTAATTTTTCTACCAAAAACTTTAATAATCTGATTTCTAGTTTGTTTTGACGATGAACAGCAGAATCACGAGCTTTGATATATAATATTAAATTTCCCCCTCTACTTTTTTTTTGAAAATCTTGTTGTTATTGTTGTCACCCCCGCTTTTTTGCGATATTGTAAAGTCATCTCCCGTCAGTGGTGGTCGTGGCCCCCGTCATTCATGTCTGCCTACGAACTGATTTTCATCCTTGAAAGCAAATGGTGCTGGTGTGGGTGTATGTGTGGGATTCCGTGTGTATTCGACAGCCATTTTCCCCCTTTTTTCCATCCTTTAAAAAATTTGTTTCTCTACTGCGCTATATATGAAGAAGGAGGAATAACTGTTACCTTATTGACATATCTGATGATGGCTACATGTTTTTTTTTCTGGATTTTTTTTCCACGAGAAGGGGTATGATGGGAAAACAGGGGTCGAAAAATATCCTGGATATATTTTCACTCCCCCTATTTTTCATCAATTTTTTTTTCTTCTTTTCACATTCTGACTTAGTATCACCATGATGTAGGGGTAAAAGACTAGGGTAGTGTGACAGAGAGGATAAAATACAGACGGAGGGGGAAAATGGTGCTACAGTGCGCAGTATGGGTGCACTGATGATGAGGTGTGGAGCAGTAGTGAGGAGAGAACGAATCTTGTTGGAAAAGTTTCAATTATCGTACCTATAACCGTCAGTAGACCGTAATGACAGGTTTAAATCCATCCCCTCTCTCCGCCCACTGATATTCGTCTGCTCAGTCAGACACAAGTGTGGGGGAGAGGGGATAGGAGATGGGACAGGAGAGGGGAGGGTTAAGAATTTCATTACAGTGAATGAGACGGATTGGACATGATGACTTAACCTATATTGAAAATGTTTCTCAGGAAGGACTGAGGAGGAAGGTCCCTTTTTTTGTTATCTGGTGAGAAAGGGTGTTCGAAATAGTAGCAGCAGTGAAAGTTCCTAAGCATCTACTCATTTTCCCTACACTTCCTCGCTTTCGATACCATTTTTGCCTACTAAGCGGCTTGCGTGCCCCTCCATTCTACCCTCGACTTTTTTCCTTTCCACGTGTATACCTAACTCTCATTTTTCCAATTCTTACCGCTCGACTTTACCAACTCACCACCCCAATTCTTCTCCAAGTGAATTGGCATTACAGGAGGAGGGAATCAGGGTGCCAATTGCACCGGATGATATTTGCATTAGACCTCTCTCTCTCTCTCTCGCTCCTGTTCCTAATGTAGAAACCTACTAATCTGATTTGAATGGATCTTTATTTGAAACAACTAATTCCGGGAGAAAGAAAAAGGACTGGTAACTTACTATAGTGACATGTTCTCTTCCTCCTCCCTCCTTCATCCAGTTAACACCCTTAGACCTCTCTGTCCACCCTAAGTCCTTTTTCCTCTCTTTACTTACTCCATCCATGCTTTTGAATGATTGACTCTAAAACATTCAAGACCATATTTCCCATCAGTGGTTTTACTTGTCAATAAAGTTAAGAGGAATAGTGGGAGAGAAGGATTTGGAGGGCACATCGCCTGTTAGCACAGCCTGTGAGAACTGCAGAAGCCCAGAAAAAGGTTGTGAACTTGACTGTAGTGATTTACAAATAGAGAGAGAGAAAGGCGATTGTCAGGACTTTTTTCTTCGACAGGGATTTCGTGATGCACATAAAAGCCCTCTCTAGTTTGTTGCCCTCTTTATTCACTCATTTCACCACCTCTACCTCCCAGAAAAAAAAGGAAAATAGCGTCAAAATAAGCGCATTCCCACCCCCAATAGACACAACAGGACTTAAGTATGGCCCGTGTATGGATTTATCAGCTTGCACTCCCTCTTATTATGCGGTGGCGGCGAGCAGTTCAGACGAGTTGTTGATAATCGTGGATTGAAGGTGGACATAAAATAGAATATGGTTAGTACGTTCTTTTTACACTGTTTTTTCGGATGTGAATTGTGCAAGCTGACCTCTTCCTCCTCCTTTCCATAATTCGGTTTGCGTCACCTTTATCCTTTCCTCGCTATCCCAACATCATCTTATATAGGATCAAGCTAACCAATACACAACACAGGAATTAAAGGGAGAACAGGGAAAGGACGTAACTACTCTCATCCCCAAAAAGTGCATCATCAGATTAAAACGTCCACTGCACTCTAGCAGAAAATCTGTTGATTACTTGTTGGCTTTGATAGAATCCTTGGTGGGGCACTGCAACAACTGTATATTCTGAAGCATAATGTTAATTTGATCATTTTCAGCTCTTGTGGGCACTTGATTCCCCACCCCCTCTCTTTTTTTTGTCAATAGCGGATGATGATTAGTGGCTAAAGCTAAATAAAACTGTTGAATGAAGAAGTGGCATTGTAGAAATTATTGCAGGCTCAATAAGCGTCGTGTGTTCAAACAATGGGATTAGCAACTTGCAGTTCGTACCCGTCCCAAACACTCACTCCACCCCTCTCTCTCATACCAATGCACAATATCACTAATCTATCTGCATCTTCGGTGAAATTGACTTCCTTTGCTGCTTCAAGCAATCATTTCAAGACAACCACCTTTCCCCATCTCACAATTGAACAACGAAAAGTTGTGGCCGAGTGACCCATTTGTGGCAAAATTATCATCTAGAATTCTTCTACCTCCCACAGATTGGTACGCGATTTTGACACCCAAATTTAATATAGTGAAACCTGTCTTATTGGACACTTCCTACAACCGAATCACGTTGAACACTCTCTTATGTCCAAGAATGTGTAAGCCAGAGGCGTGTATCTCACAGCATTGGTCTTTTCATGAGACTCTTGCTGATGAGGTGCAAAGGACCTCTGGCTGGAAGTGTGTCCCTTGCTGGGTATAAGGGGAGAAAGGATCATACATATAAATTGAAGGAACTAAAGGCACAGACAGACTCATAGTACTGGTCTTTTTTTTTTTTTACCAAGGACCATTCGACAATTGAATACCCTTGGGGGAAAAGAGAGTGGGGGGCTTACTGAAAGGGAAAAGGCCACCTTTGCAAGTATTGTAGGGGGCACAACAACTATACCTTAGGGTTTTAGAAGTTTTACAGTTTCTTATGTAGCAATGAAAGTTAGTCTCTCCACTGCCAAATTGGCCATTGAGGCTGCTTACAGTGAATTAAATTAGAATTAGAATGTCCTATCTCCAGTTTTAATACCAAACCGCAGAGGCGTTGTTGGGTTTTCTTTCAAAAGAGACTGAATCAGGTGATGCCTTCACTGTTTGTAACTCGATCAAACGCTTTCATAAAAGTTATTACACGTCACTATCCTCATTTCTTCACATAGACACTCCCGTCCAAGTTAATAAAGAACTAAAATATCACAATAAGGTGGCTGTCATTAGGCAATATTCATAAAAAAAGTATCCTTAACCAGTAAGGAGTTGCCCATCCACATTCTCTCTCCATTCATACCCTTTGCTTCTCATCTCAAGAAAGTAAGAAAAAAACAACGAAATCTCTTGTTGACAGTTGAAAGTTTTCTCGGAGGTATTTGACAGAGTGACCTCTTGTCGAAGTTGACCTCTACAAATCATCGGCATCCTTGGTGAAATCTTAACATAATTCTCCTACTACTCCTCCTCCCCCGCTCGCATTTATTATTTTTTTTTCATTTAAAGTGACAATGAACGACTGAGGGAGGCCCACATTTCAAGAACCACTTGAAAAGCGACAAGATAATGCCATCCTCTACCCCGTTCTCCCTTCCTCTCTGTCTCACTCACTATAACCCTATCATCTCATTCTCAATCTTCCTGAGCACTATTAGAGATGACAACTTGTAGTGCTGTTGATATTTTGTTGGCTGACAAATATGAGTAGGAAACAAGGTTTTGTTTGTTTGTTTGTTTGTTTTGTTTGCTGGTTGGTTAGTTACCTTGTTTACAAGATATAACTAAGGGAATGAAGAGAGGTGACTGGGGGCGGAGTCAAGTGGACTGCTGAGGGACTTCTGACCTGATCAGTGGGGTCCTACTCAACACAACCACCTTCACTTTCAATAACGATAATGATTCTCTGTTGTGATGGATCTACTTATGCACACATGACATTCATCAAGAGTCAAGATTTTGACATCCGGTTATTAATAATGTTTTTTTGTTCCTTTCTTCTCTTTTCCTGCAGTGGGTTGAAGAAAGCTTCACCAATTTTGACAAAGGAATTAACTGGAGGTCCTACGTCGTTTGCGATGTCGCCTACAATGACGTTAACAATTGGCTATGGACACCGTTCATCGAGAGAGGAGATGCCAACCGTATTCACATCGAAGTCAAATTTAGTATGAGGGATTGTTCATTATTTCCCGGAACTGCCCTCTCTTGTAAGGAGACCTTCAGTTTGTTGTATTACGAGTTCGACGCCGCCACCAAAGAACCTCCACCCTGGGAACCCGATTCCTATCGTCTGATAGACCGCATCGCCGCTGACGAGGGTCGTTTCACTTCCAACACTGAAGTTATCATTAATACGGAAGTGCGCAGCGTACCCGTCACCAAAAAAGGAGTCTATTTCGCTTTCCGCGATCAGGGTGCTTGCATCTCTCTCCTGGCCATCAAGATCTACTACATCACTTGTCCCAATATCACTGTCAACTTCTCCTATTTCCCCGAAACGCCTACCGGCCGTGAAGTGACCTCTATTGAACAGGCTAAAGGACAATGTGTACCCAATGCTATGCAGGAGAATGATATGCCGAAATATTTGTGCAAAGGTGATGGCAAGTGGTATCTGATAAGTGGTGGCTGCAAGTGCATGGCCGGCTACGAAGCCGACGTCGAGAAGCAAACATGTGAAGGTAAGTACACAAAAAAGCCATTTTATTACATCATTTGAGGGATGGTAGGAAACGGAAGTTTCGATTCTGAACGTCTTTTTTCCTGGCTCAATGACGTCGCATTATCACTTACCCAACGTGACCAAACGTCTTTTGGCACGCTTGTGACGTCAGTGAACGATATAGCGTTAAGTAACGAAATAAGTGAAATTTAGTGAAGGCCTGATGATGGGGCCCCTTCCAAGACACCAAATAGAGATTGTTCAAAACACTTTCCCTCCTCATAATTTTTCTCCCCTGACGTAGGCAAATAGCCTACAGAACGTCAGAATCCCGTAATGACTAACTGGAATAACCCAATCAAGCTAAATTTCTATCCACCAACTTGACGCCGGGCCAGTAGCCCACACGACATCTTGCATGTCAGAAGTTATGAAAGGGTGGTGGCTGAAAGGACGAGGAGGAGGGGACACGAAATTGCTAACTTCCGGACCTCTATCTGATTAAAAAGCTTGTAGGAAGAGGGAAGGTGAGAGAACCTTTAAACCAACAGTCCAATAGGTGAAGGCACAGGGCAGGCGGGTTTAATGATGACGTGCCCTAACTTGTCTGTCCGATTTGTTTGTTCTTGCCCCCGTTCTTCGCACTAATGGAGAAATAATGATTTGTTTGACGACGAGCAATTATCTTTGTTTGTAAATTGTACTCAGATCTCTAAATAGGTAAGTTCCAGGGTAGGGGTGGGGAGTACTGCACCTGTGAATTCTGGAGAGCAATGAAGTGGTGTTTAGAAATACAAAAGTAGGGTGAGTGGGCACTGTCCAGTCCTTGTGTCTACAAGTTTACAATTCCTACTGGAGATTTTGTTTGTTTATGTTTGTTATCATTTGTATTTGCGTGTTGCTTGTTTTTTATATTGAATGGTTTGATTGACACGTATGGGGTAGGCAGGCAGCCAGGCACTAGTGAAATGATTACCCCTACCTGACGGCGTTCTGTCTCCCGGACGTTTAATCCACCGTGGTGACTGCTCAATGGTAGCGTGCTTGACTTGGTTCGTGGCTGCTGGTTCGATTCTGGCCGAGACTTGTGGCTTCCTTCTGGCAATGGGGAGTTAAATGCAAAAGAACCAACCTTCACTACACGGAGTTTCCAACAAAATGAGCTCCTTTATTGCGTTGGACACACCAGTGTCCTCGTCTGATCACTGAAGTTAGGCAACGCAACTCCAGTTTGTGCCAACATTAGTGGCCGCTTGGAAAAACTGGGTACTGCTAATACCCAAAAATTGTCGCATTAGTGTAGTGTCTGTGTAGACTGCATTAGAACTACGCAGTGAACGGGGCTCTAGCGACCATTGTAGGTGACGGGCCCTAAAACACCAACAAAATTCCCAGGTGCAGTAAATTGCCCATGGCGTCGGTAAATTACGGTTAGCCGTCGAATGCTGCAATTTCTGCCGTGTTCATCAGAAAGAAGCCACCTGGATCGAACTTGCAACCGTAAACTGAGGAGTCAAGGGCGAGCAAAGATATGGGAGGAAAAGGAAAGCCCTTGAAAAATGAGAGTAACGGACGGGGTGAATTTACTCGTACGTTCCACGAATAATAATAATAATGACGGAATTTATAACGACAACGTTTTTATGGAATCCGTTTGGAGAAATTTAAAGAGTGAAAGAAAGCATTGTGTAAAGAAGAAAAATTAAGGAGACGTCAGTGGACCAGCCATAAAAAATGGTGAAACAAAAATAAAAATGACATTTCTTGAGTTGTAGACGAGGAAAGGAGTAAAGAATGCACAGTAGCGCCGCTAAAAGATCTCCATGTAGCTAAAACTAAGAGAATTTAAGGGGTCCACGGGGTTCGTAATTAGACTCAACTACAGAAAATAAATTATTTTGACATGAATAACGTTTTTCAAAAAAGAAAGAAGTCATCCTTTTCTTACATAATTAAGACGGTTACTATGTGCATGCCTAAAGTAACACAAAGTATTTGTGTAATTCATCGGGTAGGAGAGTTGTAAAGGGCATGTCATCGTCCCTTAAAAAGTGTGGCGCGTTTTTGCTCCAAATAAAAGTGCGCCGTGTAATAATGCAGGTGTTATAATAATACATCTTGAGAGGCCATCTTGAGATTTCCAAAATACTGACGGCTACGAAACGCGCACCCCCTGATTGAGGACATCGTCAGGGTAATAGTACCAAAAGAAAAAAAAAAGAGGATCAGAACAACGGCTGTAACATGTGCTTGGACAATGACCTTTTTTTTCATAAGGCAATGCATAGTGTACCCCCTTTTGTACTGCACCCCTTCATTCGTATCACAAAAAATGAAGTCGTTATTTTTAATAATGATAATAATTATATTAGTGTGCGCTTGTACCACAAAGTTGGCCCGCTTTGTCACCACGCAAGCAAGACGTTATCATTTTCTAAAGGAGAGAGTCGGGTTTCTTATTTGATGCGAGGTAATGATCCATCATTAATAAGCTTTCTAATGAATGAATGAGTGACGGCAGATGAATAAAAAAAACGAGTTGCAGGAATGGGACCAGGGGGAGAAGGAGATCGTTATAAGCTGTAGATCATATTGGCGGGCCATTCGCGTCATTCTCACCCCCACATTTTTTCTCGGATGAAAACATGTATCCATTACAAGTGAACGGTGTGAAAAAAGCCATGTTTATTTCTGATGGTCAATGAATGGATAAGGAAACTTTTTCTGCAGATTGACCACTACTCATAAATATTTTTCCTGAAAAGAATTTTTGGACGGCCTGCTAATCTGGAGCGCCCTAACAAAATCATATAAAGGGAAGGGTTGGATTAGAAAACTTGCTTATAGCAGAGTTTTTCAAAGTTCAATTTGGGGCCCACCACTGGACCGCAAGAATTTCCTGATGGACCTCAAATTTTATTACTGCATATGTATCTGGTCAGGTCTTTTCATGTAAGCCCTGGGTTAGATTAGGGGCTAATGGGTCATTGTGTTTTATATACTTTTCCAAGTGAGCCGCCATCAGAAAAGTTTGGGAAGCACTAGCTTATAGGAGCGGCAAATTGCGTTGGACACACAAGTTCTCGTCTGATCACTGAAGTTAAGCAACACAACCCCAGCTAGCACTGACATGGGTGGCCGCTTGGGAAAAACTGGGTACTGCTAATACCCAAAAATCGTCGCATTTGTGTAGTGTCTGTGCAGTCTCTGCATAAGAACTACACTGTGGACGGGGCTCTAATGACCTTGTAGTTGAAGGGCCCTGAAACACCAACAAACTGGCTTATAGGATTCATTTCCAGGCTGCTCCTTGATGATGACAGCATGTCCCGCGCCCAGTTTCCTGTTCACCTCTGCATTTTTCCTCCTTTCCTTTGTTTTGTTGCGTGTCTCTTCTCCGTCTCCCCGCCGTTATAGACTCCCTTCTCCATCTAAACATTTTAGGCTAGTAACAGAAAAAACGTACCCACTCTTTAATGAGAAAGGCAGTTTTTGCGCTGACCTACGGGGTATTCGTGCCCATTATCAAATTGCTTGCAACAAGTTTGGCCGTGGAATGCGACCAGTAGCTGCCTATCACAGGGGAGATGGATGTTTTGTCTAATCCTGGCGACACTCATTATTAAGCCGGTTATCATGCAAACGGACCGTTAAAAAACTTCAGTATTACCACCATTGGGAGGGATGGGGAGGAATGTCTGCTTACTAGGGAGCGTAGGCCCCTTGATATTCCTGTGAACCCAAGGTAAGTACACTTTACTGTCCCATCATAGTGAAAATCGCGTGACTGACCCGAAGACTGTCACGACATGGACCCCAAGGTGTAAGAAAGATTTCTTAAATAATTTACATGCATTGAACTAGTCGTCAGAAATGATCATATAAATTAGTTTGGCGATCCTGTCCGGGTGTCCTAAACAGAACGTCATTAGGGCTCTCAAGGGCAGTAGTAGACACCTATCTTGGTGATCCCGGAGTAGATTGCTGAATTCGCCCGTCAGTGGTTTCAGGTTCGATCGTGGTGGAGATGACTGGCAAGTGGAAGAAAGAAAGAGGGAGGAGGGGTCTCCAGTGCGTCTTCTGTCGGATGGGAAATAAAGTCGTGGTCCCGTGTGGTGTGTACGATGTCATCTGCTCGTAACAGAGCCCCTGTTACCAAAGTGTGCAAATGGAACGCAAGAAAAGTGCCCCGACGAAGAAAATAGGCCGACAATAAAGCCAGGTTGGTAGCTGGCTGCGTAAAATGTCGCTTATATGTCCCAGTGCGACAAAATGGGCACCCGATCCTGTCATAGGCGGGAAAGAGGGGTTAGTGGTGATGATGGTCTGATGTCAGGAGCAGGAGAGAGATAGTGAGAAGAAAAAGGTCAAAACCTCGACTGCTTTTCCCCAGAGCCTTCGTCAATCACTCAAAAAAAAAAATCTTTGATGCTTATTAAAGTGCCTTAGTGCTCTGCCTAGTTGACAGCAGAAGAAAGTTCTTTATTCAGTCCTCTGTCCTGATACGTGTCAGTGAAAGACTTCGATTTGATAGCTGACTTGTACAGCCTGATGATATCCGTCGGGATGAGGGGGAGAGGTGCCTGTTTTTCAGAAAGAGGGAGAAGAGGTAAAGATTGATTTGGATTCACAAGAATCGTTTGGATGATTTTTCGAGACAAATATCTCACTCGCCTCCTCTGCCCTTAACCATCCGTCACATGTTTGTCCCATCCATTTTAGTTGGGAGGAAAGAGGTTAGGATGGAGAGGGGGGGTTTGAATAGATTGGCGTTTCGCTTTCTGCTTCGGTTGTCGTCCGGGTTGAATGGGTCCCGGCGGGAGGTGTTCATGAGATGTGACAGCTGTGCAAAATCATGAAAAATAAAGTTCATCTTCCACGGTTTCTTCACTTACACCTTCTCTCGTCCCCCTCTTACTCTAAAACATTTTCTTTAGCAGTTGGATAGGGTGGGGAGGGTAAGGGAGGAGGGCCGAGTGTTAGAACACACTTCACCCTCCTCCTCACCTTCGCCATGTCCCTCAAGATTCTACAGTAGAGAAGCATCTTAATCATAACTCACATTGCTTGACTGGACTAAGGATTACATTCAGTGAACATTACCGTCCAGGATTTTTCACTGTCGGTGACGGGACGGGTGCAGTCGCATTTCTGAAGTTTTAGCAGCAGGGTGATGATGACTAAAGAAAATGAATTGCTCATTTCTTACCCTCTCCAATCCCTTGGCTCTAATTTTCGCCAGTGCTGTGGGTTATGTAGAAACAAGATTTTTAAGCCCCCAAAAAAACATGAAATTATATTTTAGCAAAATGGACCTTTTCTGTCTCCCCTTACTCGTCATTTTTTCAGCGGGATGGGGGAAAGGCGGAAAGGGAGTGAAATTAGGCATTTTTATGTTCACTTTGCACATTTTCATGATGACGGTGTAATAACAAGTCACGGGTGGTTAAGGTCCTAACAACCGCGGCAGCAACAGCAGGCAAATCAGACCAGACTTCTGATTAGATACTATTGGAGAGCTGCTGGAAACAATAGCTTCCTCACTTAACAGTGATCAATTTTTTGTTAGTTGTCCTCACTCCCGAAAATTTGCTCATTTTACTCCCCAAGGGTGAGACTGGATATCCGTTTATCTACCCCACCCCTTTCTGATTTTCTCAATTCTTAAGAAAATGTTGTATGAAGAAAATTAGCACACACAACGAAAAGAGAGCACAGAAGTGATAAGATTCTTGGGTGTTTTACTCATATGATTATCATTTGAGAAGCGGTTGAGTCATTTTTAAAGACACGAGAAGAGAGGTCACCTGTCGTCCATTTCAGGAAGGCAAAAAAAAATTTTGGAAGGCCAACACCAAAATACCTGGTTACTTAATCTTACGTTTTTATCCGGTATTGGCGGCGAGCGCTATGCTTTTAAACCGCCCCAACAAAAAAAAATTTGCCTAAATTTGGTCACTCAACCAAACCGCAAAGTAGAATGAATCTGAGCTGCAATTATGAACCTTGGGCTAGCTGTCGACAATTTGACTGACGTTGACCGGATGTTGTGGCTAGGCAGATGTCGATTACTATAGTTAAAAATGGCATCTACAGCAGGAATGTCTGAGTGAGCATCTAGGGAATAAAAGCCATCCTCTTCCAACGGTTACAGGGGGGGGGGGGGTGAATCATAACACCCAGCCCTCTTCTACTAACCTTTCTTTCTCTTCATCTCCCCCTCTTCCTCTTTTTAGCCCACTCCCCTTTCCCACCAGCTCTCCATCCGCTCCCCCTTCCCCTCATTGCTCCGATAAAAAACCCCACTATTGTTAAAGGAATAAAAAGGAGTATTTAGGGCGGAGGTGATAAAAGTAATAGGCACAAGAATGCCACCCTGGGTTAGACTTGAAACGCTGCTTTCATTACTATAGTACCACTAACTGTGTATTGGCCTCAAAAATTTTCAGAAATTATGATTTGAGAGAGATGAGGTTTTAAAAAAAAACGAGAGAGGGAGAAACTATCGTTTCATCTTTCTGCCCAAATTAAAGAACCATCCATTTAAGACAAACACCTATTTGGAAAGAAGCAACGAAGAAAGGAGTGGGGAACTGTATCCACCGTCCCATCACGTAGATTCCAGAGATCAAATGAAGAGCCTTATCAAACCAGAAAAAAAATCTTCAGCCAGAGGCTGTGTAGGGGGACAGACATGTTTTGTGATCTAAAAAAAGAAGAGGCGTAATTGTGTAGCAGTGGCAGAGAAGGGAAATCAAAAATAAATTGTCCCAAAACTTGTTATGCAGTGTGTGCCCATCCACCGAATTTTTTTATATAAATTTGTCTGGACTATGACTTTGCAAAATAATAAAAGGACCCATGTGAGCATCCACCTCTTTTATCTCTTGTAATTTTCATGGGTAAGTGGGAGTGCAGAAATTATCATCATCATCATCCCACAGCAGTGCCGGATTTAGATATTGAGATGCCCTAGGCTATTTCAATTTTCAGGCCTTTTTCAAGCCCTTTTGAGGCCCTTTTCTAAAGTTATGAAGCCCGCTAAATGTTTAAGGCCCTAGGCTTCAGCCTACTTAGCCTAATGGTAAATCCGGCACTGTCCCACATCCATCCAGACATGGGACAGACATGTGAGACGTTGGACACACCAGTTCTCGTCCGCTCACTGAAGTTAAGCAACGCAACCCCAGCTAGTACTAACATGGGTGGCCACTTGGGACAACTGGGTACCGCTAATACCCAAAAATCGTCGCGTTAGTGTAGTGCCTGTGCCGTCTCTGCAGTGGATGGGGCTATAATGACCTTGTAGTTGAAGGGTCCTGAAACACCCACGAAGCAAATAAAATCGAAAAATGGGACAGACAAACAACGTTTTTTATGGGAACATAGGGAGAATGAAGGAGTAGTTGACCCTTCTTACTCTTGAAAATTAACTGCAACATTAGGTAAAGTGTGTGTGTGGGGGAGTGGACGATGAGGTCGCACAAGCAGCAAATTTGTTTTCTTAGCTGCTTCATTAGATTTTTTTCGTCATATTTAAGAAGTTGGAGGGAGGTACAATAGGCAAGAGTTAAGAAGCAAAATGCCAAACACAGGATGATGAAAACGGGGAGAGGGAAGTGGAATCTGTGCTAAAGGTACACCGTCCAGTCATTAAATAATAGCAACCTCTTTGAACTGTCGAGGTTGTAGCAGGGCGCAACACGAAGTAAATTAGGACTTAAGGAACATAGTGATGCAGGGAGACGAGGCAATTCCTCTCCATAATATCCAACCAACACTGTTTCGCCCTCTCAACGTTCTCGTCCGAAAAATAACAGAAATACCACCGTCATTCCCTTCTTTGTAGTATTGACTACACTTGAAAATCTCCATCCTTCCGAAAAAATTTTATATTGTTGTCCATGTTATTGTTACTCTTTTAAAGATTGGCAGTTTTATTTCGTTATGCTAAATAATTAACAGTAGGGATTCACATGTCATGCATATCTTGTTTAGCAGTGGTAGTAGTTGTTGCCTTTTTGTTTTCACTTCCCCCTCTCCCCTTTGGACCCGAAACATTTATGAAAAGTTTGGGGTAGGGCGATAGAGAGAGAGAGAGTGAGAGAGAGTAGACTAAGTAGTCAGGCCGTTGGCCTACTGTTGTGGATGATGATCTCTCTCATGACTGTGATCATCATCTTACCTGAATTTTTGTTTAGAGAGACACCACCATATAAAAGAGATGGGGCAGGGTTGGGGGTAGAGCGGCGGTGGGGCATAACTTTTACACAGCTTGATTAGTTAGCAACGTTTTGAATATCGCATACTCTGTAATTTTTTGCAGTATTTGGGCGGAGGGGGGAAAAGAAGTTGCTATTGGGGGGGGGGGGGGGGGGGGGGGGAATAAATTCTTCCCGCCATGTCTCTTTGCCTATTAGCCCATTATAAAATTGTTATTTCTTAAAGGAGTTTGTGGTTGAAATATCTCCCTTACCAAATTAATGCTGTACCTGTTGTTAGTATTTTAATAAGTTTCCCAAATTTTTCCTCTGTCTCTTACTCCTCAGCATGTACGTCTAAGGGATAGGAGAAGGGAGGATCGCACGGGGTCTTTCGCATGCGCACATACACCAGGTATAAACTTCATTAAACTTTTCTAGTTGTCCTACTACATTTATTTACTTGTCATCTAATATCCACTAACCGAAAATGATTGGAGCGCTGCACGCACTGAAAACACACACATACAGCGACACTAACCACTTTTTTTGGAAAAAAAATAGTTCTGTCAGGCGCCGAAGTTGTCGCTTCTTTCGCCACGCTTCCAGTCGTGCTTCTGTTCAGTGAAGGATTTTGTTTCATTAAAAATTTATAGTTAGGGAGAAGAGGCGGTTTATTTTCTTTAAAAAGAAAAGATTTTAAAACAAGATTCCTGAACCTTTGAGTTCAAGGAGGTTTCTGGCCTTGGGCGCATAAGCGTTCAAGAAGGATGGCGCAGATGGCAAGAGGATGAGTAGTGAACTAGAAGATGCTATAACTTGTACTCATTTCCATCATCATCGTTATTCCTAATCATTTTCCCGCCTATGGCAGAGTTGGACTCCCATTTGTCCCGTTAGTTCTCGAGAGTATTGCCGGATTTATGCGATCGAATACTGAGCGAATGAGGGAGCGGCGAATTGCGTTGGACACACCAGTTCTTGCCTGATCACTGAAGTTAAGCACCGCAACCCCAGCTAGTACTGACATGGGTGGCAGCTTGGGAACACTGGGTACTGCTAATACCCAAAAATCGTCGCATTAGTGTAGTGTCTGTGCAGTCTCTGCATCAGAACTATGCTGTACACGGGGCTCTAATGACCTTGTAGTTGAAGGGCCCTAAAACACCAACAAACGACAACAACAACTGAGCGAATGTCACAACCCCTTGCTTATTTAACGTCTGCCTAACTTATTTCTGACAACAATCTCCTTTACCGACGGCAGGGCTCTCCTTTCCATCCCTCGGAAGGAAACCCTTCGAAAAAACTGACCTCATTCTAGGCGAAATACTGTATTGCGTTGTACACACTAGTTCTCGTCTGATCACTGAAGTACTGGCATGGATGACCGCTTGGGAACACTGGTTACCGCTAATACCTAAAAATCGTCGCATTAGTGTAGTGTCTGTGCAGTCTCTGCATTAGAACTACTCAATGAACGGGGCTCTAATGTCCTTGTAGTTGAAGGGCCCTAAAACACCAACAAATGAAAAATCTAGCCCCATCTACGCGTTGTATAAAAGACAGGATTCTTTTATTTAAACAACATCGTACGCAACTCGCGGCCACCGCTTTACTTCCCATCCGACGGCAGGTGCATTTGAGACCTCTCTCGCTCTCGGCCAAAAGAAGCCAACCCATCCGCAGGGCTGCCGAGAGGATTATTAAGTGCTGAAACAAGATTAATATGGCTACCTCCTCACCTGCACCTGGACACAAATCAATAATGTCATAATTGTGCATTTATTAATTACATTCAAACATTATTAATTACATAAAACATTGTTCCGGCTGCAACCCCTCTCTCCTCAGGCCCCCGCTATCAAACCTGGAACCACTGACGCAGTAATCGAGCACGCTACCTCCTGTGCCACCGAGGCGGGTCATAGTATATATGAATGAAATTAAATAACCGCAATAATCAGGTGACTATCTGCAGCTTTTAGTCGCAATTTTAATAATTCTTTATTCGGTTTCTGACGTAGCCTACGTGCGAGGGTATTAAATTTCCTCCAAAATGCGCGGTGGGTAGCACGCGCGGTAACTGCGTCAGTGGTTCACGGTTCGATACTAGACCGAGGTGGATTGGTCTCTTTCGAGCGAGAGAGAGGGGCTCGAGTGCGCCTTCTTTCGGATGAGAAGTAAAACCGCGGTGTACGATGGCATTTACACGTAGAAAAACGCTCTCTACTATGCAACGGGTAGATGAGGCAAAATTTCTTGATGTAGGAGCTCGCCCCCCCCCTGGCGTCGGTGGAATGCCCTAACGAACAATAGACCGACGATAAATAAGCATAGGGGTCAGTGGGGCGACACTTCAATGGGAGACCCAATTCCTTAAGTGTAATTCAAATATGGGACTGTGATGGCGCTGTGGTCGTTATCATAACGTATTGCATCGTATCAAATGGATCTGATTCGTCATCATGACGTATTACGTTGTTATTGACCGCTGATATTTAAAAAACCTGTAACTAAAAATAGAGATGACCCGTGTGCTTTGGTGGCATAGTGGTTAGCGTGGTAGGGTGCTACGTTAGTAGATTTGGGTTCAATACTGGATTTAGGTGGGCTGGCTTCTTTTGGGTGAGATAGACTGTTTAAGGGTACTGTGTTCAATTCATTTCTGTCAGTTGTGTACATTACATGTCCTTCATTTATCATAATGAAATACCGTTAAAAAAAATTGAAGCATGCGTCAGCTGGGATGTGATCCCAGGGCACATCGTGAAAAAAATTGGGAGTCCAGCAAGTTACCCACTGAACTATTTTGTCACAGGCAAATTTTGCAAAAAAATAGGGGTTTTAACCATGATGACGTGTCTAGTTCCAATATCGGACTGTGAGGGCGCTCATTTTAGGAAAAATTTTTTAACGTTAAGTGTCGCTTCTTTAAGTATATATGTTCTGTGATAGGGGTTGCAGCTTCGGTCGGCAACCGGCTGTGGAAAAACACTGTCTAATATATTGCCCTTGTGTCCATTCAGAGGGACAAGATGGGTACCCGACCCTGCCATAGGCGGGTAAAAAGGTTAGGAGTTGCTTTGCTACGCGCGGCGCGAACTGATCGTTTTTTATTGGAAACGTGAGAGCAATTTTGATGTAAGGCACAATATGCGCGCGAAAAAGATGTTGAACAAATCGATGTTGAAGAGCTTGCATTAAAATGCAATGCGCAACAACAACGTCTTATAATAGTTTTAAAAGTCCCTTGGAGTGCGATCGCAGTGAAAGGGCCTACTATCTTTATATATGCATATTTCCCTATTACAATTACGAATTACTTTACTTTTATTAAGTGTTTAATTTCGAAAGGATTGTCCATAGCATCGAAGAAGAAAGGCGTCATAAAAATAATTCATTCTGGCAGTTTTCGCCGAAAGTCAATTCTCAAATGTATAAACGGAAAGCGCCGTTGCGCTAATGTTCTCGAAAGAGACGAAAAGGATCCTTTTAATACCCCCTCCTTCACTACGCTTGGCAGGAACCAAAAAGTAAGGTAAAAACAAAGAAGATCTCGAATGTGTCATCTCATCACAACATCATTATCATTGCACGTTACCCAACCCCAGGGAGTACTGACATTGGTGACTCCTTGGGAACACTGACATGGGTGGCCGCTTGGGAAAACTGAGTACCGCTAAAATTGAAAAATCGTCGTAACATCATTAATACCTGTGCAGACTCTGCATTAGAAGTATGCAGTGGACTGGGCTCTAATGACCATTGTAGTTGAAGGGCCCTAAAACATCAACCAAAGAATCATTGCATTTCCTCTAACCTGTGGAAGGAGGGGTCTGAATGCGTAACCGCACTTGGGTGGCTCAATGGTAACGTGCCCTAGTTTCAAGTTCGATCCTGTTCGAGATGATTGTCATTCTTTCGGGTGAACGACAAGCCCCCAAGGCGTATTCCGTAGTGTCACACGTCACATGTTAAATGCAAGATATAAGTCTATTTATAGATCAGCAGAATTCTCTGGTGCGAGAGCTCGCCCCACTCCTGAGGTCGGTAAATTGCCTTAGTAGCGGTAGAGAAGCCGATGTTAAATAATCAAACAACCCCGGACTGTTGGAGATTACTTCCCCTCCCTCCTCGTGGTTTCAGTAAATTACCTTCATAAGCACACAGGCCGACGTTAAATGACCAAGTTGGCACGCTACGTTAATTCATTAACTTGGATTGGGTTCAAGCCCCGTGTATCCAATTTATTTCGCGCGTGGATTTATAAGAGACAACACAACTTTTTGGAGCTCTCTCTTCTCTTCCCCCTCCTTTTCCTCGGTAGATTAAAACGAAGCAGATTCTTCACGATATTTGATATCGCATTTTGTATACAAATGCATATTTTGAGAGACGAGAGTGAGATGGGGAGGGAGGGAGACAGAATTGTGAAATTGGTCGATATCCGTGCAAAAGGGCCTCTGACTCGTGGAAACACGATATCATCGCTTTCTTTATGGAGTCAATTATAAGGTTGAATGTGTTGCATCTTTATGGCGTTGGGGTGTGTCTTAGGGCCTTGAGGGGAAACGGGGAATGGAAACAGAGGGAGAGAAAGAGAGCAACAGCAGTAGGGAAGACGAACTTTGATGGCACTGATTTCTTTCTGTCCTGATGATGGATGGGATGATCACACAAGAGAATAAAATAGGCTCGCTCTCTTGTTCGAGAGAGGAAGACAAGTCTATAATGAAGTCTTTATGGTGTAGGAGGAAAGGGGGGGCTATATAGGGAAATGACTGAGGTGATGGATACTTATGAGCTAACAACTGAGACATACCGGAAGTTGGATGTCCCAAAGAGCGACACTTGGAGTGTCTTCAAAGGTGGTTTATGGGTCCGTCATTTCCCATCTTCTTGTCGTTGTCAGTCTTTCCTTCTTGCTAAAAGGAGAGAGGAAGGAGGGGGGGTTATCACTATCTCATAATGAGGTTCGAGCGCCATTGCACCCACGCACCCCGCACACACATACAAAATTGAACCTGTGTACACTGACAAGTTGTGCATGTAAAAGAGGGCTCTAAAGATACTTACTTCGTCAGAGATGCTACATGAACATTATTAAGGAGTCGCAAATCACGATATGAAATCATTTATGGAGATGGATACAAGCGAAACGAATTATGAGGAGGGGGCCAGGAAAAGGGCGTCCTCATGGGCTTTTATTATGAGATATTGTCAGGCTGGCTCTGGGTAGACTATCCAGACGATAACCTGACGCTTGAAATCGTGGCAACGTGACTTATCTCGGTCAGTCTTCAAAATTGTCCATGTCGTAAAAGGTGCGGCAGATTGGTTGGTTCGTTGGTGCTTTAGGGCCCTTCAACTACAAGGTCGTTAGAGCCCCGTCCACTGCGTAGTTCTAATGAAGAGACTGCGCAGTAACTACACTAATGTGACGATTTTTGGGTATTAGCAGTACCCAGTTTTCCCAAGCGGCCACCCATGTCAGTACTTGTTGGGGGTTACTTTGCTTAACTTCAGTGATCGGACGAGAACTGGTGTGTCCAACGCAATAAGCCGCTCCCTAGGTATGGCAGGTACCCATTCATGTCGAGGACCCAGTTACTTCACGAAACATGTCAGGATTCCATTGCATTTCTCTCCCTTCCTCTCCCTCTGGACGTCCTAAACTGACGGATATCCGACTCTACCATAAGCTGGGACCGGTTACACACTTGGCTGATTAAATTGGTACCATCCTTCTTAACTCTTAACCTAAATATCCGGTAATAAATGCATAGACTTCTTGACAGCAGATGGATAGTTTGCAAAGACAAAAATTGGGAGTAGCTGGGTTGCCACCTCGGGCAGCAGAGCGGATCAGAAGTGAAGATGCGCTTAATGCTTCATATCTGTACTCCTTTATAAGAAACAGTGAAGATATAGATTTGGAAAGGTGAAAGTGGCGTCAATTCCTGTTTCTCTTCATTTACTTCATCTCGGGCCTAAGAAATTAACCCGCACGAATGAGTTCTACAATGAACTGTAATTATCGACAAGGAAAAATACTACAATGATTTTTTTTTAAAATAAGTATAGTTTTCGTATCTAATTTCTAGGCTTCTCGTTTTTTTTTAAAAAAAAAAAGAGCTATTATTTTGTTATTACGTGAACTCGTATGCGAAAAGTTGATTTCCGCAGTTTTGATTTCTGTCTATAAAGATGCGTTTTGTTTTTCCCCTCCTAATATTTCAGAAAAAAAAACCCTCTCACCGGAACAAAGTTCTGAAAGTCATCCATCCATCCATCCTCTACTTTTGCAACTAAAAATCTGAAACGATTATCAAAAGGCAGGTGTCTTTTTTCGTGCAAAAAAATACCCCTTTCTCTCCATCCTTTTTTTTCTTCATCTTGTCCTGCCACCCTTTTTTTCCTCCTTCTCCCACTCACTACTCTGCCGCTCAGCTCTCCTCTCGGAAATCTAGCAAAATATTAGTACCAATAATCATTTTATCCGTCCTGCATGTTTGTCCCACGTTAAGTTCACCCCTGTTACTATCTTTATTCCCCTTCGCCTCCCTCTCTCAAAATTCATATTTGCTAGTGTCACAGCGTGGGAATTTCCAACAAAATACTCTTCATCCTTTACCCAGTAATAATTTTCAAGAAAAAAATATATTACTTCTCCCTAAACCTCGCGTGTCTGCTTGTGGGTCATTCGATCCGGTGTAGACGGAGAAGAGAGAGAGAGAGGACAGGTCTCACATGGAGAAGCAATTTATTGGAGGCCGTCAACAGCTGTATCCCGTTTCTGTCTTGGAGAAACGACATGGAAAAGGAAAGAGATGAAAGAGGAGGAGGGGGGACATCGGTTTATAAGATAGGTGAAATGATGGCATCCATGACTAGCACAGAGGTCCTTCCCCAACTTCAGAGGCGCATTTGGCCGGCAAACCCGTTGAACCTGATTAGCACAGTTTTGCGTTCCATCGAACGGAGAAATACTCAGGTCTGTTGGCTCTTCACATATCCTCACGACCTAATAGTGGCTACTCCATTACAACCGCCTCTGGGGGGGGTGTCGTAAGTAGTGTGCTCGGTAACTGTGTCAGTGGTCTTAGGTTCGATACTGGACCGAATTGAGTTGGCTTCTTTCGGGCTGGAGGCCCTGATGTGAAGTAAAACCGAGGTCCAGTGTGTTGTACGATGGCATTTGTACGTAAAAGAACCCTCTCTAGTGTGCAACGGGTAGGTAAGGCAGAATTTCTAGATGTAGGAACTGACCCCTGGCGTCGGTGAAGTGCCGCAACGAATAGTAGATCGACGCTTTGCATCTTTGGTCAACAGCTGGCTGTGGAAAAACGCCGTCCAATCTATCACCCTTGTATGCAGTCAGAGAGACAATATGGCAACCCGACCCTGCCATAGGCGAGAAAAGGGGTTGTTTTTAGTGGCGACACAATTCAGCCACAGACGAACAAAGGTATTCTTCTTCTCGTTGTCGTTTCTACCACTTCCCCTGTCTGGGTTTCCTGTTCTGATATTAATTGATGCCCGTCTCTACCAAAGGCTGCAACAGGCAACTGTCCAGCAGTGCAATTGCAGAATCTTGCAGCTTTGCACTGGATCCCATTGACCTCAGGGTGCCACATTTTCGTAGGTCTAGGCCCTAGACTCTAAAGAAAATGCAAATATCTTTATATCGAATTCTCGTTTTTGTCGCTTTATTTGTAAATCCTGTTTTCGCAATCCTCCGTGTGTACCTTAAGTGCCTAATCATTAGGCACTTGAGGTACAATGCCCTATTGGATTAGGCGACCGTAGATGAGCCAGATATTAGGGATCTCCTAAGGCGAGCTAAATTTGACAAACAATTTTTATTTCTCAGTATACAACATGTGTTTAAAATTGACAGTAAGAATATATTCATAGAAAATGTTAGTAGAGTGTATCGTTCCCCGCTCGCCCCCGAATACCTTGGGAGTGGCGAATTGCATTGGACACACCAGTTCTCGTCTGATCATTGAAGTGAAGCAGCGCAACCCCAGCTAGTACTGATATGGGTGGCCGCTTGGGAAAACTGGGTACCGCTAGTATCCAAAAATCGTCGCATTAGTGTAGTGTCTGTGCAGTTTCTGCATCAGAACTACACAGTGGACGGGGTTCTAATGACCTTGTAGTTAAAGGGCCCTAAAACACCAACAAACAACAACAACCCAAATAGCTTCTGCAGCTTCGACATGGTTGTGTATGGTCCAATATGACCGACCGCTGTCTGAGATATGTAGCTGCTATAGGTTGCTAATGTTTCCTATCCCCCAAGCAGTTTGTCATTCTCCCCAATAGATGTCTCTGTTGGTCACGATGGCCATAACCGGAATTTGTAAATACTATATTGCATCTAATCCAAATATTTGCATAGTTTATTTTGTCATAAATCACAGACGTTGCTTGCTGAGGTATATTAATGAAATGTTAATCAACTTTAGGTGTAAATTATCCACTCTCTTGCCATTTTTTGAATCTCGGCGATTATTAATTGAAAGTCGAAACGGGATATGAAGGAGGGAGAAAGAGAGAGAAGGGAAAATAGGAAAGAGAAATGGTAGATAGGTATGCTTGTTTATGTGTTGTACTCACTCGCTCTCTGTAGGGATCAATTAACCGTAGCAAATATTACTTGTTTTAATTTAATGACACTCAGTGTTTTAGTTATCAAATATTGCATGACGCGCAACATTTCCTTTGAAGTTGAAGGATGTTGGATGGAGAGGGGACGGAGATGGAGACCGGGACCCCACAACATTAGTGGCGTGGGTAGGACGATGCCGATTACTACTACTGCTACAGCAGCAACATCACCATAAAAAAGTGGAGGACGAAGGGGTGTCGAAACTCACATCAACCGTTTTTTTTTATTTTTACAAAAGTTGACTATAACACAAAAGATATCAAAAAATGCTGCCTTGAGGGGGGGTCAACTTGTAAGTCCAGCGGTTTTAATCACGTTGTAATTATGTGATGCCTGTAATAAAATTGAATGCCCCCACTCTATATCTCATGCCCTGCTTCGCGGCTACTTGGCTTTGAAATTTATGCACGTAATATTAGCCGTCATAAAAATCGATGAAGGGTTTTATAAATGGATATTAAACTATTTTTGACAGGTGGAAGAAAAGTGAAAGGGGGTGTAAGAAGAAAATGAAAGATTGAGGGTGAGAGAGAGAGACAGCAGTGAGGAGTTTTTAATAAATGAGTGGGGGAGGATATAAAATAAGCATTAAAGAATTTTATAAATAATGTACATCACTTTAAAAAAAAAGGCCAGAGTTAAAAGAAATGCGAATTAATTTTGTGTACGAAATTTTTGGAGAATTAGTAATTGTTGTTAAATCGATAGGTGAGCTTTTTTTTAGACTAGCATCTTTCTTTTCCTTATCCGTAAGATAAGTAAATCTTAATTAATTGGTGAATATTTTCATTTATCATGTAAATGTTTATGTAGAGGTCATCAGTCTTAACATTGAACTGACAAAAGAAAAACTTCATTATCTTTTACCGTTACATTTATAAAATGTTTGAAGTACAGTACATGCATACATATTGTATATAAGGTGGGGGTAATTATAAATAAGGAAGGGGTATATTCTGAATTTTAATTATGATGACAAAATCGGATTTTTTCTAGCCAGTCATAAAAAAGAGATTCATTTCTTAAGCTTATAATATGTAAAGGGTGGGAGAGATCCCAACATTGACCTATGTTTCCAAGCAAATAAAGCTGAGAATATGCAGTACGTACTAGATTAACTGATACTACTTCACATGATGATGAATTTGAATAATATTGTGATTGAAGCATTAAGGTCGACAGGATCAGGCCTTTTTTTTTGTTGCCTTTGTTTTTTTAAAAGGCAACATTTCGCTGTCTTGTAGTTATACTGTATGTTGAAAAATTCAATCGAAAATTTGATAATACATGCATGTTATCATCAGAGGTTAAGCGAAAGTTAATTTGGAATGACTCTTATAGAATCTGGAATAATGTATGAAAATTTCAAGCAACTTACGCGGAACATTCTGAATTCTTAACATAATTGATGCCAATCATCTCTATTATAAGAATAGCAAATCACAAAATTCTAGAAAATGTAGAAAATCACATATTTTAACTGTCGTCAAGTCGCGAGCACCAAGAATTTCGAAGATGTCTGCTCAGACGTTCTATTTAATGCGCGTTCTCTTTTTTAAAGGAATGGATTTTTTTGCACGCGAGCCTGGCATTGTTTTCCGTTAGAGCGCACGTGCCTGCCCTTCTTTCTGAAAGCAGATTGACGTTCTCGATTGCATTGATGTCAGTCGTTTTGGAACGAAACATTCCTCTTTAGCTATTATGCCACTTATTTTATATAAAAAATGGTTATGAGTAACACAACTCTCAACTTCTTTTGGTTGCATTCATCTAATGACTTTTCGGTATTGTCCTGTTTCTTTTCAGTTTGTCCACCAGGAAAATTCAAGCACCGCGTTGGAGAAGACAGATGTCAAACATGCCCAGAATTCAGTAATGCCCCTTATGCTGGTTCAGTTGAATGTCGATGTCAGGAAGGCTATTATCGAGCCTTGAAAGATGAAAAATCTGCACCTTGTACTCGTAAGTATATACCATTATTGCCACTATTCACGTTATGTAGTAAAATTACGCCTAGGCGCCATTCAAGGAATATCACCTTCCTCCTTCAAGCCTAATTTTTTTTAAACAATTCTATTTCACAGAGCAACCCGGTGCACCCACAAACCTGTCAGTCAGTTTCGTAGATCAGTCGACTGTCATATTGTCATGGCACCCACCATTAAATCTTGGTGGACGTACGGACACTATGTACCATATAGTTTGCGATGCTTGTGGGCATTCAGTTTCTTATATGCCATCTCAGACCAGTTTCAATGACACCAAAGTAACTATTTCTGGTCTGAATCCGGTTACTACATATCGTTTCCAAGTATTTGCTGAAAATGGAGTATCTGCCTTTACTGGCCCTAGTGAATACATTGATATCACCGTTACGACAGAAGCATCAGGTTTGTTTTCCACATTTTAACCTAATTTCAGTTGCGAGATTGAGCATGACACGCTTTATTTTAATAGTTGATATTTGTTGGCATCGCTGTATTGATTTTGAACAGTGTTGTCGTTTTCTGCAGTTCCCTTGATGGTCGGTAATATTCGGGTGACAAATGTCAAGAGTACCGAAATCGGTTTGGCTTGGGATGCACCTACCGATCCCTTCAATAACATAGAGATGTATGAAGCCCGATATTTCGTCAAAGGGTCAGAGAAGAATGCCTCTAGTCAGTTAACCAAGGCAGAAGAGCTTGTAGTCAACAGTTTGAGACAACGAACAGAATATGGATTCCAGGTATTATTATGGCCATCTCGGTGGTTGGAAAAATATATACATATATATAACGGATCCGTTTTTATAAACATTTGTTTAAATATTTTCTGACTTAGGTACGCGCCAAAACAAACAATGGTTGGGGAGAGTTTAGTCCACCTACTTATAAAATGACAGGACAAATGATGGGTAAGCGCCTTCCCTCTCATATGCTGGTTTTATTGTTAATACAAAGCTTTCGGAATGTCCCTTTTAATCTAATGTCAGTCAAACGTGAAGGTCTGAAGTCATATAAATGCCTGAGTACCATTTGGGTTATGTGCTAGAGGTCTAGACAGTGGCTTGAAAAATCTCCCTTAATCTTCCCCATAATCTCATGTTCGGATTATCTATTTTGCAGCTTCTTACGTTAACGACGAAGGTAATGAACAAGTTCGAATCATTGCTGGTGCAACTGTGGCTGTTGTGGTTCTTCTGGTGATCATCATCATTATGACTGTCCTCTTCCTAAGGAGGTGCGTTGAGGAGAAGGGCGAAATCATGTAATCCCTTTTCTATTTTCTTGTTGTCGTTTTTTTCTAAATGACCATTGAAAATATCAATCGATATAATTCATCTGAGCATAGAAGGGTGTAAGGGCCCCACCTAATGATTTCCTCCTTTTGCCGAAATTTCTTTTTTAGAAATAATGATGAATGTAATAAGAAACAACCTAGCGATTGCGACACTTTGGAATATCGAAATGGAGAAGGTAAGAGACTCATTTAATTTCGATTTAAGAAATTCCCCTCATCTTCTATAACATACTTTTCAGTTCAGGTCTGTGACATGAGTAAAAAAAATCATGACAGTAGTTTTCCCCTTAGTGAGTACTAACACTACTCTTGGGGCGGTAATTCTGTTGTTATAAATTCTGTGTCTGTAATGTATAGATGCTATCTGATCCCCTTAGTAGAAACTAGGACACTAGCTTATATTTATTTCCGCTGGTTTTTGCTTTGTGACATTGTCCATAACTGCTTTAAATTTCTTCCTAACCCATTTTTCATGCTGCCATATCAGGATTAATAGTAACTTATAGTAAGTAAAAAAAAATCACAGGGAATATTTGATTTTGTTTTTTTTTATTATTATATTTATGTTGTCATTTCCCTCCTTATTTATCCCTTTTTTTTCCTGAGGTTCCACACCATTATCCCTATGTTTAGCCCTCCTTCCTCACCCGTCTTCCCAAATGCATCCAATCTCCCAAAAAAATATATCTTACGTCTTTCTATGAGGATGTGCATGCGTAGCTAAGAACATTGCATCAATTTTTTTCATACAGTGGTCAGCACCTGTTCTTTGGACCATCCCCCAATTCTAACTGTGTCTGAGCGTAAGTACAGAGATAATGCAAAATATATATAATATATTCGTCTTCATCTTCCAAGTGCTGCTTCTTAGGACCCTTTTTATTGAACTCTAATGGTCTTTTTCTTATTATCACATTTTTATATATAAATATAATATATCTGAAATAATAAAAATCTTAACCTTTGCTTTTTTCTTAATTTTAAGAAAACAAAATATTAAACTTGCACGTCCTTCCTTTGCTAGAGTGTCCCCCACAAGCTGCAGACAGCAGCTATCATTCTTCTGACAGATGTTGTTTTTAGAGACTACTGAAGTGAGGGGTGGTGGTAGGGGGCTACTTATAAACAAGTATTTATTTAAAAAAAAACGAGGGAGGTTGCCCTTTTAATTAGTACTTCCACAAGCCTGATGAACTTTTTGTGGGGATATTTTTACATGTATGTTCTTCTACACTTGCACATCTCTCAATCTTTGAAATCTCTTCCGTTTCTCATCAAATTATCATTCCCACCCTTGTCAGATTCAATATTTACTTTATCATTATTTTTGACCATTACAAATTTCTTGAAACGTGATAATGTTCCTCAAGGTTTAATGGCGGTTTATCTATTTAACTTATAGTGACAACTCCTCTCTTTACTCAAATGGGGCCTCCACGTACTTACGTTGACCCTCACACCTATGAAGATCCCAATCAAGCTGTCAGAGAATTTACTCGAGAAATAGACGCCCTCCATATCACTATTGAAGCCATCATCGGTGGTGGTAAGTGGCTTCTTTATTCACTTTTCTGTTTTCATTTGGACTCTGTACTATCGTGTCTGATAATAATAATCATTACTATTATTAACAGGCGAGTTTGGAGATGTGTGTAGAGGAAAATTAAAAATCCCCGCACGTCCCGATATGACGGTGGCAATTAAAACTCTTAAACCAGGCTCGAGTGACAAGGCGCGAATGGATTTCTTAACGGAAGCTAGCATCATGGGGCAATTTGAACATGCAAATGTTATTTTCCTTCAGGGTGTCGTCACTAAAAGTAAGTAATATTCAATAAAAAACAGTATCTTGTTGTTGCGAATTTCTAACATTTTGTCTCGTCTTCGTACACTAGGTAACCCAGTTATGATTATCACCGAATACATGGAAAATGGATCCTTGGACACGTTCCTGAGAGTAAGTCTTACGACTTTTTGACCACCAGTATCGTTTACAAAGAGTAGTAGTATCTGACGTTCGTTCATTATTTTTCAGGCAAATGATGGCAAATTTCAAGTCATCCAGTTAGTGAGCATGTTACGAGGCATAGCAGCAGGAATGCAATATCTTTCTGAAATGAATTACGTTCATCGGGTAAGTGATGGAACATTACTTCGTACCACCAGCCAGCGTAGGTAGCTAATTTTTCGAGGGACAGATTGAAATATCTACAACACTGTATAGGCAACTGCGGTAGATCACTTAGTAGCGCCATTCACTGCGCGGTTTCCAAAATAGCAGAGATTAGTGGTTTCGTTCTTCGAATGAGATTGAGCCACAATTCTATCAGATAGGAAGAATGGGCCATGTTCTTTAATGACTTTGTTTCATTGGTGTTTTAGGGCCCTTCAACTACAACGGTCATTACAGCCCCATCCACTGCGTAGTTCTAATGCACAGAGTGCCCAGACACTACCCTGATGCGACGATTTTTGAGTATTAGCGGTACCCAGTGTTCCAAAGCGGCCACCCATGTTAGTACTAGCTGGGGTTGCGTTGCTTTGATTCAGTGATTGAACGAGAACTGGTGTGTCCAACGCACTCCAAAACCCTTTTCCACCTATGTCAAGGTCGGATACCAATCTTATCCTTCTGAATGAACACACGGGTGTGTTCCGCTCTCTTGAATGTCACCTACAGAGTGACTGACCCATGTAGACCCATAGCAGATACAATAAAGAACTAACAATGAATCTTTCCCTAAGATTATATATGATGGTAATTGAAATATGTCATTTTATTTTCAGGATTTGGCAGCAAGAAATGTATTAGTTAATGCAAATCTCGTATGCAAGATAGCAGATTTCGGTTTATCGAGAGAAATTGAAAGTGCTACTGAAGGAGCATATACCACACGAGTGCGTCTTAATTTGAACGAAGGCTACTTTGTTTTGTTTCTTTGAAAGATTTTTCACTAACGATTATATTTTGTACAGGGCGGTAAAATCCCAGTTAGATGGACAGCACCCGAAGCAATTGCCTTTAGGAAATTCACTTCGGCTAGTGATGTTTGGAGCTTTGGGATCGTAGCTTGGGAAGTGATGTCTTACGGTGAACGACCTTATTGGAATTGGTCAAATCAAGACGTCATAAAGAGTATCGAGAAGGGATATCGTCTGCCAGCTCCAATGGTAAGTAAACATTCAAACTGTGGTGTGGCTGGAAGAATGAAGGAAGGCGGGAGATTGAAGGGCCGAAAAGTAAGATAACATAATGATGTTGATGTTATATTTTGTCATCAGGATTGTCCAGAGGCGATTCATCAACTGATGCTTGATTGCTGGCAGAAGGAAAGGTCACATAGGCCTACTTTTGCTAATATAGTTAAAACGTTAGACAAACTTATAAGGTGTCCAGATAGCCTGCGAAAGATAGCGCAGGGCAGGTAATGTCATAGAGTCATGCACTTGGTCTCATTTCTTTGATCCCCTGTGCTGTTTCAATTTTTCTCAATATAAGTAATCTGCTGATGGTTATTAAAAACCGTTGTCGTATATTACAGGAACCAAAATCCTCTAGCTCCGGATGCACCGGATATGACCCAATTCTCGTCAGTAGAAGAATGGTTGAGCAGTGTGAAGATGGCTCGCTACTTGGAGAATTTTACCCGTGCCGGGATCACTACAATGGATGCCGTTGCTAGGCTAACTCTCAAGGAACTTGCTACTCTTGGTATCACTTTAGTGGGACACCAAAAAAAGATTATGAACAGCGTGCAAACGATGAGGGCGCAGATGAACGCCAATATGTCAGAAGGATTCTTGGTGTAGAGAGAGAGAATGTCAGTGTTTGTGGGACATAAAAAATGGAAAGTTGTTTGTCCAGCTGAGACTTATCATCATCAACACCACCACAACAACAACATTTAACAACCACTGAGGGAGGAAGGATGGAGTATCGTTGGTCACTTGTGTGCTGGTGGACATGATTATAATCATCATTACCACCACTACCGCTACTATCTGATTCTCACGAAACCCTGACCAACGAGCTATTCTTCACTCGCTTCCGGAAACGTACTTTCCTTTTCCTCCCTCAAGTTAAAAAAAAGTCAAAGTGTGTATGTATGTATGTGTGTCTCTGTCTCTCTCTCTGAACCCACATATCTGTGTGTGTCCCATGTGCGTGTTTGTTGAGAGTACGCGGTCAATCGGTCATGTTGACTCGGAGAACGCTGGGCCTCATTCTTACTCTTTCTCCCTCTCTCTTTCTCTGTCATACGTTGTGATCTGAGAAATGGCAGACGAAAGGGATCCACCACCAGCAACCGAAAAATACACTTGGTGCTGGCATGTATTATTGTCCATATCAATGTGGAGAAAGAGAAAAAAAATGATTACAATCCTTTTGTGGGATGGATTTTTCAGTTTGTGAATATGGATGGATGTGTATGAGGCACAAGATGGGCAGAAAAGAAATACACTTGTTGAATGCACAGTTCTGAAGAAGTAGAAGAAAATGAAGAAGATGAAAACGGTAGTGGAAGAAACCCTCAAGATGTGGTCGCAACACTACTATCAAGAGAGTACTCATAATATTTTTAGACATTCCACTGGATCCCTCCATTTAACAACTGTGCGTAGTTTCTTTATGCAAAATAAAAAATGCTGTGTGTGGTCAGTGTCGCGGTGGACGTGTCCTCATTTTTTTCTCTCAAATAAATGTGCATCTTGTCTTGAATATATTTTTGTTTGTCGGGTCAGGACTATGCAGCAAGATATTCTTAATTGGACAGAAATCATCAAATGGTGGCGACTCTTCAGTATGGAGGACACCATCAGCAGCATTCTGGAACTTTGTTATTTAACGAATGCTGGATGGTTGACTACTCTACTGTGTGTTTTTTTTTTTCGTTTTTCTTCTCTCTCTCTCTGATTTCTGATTATCTGATTTCTTTCGTTATAGTTTCATACAAGAATTGTAAGAAGTGTGGCGTACAAATGTCAGAGTATGAAGTTCCCTACCCCTCCTTCTTCTTTCTACCCTAGATCGCTTGTTTCTACTATGCTCTTGCTTGTTATTTAACATAAATGAGGGAGAGGAAGCAAGTCTGGTTACAAAGCTCCCTTCAGGCCACACACACCCATACACATACCAACATTTTTTTTGATTGAGTGTATGTGTGTGCGCGCCGTGGTGCACTGTACTACCACTACACCCTTGCATTTTGTGTATGATTATTATTTTTTCTTAAAAAACGCAAAAACGAAACTGAAAAAAAAGCTGGACGGATGTTGCTTTTTTCTGCAATGTCCAATCTGATTAAAACTTCCTTTTTTCTCAAATGATAATGAGCGCGGTGATTTTTTATTGTGTTTGTCAACGTCGTTGTTGTCATCGTCGTCGTCGTTGCAATCTACATAATTTTGTGATAAACTACTATTTTTGCAATCAGCAACACATCGAATGCAAACAACTTGTTTTGTTTTTTTTTAATTCCTACTAATGATGTCACCCACACTAAGCAGTGATAAGTCTCACAAGTCTCTTGTCTGAAAATTTAATATAATTACAGACCAGGGGTGTGCATCTTATTGCTCGGTAAGCATCTGTGTCTCTCTGAAAAATGTTACTGAAATTCTGTGCAAAAAACGTATTATTTGGTAGAAAAACGATTTCAGAGGTTTCTCTGATTTAAAATTGGCAGGATATGCCTCTGAAACTCAATTAAGCAGTCATTTTCTACATTTGGGTCAAGGTTTGGAGGTCATTTAAAGACCTCAGCAAGGAAAAACATTATATGACTGTTTGGTATATGTTTTTCTCCTCGGAGGTGGTGGACACGGGATGCTCACTAATTAAGAGCTTGTTGCAGGTTCGTGCCTGTCATGGACAGAGAATTCGTGGGACACAAAACGAATTGGAGGGTTGACAGTGGGTTCTGATTGCTGCTCAGTGTGTGTACGTACTTGTCCTTATGTCAATGTGTACATGTGTCCAGCATCGAGAAATGAGAACTTACAACGTATAAAAGCGCTATGTAATCTTTGATCGAAAAATCCAAAGAGACTTAGATCTAGTCCAGCTTTTCTCAATCAACTAAGGGGTCAGCACAACCCGTGAAAAATTCCACGTGTGGTGTGGAGTCGAGTCCTACCAGAGACATTTAAAAGTAAATCAACACGGCCGTTTAACTTTGCACGAATATATTACAGCTGTCATATGGTGAAGAAGAATGATTGAGAAACCGCCTTAAGTCCTGAACCCGAGCCCTAAAAATCTTTTCTGGGTTCTTTCGGATGGTAGAAGGAGGAGGAGGAGACAGGAAGGGAATAAAAAAAAAGGTTGAGAAACGCTGAGTTGGACTAAGAGTTAAAATGGCAATAATTTCTATTCATATCTATATATGTTGGAGAAATCAGATGCAGTGTAAAGTTTTCACCCCCCCCCCTCTCCTGATTATTTTCGTCCACCCTACCTTTTTTCAGCCAGTCATCGTTGATATATCTTTGGGGTAGGGGAAGTGGAGGCTGACATGTTGGGTAGTAGAATATGGTTAGACAACCCTTCTTCTGTGAGAGGGGCGACCTTGTCTTTTTCTTGTTAACTTTTGTAACTTTTGCCAGTGGGTATTTTACTGGTCCATCACTCGCCACTGGTATCAGGGTCGTTAACTAAATGGCTTATATTCTCGCCTATTCAACTACGAATCGATTTGGGGATACGATTTTTGGGAGAGAAGGGGGAGAGGGGTAGTCACACGAGCATCAAACTTATCATCAAAATCGACCCCCACCACCACCAAAGCAGCTCAGAACGACCCTTTATATTGGGAATCGATTATTACTTGTGAAGATGGGGACCACAAAGGATCAAATAGAAATTTCGGTCATTTAGCCGATCACAATGATTGACTTCAATTTCCAACTGCCCAATTCGGGGGAGAGGGAAACTATTTTGTCCCATCTTAGAATTCTCAACAACAAATTAATCTAGTGAGAACAGAGGCTTCAGAATTAACTCCAAAATCAAAGGGCGGTGAAAGCAGAAGTTGAATATTGATCCAAGGCTGTCTCATCGTGCAACCCTGTTCAACAATTCAAAGCTTGAGGAGTCTCACCTGGGATAGGGAGAGAAGGGGCGACTAACTACCTACTGCCCAACATCGGTCATGTAAATTATTTTGTATAAATTATTGTATAATATGGTGATGAGTGTTTAGGAAACAAAACCGCGTACTACTGCTACTTTTTTGTCAGAAATATAGTTTGTAAGAAGTTTCAAAAAGTATGTCTCGACGAGAGAGGGGTGAGAGAAAGCTTTAAAATATTGCACATAGTAATTGATAAAGCTAAGATCGTCCAAACCGGACCAGGACTACACCTCTAACCCCTCTCTAACTGCTTATTTTTTTCTTAATTTAGCATTTTCTTAACATTCTTCTCAAGCCCTCCTCCATTACCCTATGATATAGTCTATTGAAAACAAAAGTAAATGGTTCTTCTCCTTTCCTCTGTGCCCCTCCCAAAAATTATATTGTGAGGAATATTTATGTGTATGTGTGCGTGAAGGGGAGAGGGGTGCATGTAGAAGATGAGAGCGAGGCATACTGGGAAAGAGAGAGAGGACAGGATGGACAGTGGTCACTGATATGCAACAAAGGATGGTGCCAGAAGATTAAAACAAAAGGAGCATTGTCCATAATCAGTACTAGTGCTAAAAAATTGCCACACATCTGCTTCCATGTTTCCTTTTTTTATAAAATAAATATGTCATATCAATTTAGAAGTTTTTAAAGAAAAAATAATGTGCTGCGAAGGTTTTTTAATATACTGTGATGTTTTAAAAAAACTGTCTTGGTTTTTCTTTTCTTTTTGTCTTTTTTGAAAATGTAACAGCAATTACTATTACTAGAATTTCAGAAAAAAAATAAGACAATTTGTCTCTGTATCCTATTTGCTTCAAGTCTCTTCCCCACACCCCAAGACATTTTTAAAATAACCCCCCTCAAAATGTATGTATGTGTGTACTACGTAAGCGGGCATGCGAAACAAAAGTTTACAATTTCCTCCGCCATCATTTTTTTTTTCCAAAAATTAGGAAACTAAAGAAAAAAAATTAACAATTCTGAAAAGAAGGCCATTATCTTGTCCTTAAACCCCTTTGCGTCCTCCCATGCGAAATAAAAATTTAAATCATTTTCCTTCCCCTTCTGCGACTCTGTATTATATTTGTTAAAACACATTGTTATTTCAGGATATTGACATTTAATAAAGCACTTTTGTAAACAATTTTGGCAAGTGTTTCATTTCCTTCCCCCCCCCTTTTTTTGCCATTAAATTTTGCTAGGTAAAGGGTTGAGTTTCTTGCGCGTACAGGTGTCATAAGTTCAATTTCTGCAGTTCAATTTATTGAACGTTGATCTATTAGCTCCGAGCACCATTACTCAACGCCCTCAACTTCTTTCCGTGAAGACCGAATTATTTTTCTCTATGTGGGGGTTCTGCCATAACCCGCCGTGGTGGCGTAGTGGTTAGCTCACTCGGCAACTACGCCAGAAGTTCTAGGTTCGATACTGGACCATGGTGGGTCGGCTTCTTTCGGGCGAGAGAGAAGTCGCGAGTGTGCCTTCTTTCGGATGAGAAGTAAAACCGAGGTCCCGTGTGGGTGTACGATGGCGCTTGCACGTAAAAGAACCCTCCCTACTACGCAACAGGTAGATGAGGCAAAATTTCCAGGTGTAGGAGCTCGCCCCCTGGCGTCGGTAGCATTCCCCAACGAACACTAGACCGACGATAAATAAGCGTAGGGGTGCAGCTTTGGCCGGCAACCGGCTGCAGAAAAAAACTATGTCCAATATATCACCCTGTGTCCATTCAGAGGGACAAATGGGTACCCGACCCTGCCATAGGCGGGAATAGGGTTAGGAGTTGCATTTGGGGGTTCTGCCATACTTGACCGTGATTGATTCCATGGTCGTCGGATCACTCCTGGCTGACTCAATGAATTATTTCGGAAAAGAACGCACCTCCTGTCAAATGAGATGTAAAGCCGTGTCTCCGTGTGGCATGTATGAAGTCACCACCACGTAAAAGAACCCTTTCTACGTGGAGTTGAAAGTTTCGTGTAAATAGCAACATTTACAGAGGGCAAGTAGAGGGCCGGTCCACTACAATGGTCATTACAATGTAGAATCTGCGCGAACACTGGGTACCGCTAATACCCAAATCGTTGTAACCGCAGTGTTCCCAAATGTTTACCCATGCTAGTACTAACTGGCGTTGCGTTGCTTAACTTTAGCGATCAAACGAGAACTGGTGGAGCGGCGAATTGCGTTGGACACGCCACTTGTCGTCCGAACCCTGAAGTTAAGCAACGCGACCCAGTTAGTACTGACATGAGTGGTCGCTTGGGAAAACTGGGTACTGCTAATACCCAAAAATCATCGCATTAGTGTGGTGTCTATGCAGTCTCTGCATAAGAACTATGCTGTGGACGGGGCTCTAATGACCTTGTAGTTGAAGGGCCCTAAAACACCAACAAACAACAATAAGAGAACTGGGGTGTCTAAAGCAATGCACCCGCTCTAGACATTGGCTTTCACAAGGAAAAAACGGGCCGACAAATTCAGCATTACGTCGGCAGCCTTCTGCATAAAACTATCCTCCAAAAGTTCACCCCTGTGATCCCGGTTCCAACAGGGCAAATGGATACCCAACCCTGATAATAAGCGTATATAACATTATGACGTGTTTGTTACTAGGCTATAGATCTGTTTGTCAGTACCCAGTTTTCAATATTCGTAGAATATCTCTTACAAGGATTAATGTTGTAATCTGGTTGAACCAACCATTGATCAATCATTACAGCCCTCCTACATCATCCCTTTCTGCCTCAGTCCCTTAAGGAATGGTGACGGATAAGGGATTAAACAGAACTAATTCCTTTCTTTCCTTACAGATCACATGCAGAACCCTGCAAGACATTGAGTGAGGAAAGCGTGACACGGTCGTCTTGTATTACCCCTAATGGGCAATGTCACCTGACTGCAACCTACAGGTTTCTTTCATGAAGGCCATTCGAAAATTACGCTAAAACAGCAACAAGAAGAGCGGCGAATTGCGTTGGACACAACAGTTCTCGTCTGATCACTGAAGTTAAGCAGCGCAACCCCAGCTAGTACTGACATAGGTGGCCGCTGGGGTAAACTTGGTACTGCTAATACCCAAAAATCGTCGCATTAGTGTAGTCTCTGCATAAGATCTATGCTATGGACGGTGCTCTAATGACCTTGTAGTTGAAGAGCCCTAAAACACCAACAAACAAGCAACAAGAAGTAAGAGGCAACAAACCTTATTATTAAAGAGTATTGAAGTGCATTTCTTTCTCATTCTCTGAAATGGATCTATGTTATTGATCACCACATCGTGAGCAGCTATATTGCTTTGGATCCAGAAATTCTCGTCTGATCATTGAAGTTAAGCAACGCAACCCCAGATAGTACTTGCGAGCAATGGGTACTGCTAATACCCAAATCGTCGTAATATCGTAGTGTTTGTGCAGACTCTGCAGTAGAACTACGCAGTGGTCGGGCTCTAATGGCCGTTGTAGTTGAAGGGCCCTAAAACTATTTAGCCTAGAGAAGATTATGATGTTTAGCATGTGCCAACTGCTGTCATCATCTACCCTCCTCTAGGGGGGAAAAAAAACTAAGGAAAGAAGTGGAAAGAATAACATGTATATAATATTATATTACCATCGTCATTATCATCAACCAGAAAGAGCATTTGATCAATAAATCTCCAAATAATGAAAAACAGAAGGCGATGGGGCGAGGGGTCTACAAATTATCATATTACTTTCATTTACCTAAAATAAGCCATTTTAATTACAGGATTTGTTAATAATGCGGACATAAAATCAATTTCATGTTGGTGATGTTGGTGTGTAGGTGCGCACATGTGACTCTCTTTCAAATTAATTTCAAAAGCGCTACATGAAATGGATGGGATACTTTGAAAAAAAATCCTCAAAGAATGGATATTCATGGATTACAATATAAATTCCATCATGATTGCATGCAGTGTCGTCTTACCTTTACTGAAATAATTATAATAAACTTTTTTTCATTTATTTCTTCTCATATTTATTCTAGAAAAGAGAAAAATAATATCAGTATGATGTTGTCAGAGCTGACAACGCAAGCAACATTGCAATAACGACTACTAACTAGACCCTTGTCAACATTACTACAAATTCATATATTGATATCATCAAAAAATAATTAATAACATGACTGAAAGAAGGAATATGGAAGACAGAGTTGAACCATCCTCTCTGAACCTTTCAGAGCAGACCTTAATAACGATCAAGTCAGGTTGTTGTACCATTGACGTCGTCACAAATCGAGGGAAACGATTACACCTGTTACAAATGTTAAGTTTTCCACTCATTCCTATTGGAGCCCTAAGTATTTTTTTAATTTGTATCCTCGTATCGGCTGTCCAACACAAGAACCAAGTCGCCAAACTGAAATTTCAGGTATCGTAATCAATCCACAGTTGATTTGAATATTAAGTCTCTTACAAATTTATATTATTGTCACCGTGATTCTATTCGATTCTTCCAGATGGATGCCGTCAACAATCTGGAATTGTTGATTTCAAATTTGCAATATGAAAGGGCCGAAGTGTTTTCTTCTCTCATCTCTTCGGATTTAAGTGGGTAAGTAGCAGTATGTATGAATATAGTAACTTAATTCGCGTCAGTTCCGCAAAAGAATATAAGGTCCACTATATTTCTGCTGCGTGGTCCTAATAAGAATTTCCCCATCCCCCTGCAACTGACCAACCAGCTCAGTAAAAAGGCAACTGTCAAACGTTTTGTTTGTATGTCCCCTATGTTACAAATGTCAAATTCTGCCTAGGTGGCTCAGAGGTAGGATGAAAGTATCGGGCAGGAGAAAGTAAAGATGGGAAGTAAAGCTGTCGCGCCGTGTGGTATGTGCGATGTCATTAGCACCTAAGAGAACCCTATCTAAAG
>JAAFCE010001036.1:50573152-50653652 GCA_013389805.1 Trigoniulus corallinus | reverse complement strand
GGGGCTCTAATGACCTTGTAGTTGAAGGGCCCTAAAACATCCACAAAACAAAAAAAAATAGGAGTTGATTGCTTGTAGCATGAGGCCGCCTTGGCAATTGCGTAAAAGTGTCTACTCGACTTTGACATACAGTAAGTAGAAATAGGATTAGAAATGATGATGAAATGAATTAGCTGGAAAACGACATCAAACGGTTAAAGACTGAAATATCCACAATCCTATACAGTATATAAAGCCGTATATTAAAGTAAATTACAGGTGAAAGGGTTATTATTATCATTTGCAGTTTATTGTAATAATATTGTCATTTTTATAGGTCATCCACTTATTAAATGAATTGTATAACATCTATGATAAGTGTGTGGAAGGTCGTGATGTTTACAAAGTGGAAACTATTGGCGATGCGTATATGGTTGCAAGTGGTCTGCCACATCGAAATGGTTAAGTAACAATTTTTTTCCCCTCACCAATCGTTAGCTGCAAATTCTTAGTAACAGTTTATTATGTTTTCCCTGAAATGTGCTTCACGCAAAATTAAGCTGAATTTTCCTTCTTGAATTATTTATAGGCTTGAAGCACGCTGCCGAGATTTCAGACATGTCGCTCATTCTTCTATCAAGAACTCAGAAATTTCGCATTCCTCATCGATTAGACGAAACAATACTAATCAGGATTGGAATTCACACTGGTCAGCTATTATTATTTTTTTCATGATACGAATGACTGACCATCTTAGTGAGGTCTGATGCCGCCTTTATTTATTCCTTCTTATTTGTCTGATTCGCAAGAAAAGCGCCGCATATGCTTATCTTGGACAGGGGATGAAGAGGGCGGATACTACTCCCTCTTTCGAACAGAAAAATTGAGCAGCTAAAATCACAAGTTGTCCGAATCCTGGAACATTTCCACCACCTTCCCCAAAACCACTGTCTCCAAGATTTGCTCAATCCCAGGAAAAACGGTTGAGGAGGAGTTAGAGGTTATGGGGTTAGAAAACTCTCAAGGTTTAAATATTGGATGTGAAATTCAGATCCTAAGATGTCTTGTCACTGCTGGCGGGCCTAGAAATAAACCCTCAAAATATCTCTCTACTGCCAAAGGTAATTTATCGACGGCAGGGGGCAAGCTCTTACACCTAGAAAATTCGCCGCTCTACATGTATGTTTCACTCCATGTAGAAAGGGTTCTTTGACGGGGTGACTCGTGCACACCACATAGGGTGCACTGCAGGGCCTCTTTCTCTTGCCTTAAGTAAGCCAAACCACCTCGCAAGATGGAACCTGGATTCACGAATTCAAAGTCAAGCCCGCTACCAGGGCTGTTAGGAGTTATTCCTACTCTTAAAATGATGAGGTACTTATATTTCAGCCTGCAAGAGACAGATGGCTCCTTTCGATTCCTTTATGTTCGATTCCTAGCGTTTCCTTTATGTTTCTATGTTACACTAACGGGTTGGGGAGTAAGCCAAGCAGCCATAACAGGCCGTACCTTTAGGAGGCTACTCGCGGGAGAGGAGGAAGTAGGTGTAGGGGATGTAGGAGAGGGGAAATTTGCAGCACCCAACGTTCTCTACCTACCACCCATGTTGGTACTAACGTGGGTTTGCGTTGCTTAACTTCAGTGATGTATCAGGAACTGGTGTGTCCAGCGCAACTTGGCCGCACACAAATGAAAGATGAGTGCATTTCCAGAAGCCATAGTTGATGAATGCTTCCTTGAGCAATATCTCATCAACGTACTGTCTGCTTAGTCTACTAGCCTTCTATAGTATAAAGTACTGCCACGGTTCATTTTGGTGGCCTATTTGCATAACGCACAGGGGAGGTCTTTGACCTCATCTATGGCATTAGGGTGGTATTCAAACCCTTGTTGACTTCGGTGGAGGATGAGCCTAGTGGTGTGTTAGGAACATATCCAACCAAGCCCACAATCTAGATTTATGTTCTGGTCAACTCAATGTGCTATTTACGGCTATGAACAAAATCACTGAAATGATTGTCTAACAGTTCCTTCGACCTTATTTATGAGAAAAATAGGCCGAAGCCAATCTACTTTCATTTCATCATCTAGGTACATGAGAGTAATGAGGAAACAATCTGAAAATGGCTGCAAAGTCTATTTGGCAAACTTCACTGTCACAGAACTGATATTGGTACAGTAGTTCATTACATCCTGTAGATATGCTTGCAACGTTCAAGGGAGCGGCTTATTGCGTTGGACACACCATTTCTCGTCCGATCACTGAAGTTAAGCAACGCAACCCCAGCTAGTACTAACATGGGTGGCCGCTTGAGAAACTGGGAACCGCTAATGCCCAACAATCGTCGCATTAGTGTAGTGTCTGAGTAAGTTTCTTTCCCTACATCATCAGCGTTTTCTTTGCTTCCCTCCTCTCCATGTTCTGTCGCCACTGCCCTAACCCCATTCCTTAACATTTCCCCGTACTAATCTTTGCAATGTTGTTGTCTCCTCCTCACCCTTCCCAGGGTGCAATGTTATTCCTATTTTCGTCATTATCCTGTTTACTCTCCTTTCTCAGCTGGAGGACGCCACATATTGCTTACCCATGCATTAACCTGCCATACTGTATTTTTCATATGTAGTCCCCATATCCTGCACCATTGAAAGATGGCAGGCAATTTGATACCATCCTCCAAAGGAAACCCTAACCCTCTATCTTGAAGCCTAACCTCCTGCTCAGTACTATACATTAGGAACAGTTTTGATGATAATGGAAACCCTGTTGCAGCCCCTTGTCCACAACAATAGGTCTTGTATTTATTCATTCTTAATTGAAGCCATACTTAACACCCATATATATCTTCTGGAGTAGCCCCAATGACCCCCATACCTGGGAAGAACGACCCATATCTTCCCCCTATCCACCTTATCATATGCACCCTTGGGATCCAGAAAACAAACATATGCCTTCCATTTCTTTGTTCTACTTCCATAATCTGCATAATTATGTAGAGGCTATCCCCTGTTCCACATCCCTTACAGAACCAATTTTGTAACACTACTATTGTAAACCTTCTACTGTATTACCATCACTAACCACCTTACTAGACCAGCAAATAATTTATACACACAACCGTTTATTGCTACTGGTCTATAGTTATAAAGGCTTTCTGTGTTTTTTCTCTTACCCTTGTACAGCATCACTACCCTTGTGATGCCCCAGTCGGTAGGTATTTTTCCACCCTCTAAACACTCATTAAAGATCCTTAAAAGAAGTTCTCTACCTTTGTTCCCTAGAACTTTTAGAAACTCACTCTCTGTCCCCTGTCCTCCCCACATGCTTTTCCCAACTTCAATGCATTGATTTCCTTATCCAACTTTAATCTTGTAAAGTGTGCTTCCCTTATCAAAGGTCCCTGTTTTGTTATTGGTCTGCATGACCCTACCATCACCATCCTACCTCTAGTGCAGGGGTGGCCAACCTTTTCAGCAGGTGGGTCAAATCTAAGAAATAATATTTCCTGCCAGGCCACATACCTAACATTTTTGTGTTGAATTAAAGTAAACAAGCAGGCGTCCTGCAGCTTCAGCCACATCGTGGCGTCCCAGTATGTGAGATCATAGTCAAACGCTTGTCTGGTTGCTGCCGACTCATGATGTATATAATGCTCTTTTGGTGACAGCACAATAATTTTATGCTCATTTGATCTAGCTCCACGGGCCACAACATGACTCCCGGCGGGCCTCATGTTGCCCCCCCCTGCTCTAGTGGAAAACCTCTGTCCATATTCCCTTAGTATCCCCTTAATGCTTTCTCTGCTATTTATATCCCTGCCATCCCTATTTATTAGGACTTTTGTACAATCCCCTCACTCTTCCCTCCTCCCCCTATGTCTATCTGTGATGAATCTCCAAACTTTTCTTGTCAACTGCTTTCCCCCATTTCCTCCTGTCTCCATCTTCCATCTTCCTACCCACCATTTCCTTTGCCTCTCTTTCCTTCTGCTGGTGTCCCATGCTTTTCAGATGTCTTCTTCATCTCCCATTTCAACTGCCTGCCTATGTATCCTATTTGCCTGACGTCTTACCTTTAATAGCCTCCCATGCGGTAGTATCCATCCATGGTTCCCGTCATTTATTCCCATGTCCTTTACATCCACCCTGCTCTTTATTTACTTTATCTATCATGGCACTTATTAGTTTGGAGTATGTGACTCGTTTATTTTCCAATACAGCCTCCATCTCCGCTCGAAACTTTTCCTCTTTAAACCACTTCTTTAGATCCCAACTAGTTTCCCTCCTTACATATGTCTCGTTTTCCTTGATGCCCCTAACCCCCATGTTAATCATAATTAAATTATGATCAGAGCCCAAACACACCCTGTTTTCCTCATCCACCGTCATACCACACATTGCAATACTTTACTGGGAAGGTGTTGATACGGACTGTATGCCCTGAACAAGTTGTGCCCTGTGCCCTGAACAAGTTGTCATTTTGCGTTCATCCAGGGAAAGAGTTCACTTTTTGAATAGGAAATATCTAAATGTCATAATGGGGCATCAAAATTTTGCGAGAGCTTAGGTGGGGCATGGCCAAAAGAGGTTGGGCAACATTTATTTATACGTTCCATGTAGAAAGGGCTCTTGCGCACAATGGTGAGTATCGTACCTGTACTCACAATACGGGGCCACGATTTTACTTCCCAATCGCACTGAGAGTCTTTTTTACTCGATTTTGGTTTGTAGCTTGTATTCTGAATAATGTTGGGGGAGGCTTTCATCCCTTTTTAATGATAGAGAGATGAACGCGGGTTAAATTCAGGTTAAGGCTGGTGGTTTTTTTTAGGGCTCCATGTGTGCCTTTCAACCCGGATAGGGAGGTAGAATCGGGGTCACGTGTAGGATGTAAGAATACATGCGATATCTTCACTTCTGGCAAAAGAATTCATTATTATACGAACAGGGAGAAGAATATAGGCTGAAATCGACAACATTGCGCCTAACGTCGGTAAATTCATTTAGATAGGCCGGCCTTTAACCAAACCACTCTGGATGATACCAAAAGCAGACAACCACCGCGTTTTGTGGTAAAATGTGACATGAATGAAAAAAGACCTTTTAAAATGGTTGAACCTTAAGTGTAGGAGCTCGCCCTGCCGTACTTCAGACATCGTTAGATAGCCTTCGGAAATGAGAGTTCAACATTAAATAACAGAATAAATAAACAAACAGATTAATTCTTAACTAATCAAGATTTAGTCGACAGATTACGTGAAGTAGTAGAAAGTGCCGAAAACTATAAAGACGTGACTGTTGCTGGTGACTTTCAATGAGATCTTATTTCTTAGGCCACTTATCTTACTTACATTGACCGCAGGATTGCCAACAGACTGCATAATGACAACTGTCAGAAGTTGTAAACCAATTTTTAGATAACACTAGCTCAGCAAATTCCTCAGAGGAAAAGAATAGAAAAGTAAATATTCAACGTAGACGTGTCGGAATATCATTTAATGCATCTGTTTTAACTCTAGGTCCATGTGTCGCTGGAGTTGTTGGGACCAAAATGCCCAGATACGGTTTATTCGGCGATACCATCAACACCGCTTCCAGAATGGAATCTAACGGTGAAGGTATTTATTTTATATCTTAGTTGTTTTTATTATTGTTATCTAAATGTTATCAACATATTATCAGTCAACGTCATCAATCATCTTCGGTGTTTTTCACAGAATATAATATCAATGATCGCATCTCTTTGCCTTCTTACCTTAGAAAACTTAGTTTTAAACGCTTGTATTTCTTTCTGATACGAAAGCAATGACATGACATTATAAAGGCTGTATGACGTTACTAAATGTTTCTATGATAATAAATTATAGTAGACATAGCCAACTTTATATAAAGGAGTAAAAACACCGGAAATTTCTTTTTTAAATTACACTGTAAATCAAAACAGAACTCTATGAAGAGAAGTTCTATTTAACTATCTGGAATCCTGATAGATGGCGTGTCAAGTCATGCCGCTTGGACTAATCGATGATTGATCAATGGTGGAAACAGGTTGAGGAAAAAACTTCAGACAATAAACTGTGCAAAAAATATTCATAACAAAGAAAAACCAGGAATAAAAAATTCGTCTGTGAACAATGAATTGAACCTAGTCCTAGATGATAAACATTAAAAAAACCTGCAATGTGATCAAATTCACTCAGTGTTCTCTTCCGTTATTTTTCAAACTGAAGATTTTTTCGTCCTCTCGTTTTCTCCCTTCATTTCCTGACTATCGTTAATTGTATTATTAAATATCGATCAAATGATGTCTTCTTTGGTAACTTCCATTGCAGCTGGCAAGATTCATATATCTTTGACAACCAAAACTATACTTGAAAACTTGGGAGGTTATGTAGTGGAACCAAGAGGCACAATGGAGGTTAAGGCAAGTACTGTACACCAGTGTTCCGCAACCTTTTTTTTTGGTATCGCGAACCCCTGAAGGTGTGTCTGAAGTTTCGCGGATCCCTCCCCCGTTTAAATTGTTATTAAAACCAGTCTTTTCAAACTTTAACCTTTAACTCAAATTATATATAAATATACAGGGTGTTCGTGAACTCGGCAAGAAAAAAAACGTATTGTAGAGGGTGCCAAACTAACCACTTTTAGCATAGGAATGTAGGGTCCAAAGTCAAGCCTTAACAAATGGCAAGCAAAATAAGTTGTTGGTAGACATAGTCAATTTTCATGTAAAGCTTTCACCATAAATGTTCAAAGTGGTTACCATTTGCAGTTATGCATGCTGCACAACGTCTACTCAGTGATTGTCTAACTCAAACATCCCTGCCATGGCCTGTACATCTCCAGCAACAACTGCAATTCTGGCCATTTGCCATTTGTTAAGGTGGCATTAAGATGAGCTCGCACATTCGAGGTAAATGTGCTGGGGCTCCATCGTGCTGAAACCACATCTGTTGGCGAATTTGAGGTAGAATGTGTGCCATAAGTTCTGGCAACTGTTCTTGTAGAAAAACGTGATTCATGTGGCCTGTTAATTGATGTGGAAGCAAGTATGGCCACATCAAATACAACACCTTCTTTTGCTTGCCATTTGTTAAGGCTTTACTTTGGACCCTACATTCCTATGCTAAAAATGCTTAGATTGACACCCTCTAAAATACGTTTCTTTTTTCTTGCCAAGTTCACTGACACCCTATATAGGGATGTAAACATGGATGAGCTGCTGACGGGAGTAGGGGAATGGGCCCCTCAGTGTCTGGTATTTGCTGATGATGTGGGAAGGATTGAGGGTGGCATGAGCCTGGCTCCTGTTGCATTGTAGTTATTGTGCAAAAGGTCAGACACTATGCAATATTATCAGCAACAAAGCATTAATTTACCTGCCAAAGATTTCTATTTTGATTGTGTAATGTGGTGTTGGAACAGTGGGGTAGGCCGGCATCCCCCCACAGACAACTCAGCCAATATTTCCTGTGGGCTCCAGACGCCTGGCTGGGGCGCCTCCACTCAGAGCATATTCAGTGGACCCACAGATCCGACCCTGCCACAGGCGGGATAAAGGTATGATGATGATGATGTGGGAAGGCTTGAGGAGTCAAAGGAGAATGCACAAAACGGCCTACAGGACATTAAAACGGCAATAAAAGGAGGGGCCTCAAGGTAAACATGAAGAAAACTGAGTATGTACCTAGCTTACAATTTTAGTGGACCCTGGGCAAGGGGGTGAGATTCGTTGTGGGGGAGAGGGATTCCAGTGTTGCAAGAGTTTCGTTATTTAGGATCAGTTTTCCAGAGGAATGGGTAGATAGATTCTAACGTGACCCGTAGGATTAATGCAGGATGGCCGAAGTGGAAACAGGCAAGTGGGGGTCCTGTATGACCGCCAGGTCCTAATAAAGTTGAAGGGCAACGTTTACAGAACTGTCGTTAGGCCAGCTATGCTGTATGGCTCAGAATGTTGGGCAGTTAGAAAGAACCATGAAAGGCAAATGCAAGTGGCTGAGATGCGAATGCTGCGCTACATGTGTGGGGTGTCACGATCCGACAGAATTCGAAACGATTACGTTAGAGGCAGCTTATGAGTGAGGGACATTGCGGGAAAGATGAGAGAGAATCTTTTGAGGTGGTATGGGCATGTGATGAGGAGGGGAGAGGAAGAGCTTATTAGGTCCATTGTGGGACTGCAGGTAATTTGGGGCACCAATGACCTGTAGAGGGACATGGAGGTGTGCGGGGTGAGGAGGGACTTGGTGGGGGATAGGTGGGAGTGGAAGATTAGAATCCGCATACCCGACCCTACCCCAGGCGGGAGAAGGGTGAGATGATGATATAGGGATGTAAACAAAGCATGTGTGTGCATTGGATTACATATTGTTATTGTGCAGTAGGTCAGGCACCATGCAATATTATAACCAACAAAGCATTAATTTACTTGCCAAAGTTTCTATTCTGGTTGTATAATGCGATGTTGGAACAAGTGGGGTAGGCCGGCACCCCCCACAGACAACCAAGCCAATATTCCTGGGGGTTCCAGACGCCTGTGCGGGGTATCCCCAGTCAGAGCGTGTTCAGCGGACTCGCAGACCCCGACCCTGCCACAGGCGGGATAAGAATATGATGATGATGATTATTATACAGGAATGTAAACATATTAAAAATAAGACATACATTACTTTAATTGTTTTAAATATTTAATAAAATTAAAAGGCGAGGCACCTCGCGGACCCCCGAGACAAAACTCACGGACCCACGGTTGCGGAATATTGCTGTACACTATGAAAGACAGAGGGAGATACTGTGAATAAAATGAAATCCAATTATGGACGTTGTTAAATAGCTCCACTGTTATGACTGTGCCACTCACCATTTTATTAGCCTGTCTCTCATTCTCTGTCTTTTCTGCGTTTTGAGATTTTTCGGCTTATTAGTATGACATGCTAATGATCTCCTCTGTCTTTATTTCCATAATGCAGGGAAAAGGACAAATGGAAACCTTTTGGCTGATTGGCAAAGAAGACATCGGAAATACCTGCAACGGATTACAAAAGATCAAGAAACTATCCAAAATAAGAGATTAATTATCATTGATAACTTAACATATTATTGATGTCGTCTTCGTCTTTAGTATCCTTGCCATAATTTAATAATTTCAGGAACAAAGACTCTAGATCCAAAATTTTCTCATGTCAGGACTTAATCTGCATACTGTAGTGTGGTTCCAAGTTAGATTAACAGGCAGAGTCAGGAGGCCCGTGAAAAAGTGGGGTCTCTTCATACAAATTAAAAATACTGTAATATGATTTGTCTGAAATGTCTCCAAGTCAACGTCATTGTGGGGCTTACAAATTACTGACTTTTGGCAAAACAAAAAGCAACTCCCTTCCTCTGAACGTTTTTCCGCAGCTGGCTACCGACCACAGTTGCAATCTCCTATGCTTAATTTATCGTCGGTTTACTGTTAGTTGTGCCTCACTGTTTTACCTCATCTACCAGTTGCATAGTAGAGAGAGTTCTTTTACGTGTCTATGCCATCGTACATCCCACGGGACCTCGGTTATACTTTTCATCCGACGGAAGGAGCACTCGGGGCATCTCTCGCCAACGCACCTTGGTCCAGAAACGAAACTAGAACCACTGACTCTGTCATTTTTGACAAGAAAAAGAATATTATGTATTTTTGAATTTTGCAACGCATGGTTGATAACAGCTAAGAGGCCTTGTGTGGTGGCACCGACGCAATAAGCGAAAAATTTCCAAAATATATTTAACCCTTGTGTTACTACCCGGGTATACATGTACCCATTTTCGACTTTGCGTTGATGCCAAAAGATTTCTTTCAGAAGGATCATTTTGTCCAACCAGATCCCCATTATTTGGGAAGTGTCAGAGTGAATTTGTGTATTTATGTTTGTTTTTAACAAAAGAATATTAATTGGTATGACATTTAACTGATATACCCCTCTTGTTACTACCCGGGTACACGTGTACCCATAGGAATATTGCAGATGGTACAAATTCATTAAATGGATAAAACAAGATAATGCTATGTTTTTATTGTAGCAGTTTATTGTATCTTTTAAAATATGCCAAAGGATGTCATGTTACTTAAGATTGTGGACAATTTTTACAAACTGAGAATGCCAAAGAATGTTCATTGCAAAAATAGGTTTCTGACATTTTACACCTGATTTTCAAATCTTTCTTCTCTATTAGTTGCTGCATGATGTACCAACAACGATTTTATGTCCATGTACATCACGTCAACAGGGCTGGATCCAGAGGCAGATCAGGGGGAGCACTTCAAAAAAGTGTGCCCCGCCTATTTTCAAATATTTAAGATCCCTTAGTATAAATCCACCTAGCAATTATAATAGGGCTTCTACTGCCCCGTTGACAATGTCCCAGGGACAGACCCAGAGGGGGAGCAATGCAGCAATTGCTCCACCTCAGTGCCTCAATGGGGCACAACTGATGGCGTAATTTTTGCATTGTTTTTGCCATTTCTATACTGCCAGCCCAACAGTTGCAGTCCAATCTGTAGTTGGCTAAACCACTGAAAAAAGGACAGGACTTATTGGAATTGCTAGCTAGATTTATAATAAAAGGATTCTGAATATTTAAAAATATTTGGGGCACACCGTTTTTGATATGCGCCCTCCCCCCTGATCCACCACTGCTGAATGCCCTATCTTCAGTGGTTTAGCCATCTGCAGATTGGACTGGTAGTATACTGTAGATGTGGGAATAGCAAACGCTAAAATACCTCATCAGTTGCAAAGTTGAATCGGTTGAAATATGTGTCCCATTGAGGCACTGAGGGGGGAGCAATTGCTGCATTAATCCCCTGTGGATCCACTCCTGCACGTTGAGCAGTAGTAATACAGTAGTAGTTGTTGATGTAGTCAACGCATAAATGAATGCAGTTTATATGGAAGAGGTTGAATGCATTAACATGCTCTAAATTGGCAATTTTGCCAAATTCCAATGTGGCCTTCACAAATGAAAAGGTACCCCTGAGGATACGTGTAGGTCATCCTGATATTGCTGCTGGCTGCTCCCCACCCCCTCTTCAATAAATAAAGCAATAGATGTCGCCACTAATGCATCTACAGGGTCAGAGTAATGCCATTTTGCAATGGGGTACACATGTACCCGGGTAGTAACTCGTGTGGAAAATTTTGGGTAGTAACACAAGGGTTAACCCTGTAGAAGTGTATGTCATGTGTTCGTCTTTGGCTCATGTAGTACGAAATTTGCATTTGCTATTCATTAGCAACATGCCCTTATCCCGTCTGTGGTAGGGTCAGGTCTCCGGTATCTGATCGCTCACTCCCGCCTAGTTCCCACTACCCCTTATGCTCTTACTTTACTTTTGTCGAGGATACTTTTGTGCTCATTCTTTCGGATGAGAAGTAAAACCGAGGTACCGTGTGGTGTACGATGGCATCTGGACGTCAAAGAACCCTCTCTACTATGCAACGGGTAGATGAGGCAAAATTTCCAAGTGTAGGAGCTTGCCCCCTGGCGTCGGTGGAGTGCCACAACGAACAGTAAACCGACGATGAATAAGCATAAGAGTTGCAGCTATGATTCGGCAGCAGGCTGCGGAAAAATGTTCAGAGGAGCAAGATGAGTACCCGATAGGTGGGAAAAAGGTTCGGAGTTCCTGTTTTATAAAAGAAATTGTAAGCAACTTCTAACACTTTTCCCACCACCGAGGCGGCCATAAAAGAAACTGTAAGGGTCAAAATATTACTGGGGCAATGGTAATGGCACACGTAGTGCATGTCCCAACGAAATGTATGACTGTTAGACTTTTGCATCCAAACTTAAAAAAGTAATCATAGGACTGTTAGGCAGTTTAGTCAAACGATGATGTTACAAGCTAGTGAGATTGTTTTGATTCAGCCTCTTTCCTTGCCCAATACATGCCCTCCTACGTTGACAGCCTCATCTTAAGTAAACGAATTAATCTGCTTTGAAACCCTCACAAGGCAAACTATTACACTAAAGCACATCTCTTAATTTGAACTGTCAATTTGCTCTACAAATAGTCAGCCTTGTAGGCTCCTTGCACGTTTTTGCATGTTATTGAGTTCGACAGGGTGTCAATGGATGCGTGCTGCGTAATTCACCCTATTTTATGATTCAAGCCTCATATGTAAAATTCAATTACGGAGACACCTAAGAAATTGAATTTTCACTTGTCTTTGCGGTGCAAGTTTAATGTCATCGTACATACCATGTATTTGATATTTTCATAATAAATGTTCATAAAATAAAATATAACCGTAGTATTAAAAAAATATAATATAACCGTTAACATCTACCACTGTCCCACTCGCCTATCGTCAGGTCTCAATGGAGTTTTACAACGTGTTTAACAGTATGTGAATGTTAAAGGGCGCTTGAAAACATCTGCCAGGTTTCCAGCTGTTATCAGGACACTATGTATCAGTGTCTAGACCAGTGGTTCGCAAACTAGGATTCGAGAAAGGGTCGCTTACTGTCATGCCCCCATCCCATTTGATGATAAGATTTACCATTTTCTGAATAAATGTTAATTGTTGTTAATCTAAGAGGGTCCATGAGCCATGAAAAAGATTTTTAAGAGACCGCCACACAGGAAATCCGAAATGTGTTTGAGAACCACAGGATGTTTTTTTTGTTTTGTGGGTTTTTTAGGGCCCTTAATTTGGGTATTAGCAGTACCCAGTGATCCCAAGCGGTCACCCATGCTAGTCAGTGCCGGATTTAGATATTGAGAGGCCCTAGGCTATTTCAAATTTGAGGCCCTTTTCAAGCCCTGTGAAGGTCATTTTCTTAAGTTTTGAAGTCCGCTAAATGTTGAGGCCCTAGGCTTCAGCCTAATTAGCCTAATGGTAGCTCCGGCACTGATGCTAGTTCTAGCTGACGAGTGGTTGGAGATGCCATTTGCGATGCAGGCACCATATACACTATCAGGTTGAAAACCGGATCAAAAATTGTCTATAAACATTGAGGTGGAGGTGAGCAACTTGAACGTTTGGCCAAGAATTTCTTGTGAATACCCGAGGTAAACAAACTACGATGGGATATGATAGTGTGTGTGTGTGGGGGGGGGGATAGTGTGACGGAAGCCGCAGACTCAACCCTGCCAAAGGTCTGACAAAGGTATGATTATGATGACTCCAGGTGACCAAACGTTCATGAGCAATTTTGTATAGTGTAACCGACCACTGAAAGGTAGTGTGCTGGACTGCTACGTCAATGGTTCCATTTTCAACCCTAGGCTGCAGTAATTTGAAAGAACACCGTCATTACCTCGTCTCCGTGTAGAACCTGCACGGGGACGAGGTAACGACGTCGGTTGAAGAAGAGTGCCCCAACGAAGAAAATAGGTCTGTGTAGGAAATTGCGCTCCCTCCTCCAAATACCCTCAAAACAGCAAACATTCTTTGATATTCCCGCAACGATTTCATCAATTGCAAAGTTGAATCATGCATTCGTTGAAATGTGGTGAGGAGCAATTTCTGCATTACTCACCCTGGATCCGCCCTTGAGGCCCGCGGATGTATCCGATAGAAAAATTTTTATTGGGCGTCGGTCGCTTATCAAAGATCAGCCTCAATCAGCGGCGAACCAACAATACGTGCATTGTAAGGCCTACTAAAATGGCTGAGCACGCTACTAATTGAGCAACACAGAAATTCAATTATTATCTTATACGACATATAATGATGAAAGAAAACAAAAGAAATAGAGAAAACAGAGACAATATAGTAGAAAGTAATGAAAATTTTAATCTTTTTTTTTTCGTCAATGTTCAGTTTCATATCAATTCTGCCTAGGCATCATCGTGAAAACAATCTTCATTTTATGTAATTTTAAAAAAGAGAAAGAGTCACTAAGATCTATTTTGTGGCCAAAATAATAATAATACTCTCTTTAAAATTTAAAGAAAAGAAAATTCCTTTTCCCCTAGAAACATCTCGCATTTATGGCGTTTTAACAATTTGTGATAATATTTCTATTATAGGAGAACCTGCAGATGATGATAATAATGCAAGCAACCATTAGAGATCAGATGAAAGGAGTGGCAATGTGCTCACAAGTGCTGAAAGATAGAAGACAGAAAAGTAACATAGAAAGTGTAAATGCTCTTTCTTTACCAGTCGATTACTTTTCTTTACCGCCCTCTCTCTCTCTCTCTACTGCTCAAAGAAATCATTTGAGACTGGTTGGTAAATTGCAAGTATGTAAATGAGACATTTAGTAAAACTTAAGAATAGAAAAGGGGAAAATACACACACATATACACATATACTACACTTTCTCTAATTTCGAGTTATCAAGGTTCGACTTTCTACGGAACAAATTCCTTCCTCAGTGTGCTTTTGCCTCTGTCGCCCTTGTGGCATATTCTACTTTCGATCTACAGGAGGTTTATATAAGTATCATCGTTTGTGACGGCAAGAGAGATAAACGACATTGAGTTTGAAAAATCTTACGGTATATTTCCAGATTTCAAAACAGGAAAATTACTACATGCACCCTAGATACAAAAGTACTGCACCATGGTACAACTTTTGGCATTATCATTATATATTTTTTTTTACAGAAAATACTAATTTATTTTCGTTTCAAGCTTTAGTAGTAGCAGCATCACCAACACAAACCTTAATTCAAAATGAAAAAGAAAGACGGTTTAGTGCCTGACTGTCCCCACACGAGTCTATTTTTCCTCGAATTTTGTAGTAAAAATTAACTTTGTTCCTCTATATGCAGAGACGTAGCAATGTTTTTGGCGCCCTTGGCAAATATCTATTATTGCGCCCAGGGTCGGCGGCCTTAGGGCACGACGACCGCGTTGAGCCCGGCGCTGGTGTATCGAAAAAAATTACAATATTTATTTTCCTAAATTTGTGTAGGGCTACGGGCAGTGGCGGATCCAGGATTTTCGCCAAGGGGGGGGGGGGATATAGTGGGGCGCATATATTAGCTCGCATATATTATGCGAATAAGTTTACAAGTGCAAAGAGGGGTTGCAACCCCATAAACCCCATCCTGAATCCGCGCGTGGCTACGGGTTATGGCATTACAGTATTTTGATTTCATATAAGCAACCAATCGCCTGCTGCCGTGGGCCCCGCAAACTCTAGGGCCGGCCCTGATCGCGCCCTTAAGTCAGTACTATACTGCACGCTATTTATAACAGTGATAGCGCCCCACGTCCCTTGCTCCTCGCGCCCTTGGCATTTGTCCCATTGCCAATGCGTTGCTACGTTACTGCCTGTATGCCTTCCAGTTGCACAAGTTGATCCGGTTCCTTTCCCCTCCCCTGGAAAATTTTCTTCGGACGCCCATCCCTCTTACGTATGTAGTCCTATACACCAAGTCCACACTAATCACCTATCAAGATTTTAATTAGGTCTATGATTCATACTTTGAAAGACTACATGCCGGCACCATCTAAAAGTTCATCTATAAATTTTCATTATCTTCTTTCCTTTTTTTTTCTATCCTATCCGTTTCTATCTCCCCCTTATGTTCTGTTTCTGCTTCGAGATTTGGACTTAAGAGTACTCAATCCTGCCATAGGCGAAAATGAGCTAGGTAAATTCTGCTGCCTAATGGCTTATCTGACATTTTGCGAATACGAACTTTATGACTATTTTGTAGTTTAAAAAAGTGAGCTGTCATAGTCAGATCCCGAATAGTCACTTATTAAAATGAAATCAAAAATCTGACTCGAGGGCGTTACAGGGCCTTATATCCACTAGTACCGTCAACAACTGCTATCTTAATTAAGTCGTTTATTCCCCAGGATTACACTGTCCCCGATGGGCCGTCGTCAGAAATCCCACGGGCGCGATTAAAATGATTAATGCAAGATAACAATAAGAGTAAAACAAAGCACGAATTTTCTAGGATTTCTATCTGTATAGAATAATCTCTTATTTGCTTCTTGCTTGGCCATTGGACTTTTTTCAGTTTTTCCCTGGGCCTCATTTGCTGTTCAGTCGAACCCTGACCTTCCACATAATCTGAACCTGAACACTACTACCTTTTGCCTTAGCTCCCTTCTAGATGCTGTTTTAACGTGAAGTTGGAAATGTCCTGATTCTGGCGCCAGTGGGACACAGTCCTAATTCTCCAAGATATCCTCATCTCATTACAGAGAAGAATTATTATAAGCATTATGCGTAAGGTATCTCTATCGTAATGAAAAAATACGCGAGAAAATAAATAGATAAGAATAACTCCAAAATTTCAGATCCAAAATCACACACACACATATCCATTTAGTTGTCTGTCCACTACAATCTCATTTCCTGAAACAGGCTTTCACGTCACCGCTCAGAATATCCATGCGAAAACTAACCCATTCTTATCAAGTAAGCTTAACAATAAGAAGCATTGATGCAGAAGCTAGTGAAAAGGTTCTTAACGAAATATTAAACTGGACCTCAAATTTATGCTACACTGGCCCCATATCTTATTCTTAGGACTCACTAGGTTTGTCATATTACTACAAGCCCCACTGCATAAACAGTTTTGGGTTGTATAAGCAGAAGTAAAGAAAGGCGGGATGAGGGGGAGATAGTAAGAAGTTACGGATGGTGGATGATGGACGGTTACTTATATATTCAAGGTAAGACGGGGCAAACTTTGGAGGGATAAGAGTATATGATAATAAAGATGGAGTGGCCTCACAGAATTGAAGAGTCCCGTATTGGAAAGTTCAAAATGTACATTCAAAACATTCGCAAGTTTAATTCTAAAGGTAACAACCATGTTACTTTTTGACATTCAGGGCTCTTGGTAAACACCTTTCCCGTCTAGTAGGTGACTGGAAATGGACCGTTATCATTTTTATTAAATTTAGTTTAAAACACGCTCGTTTTTTTAATTGAGATCAAAACTGATTTAGGCTACGCTTTCCATTTTACCCGATCTGTGGAATTCGATGTGAATTGAAACTATACCATCATACATTTGTTCGTTAAATCCTTCAAACAAGTATTCTAGACTGGAGAAGGAAAGGTAAGGTTAGTATACCGAATTAGCTCGCATATAATACACAGTTCCCCCTCTCCCCAAAAATTGGGTGATCGTCTGGGTGCGTATTATACATAGGAGTAAAAATTTCAGCCATTTTCAGAGGATCACTAAGCATGCATAACGAATACTGGATCATCCATCGAAAGCAAGAAAAGAGACACGTTTGCTTTTTAACCTCATTTAACTTCTATTAGATGCTCTTTTAAGTTAGTTTTATAAATATAATATTTAACTACCTACACTTTATTTGCCTTCATACCATAGATATAATAATAGGCCCTACTAGCATACTACTAAAATAATTAACAACTCCTGTAATAAAATGAGTATTCTATGTCCAGTTATGTCCAACAATACTGCATATTATACATGGGTATTATTAGAGAGTTTTCTGGCTGTGTTTCTATCCGACGTATGCTTCGCAATGCAGACGAATCATGAACTGCGCAGACGCATGCAGTGTCTGAGTTTGCGCAGTTGACAATTCGTCTGCATTACATAGCATACGTTGGATAGAACTGCAGCCAGAAAACTCACTAATATTTTTACATTAACATAAGTCTTGAAACCTGACGTGCTTATTATACTAGTGATAATATGGTATATGGTACATGGATAATGTGGTTTTTCTATGATGTCCCCCACCCCAAAGCTACCTCATGTAATCATTCCTAATTCTATGAGCTCTTGACACCCCACTCATGCACTGCAGCATTCATATCTTGGCTACACTCTGATCCACATAGCATAGCTGGCCTAACCACTGTCCTGTAGGACTTCCCTTTCAACTTGATTGGGAGCCTCCTATCACACAGGGTTGTGCTTGCCTGACTCCATTTCAGCCACCCAATTGATTCTAAGGGTCACATCCACTGTGTTAAAAATATATTTTCCAAATATCCTTATGGAATTTCAAAAAAAAAATGTTTTTTATGTTATTTGAGAGAAGGCGAGAAACAAAAAAAAAGTTGCAAAGTGCATGGTTTAATAAAGGCAGTGCAATATGTAAAAACCTATCCACATTGACAAGCAGGAACATAGGGTCCAAAATCATTCTAAACGTCAGAACACAAGCTGTACATGCACATTTTCTGTATATACAGCATGTATCTGGCGTTTAGAGTGATTCAGAACCCCATGTTTGTGCTTGTGTTTGCCAATTTGGGCACTCCATTAGTGTAAATAGTGATCCAAGATATCGTTCAATACTTGGAAAGACATTCAAGCTTGCAAGGTGGCAAACTGGCCACCTCTCATTTTTCTTTGCATTTAGCAGTTTTCTAGATGTTTTTTGAAGGCATCCCAACAAATCTAATTAATGAAACTGATATAAACAAAATTAAATGAAAAATTAAACTAGATGTGACCTAGTGTGGCTGGATGTGACCTGATTCTGGTACAATGAAACTAGGACCTTGATACCTTGGCCCTGATACTGGGACCATGACAGTCAGACCCTGATAGTCAAGCCATGGGTCTGCAGTGCTTTGTGCCACACAGACCCAGGGATCCACACAGCACCACTTGAGAACCACTGTCCTATGGCTGTTCACGTAAACCTCCACAACCCCAGCTACTTTGACACTGGATTGCTCCAAATTCATATGAATTGAAAAAAATGCGAATTGCAAGTTGTGACCAAATATACAACTTGAGAATACTAGGTGGGTCCATTCAGTCTTGCTACAGTGGGACAAAGGTTTAATTTTTCAGCCAATTTGCTGCCCATGCAGGCGCTTGAAGGATATAAAATGCAAAGATGCATTGCGCAGAAGGCAACTGACACGTGGATTCTGAACAACACGCGTTTATGCAGGATTTTATATGCGTCGAGCCAATAAGAGCGATAGTTTATTTTTCAGTTCACTTCCGGTTTTCGTTCCAGTAAAAATAAGGTTTTACAGGTTTTAGGTTTTCGGTTTCGTTCCAGTTCGATGCCCTGTTCACAGAAGAGATATGTATCTTGGTCACAGGGAGAAAGGTCGGGGGACTGAAAGACGGTCTAAATATCAACTTCTGAAACAAAAATTCCGAGGAAAGGAATGCATGATGGTATCGTTTCAATTAGCATCGAATTGAACAGACGGCATAAAATGGAAAGTGTATTGCTGTTTTAAGATAAACATGTAAGAAATACTTAGTACGCAACTCATTACACGTCCAGGACAATAATCAGTGAATGGGAAGGTAGCGTTACTAAACTTTACAATGCCACCTCGCAAACATAGAGCGAATACAAGGCTGTGCCAAAAACACCGCCTACATTTCATTATAAGAATATATCAAAACGGATGTAACAAGCAAACGAATATTGGCAGGCTTCAATATTTGTCGAATCAAAAGATATTATACAGTATTAACAATATGTACAGTGATACAGTATATGTACTGTATACTGCTTTTCAGATGTTATAACATTTGGTGAGAAAACATATCTTTACAATTTGTGGAGAAGGATTTACTGTCGAACAATTACAAAACGGTATGAGACTGATGCAGTAGTGGCATTATCCTTTGAAAGCAGATTCTAATATTTTCTTATTCTTCTTTGTGGGAAATTTAACAAAAAATGCTCTGAAACTAACCTCATAACAATGATTGGAAAACTCGCCAAGAAAGCCTCCATTTGTAGAAGCCGTTCGAATTTTCGAACGTTCGCTTTTACATCACGTGACAACGGACCACATCGACCTCTCGCCGTTAGGTGGCGTTCCATGTCTACTATACTTAAAGCTGATAGTCGAACCTCAATAATTCGAAGGTTTGAAATGTTTGAATCGTTTTAAATATCATTTCAAATTCATTAATTATTACAAAGTAAACCAATTTGCATACATATTCAAAACTCGATTTCACTATACAGTATTTCATCAGCAATACCTGCATTGTCGTCTGCTTTTCTTTCATAACCAGTTGCGATTTAGGCAAGTACACACACATCCATTTTTTCAAACTACTGTATGTACTGGCGTTAAGTTAGTAGGGCTATCTAAGATTGCTCTTTATTCTTCTTGAAATTATTCGGTTAACTAGTTATATTTATAATTGTACGTCTTCATGTTCAGTCGTTTCTCTACCAACGCTATTTAAAGTCTGAGTGCTGCTACAATTGGTTAAGATGGTGATTTCGTTGCTAACAGTTTGTGTGGCACTGGTCGAACGACTGATGCTACTACTTACTGACCCAGCTGGTCGAAGTTTTTCATACATTTCGAAATCTGAAAAGGAAAAGAAAAGCCGGTAAGAAACACTTCTTATAATAGTAATTTAACAAATACAGATCAATGCCGGCCACACACTATCCAACTTTCTTTTGGGCCGACAGTCGGTACAACCAATTTGGAGGTAGGCTCAGCAGCGGTTCTAGCATACGCGAGGCCCTGTGCAAATTGAAAGTGCGAGGCCCTTTCCAAAAATTTGCAATGCGAGGCCCCGTGCATTTGCACAGTTTGCACGTGCCTAAAACCGCCACTGGGTAGGCTACACATTGTCCAACAAAATGACCAAATTTGCCATTACAAGCGTGATCTTTGAACATGCAACATGCCTCCAACTCTATCAAAATGGCAAAAAGTTGACATTGCATTAGCAACCATCCTGACGTCATTACCACGCTTCAGTACAGCATATGGTATGTCTGCGGTAATCAACTCTTCACCCTTTTCCTGCTAATGGCAGGGTCGGGTACCCATCTTGTCCTTAATGGACACACAGGTTTGGACAGTGGTTTTCTGCCGCTGCTGCCGACCAAAGCTGCAACCCCTACGTTAATTTATCATCTGTCTACTGTTCGATTTTAGGGAATTCCACCAATAACAGGGTGCAAACCCCTACACCTGCGAATTTTGCTTCATCTACCCGTTACATAGCATGGAGGGTTCTATTACATGCAAATGCCATCATACACCACATGCTACCTCAATTTTACTTCTCATCTGAAGGAAGGAACACTTGGGGCAGACCCACTGCAGTCTAGTATTGAACTGAGAGCCACTGACAAAGTTCCCAAGCATGCTACCCACTGTGCAGGTATTATCATAGCATTACGCCACATTTCATAAAGCATGTTGCTGCAATGGTAGTATGACATGTCATGCTACATAATACCCAAAGTCCTGTGGGTAGGCTCTATTAGTTTAGTATGTCCCCACCTTAGCAAAAGTGTATTCACACTGCATGTTATATAGCTGGGCTACGTGGGAAGCACTTGCAAATGGGGGATGACATCGAAATTCACCAGACTTCATGCACCAGAATCGCCCAGCATTCATGCATATGTGGCGTCATGCTACAATGCCCACTGTGCAACTGAGGCAGGGTGGCATGTTCAGTGTGAGGTAGCTAAAGCTGGCTGAACACTATCCAACTTGTTGAGCCAACAATGAGTACAACCAATTTGGAGGTAGACTAAACATTGTCTGACAAAATACCGGTAACCCAATTTGCCATTACAAGCATGATCTTTGAACAGGCAACATACAGGGCCGGTCCTATAGGTTCGGCCGCCCGCGTGCAGTTATGTCAAGGCCGCCCTGCCCTCTCATAATATTTTCACTTAATTTTCTTAATTAACATTGATTGGCCGCCCCATCAGGGCAGCCGCCCGCGTTCTTTGCGCACTTTGAACCTATGGACGGGCCGGCCCTGGCAACATACCTCCATCTCTATCAAAACGGCAAAAACTGGCATTGCATTAGCAACCATCCTGACGCCATTACCACACTTCAGTTCAGCATATGGTATGTCCACTGTAAGCAACTCCTAACCCTTATCCTGCCTATGGGTGGGTGATACTGTATATTGGACAGTGTTTTTCCACAGCCGGTTGCCAATCAAAGCTGCAACCCCTATGCTTAATTATCGTCGGACTACCCGAATTAAAATGGTATTGACCCATCAATTGTGAATCTCATTACTTCAATTTTGTGCATGAACATCATCACCCTTGCCATGGTAATGGCTAACTCACTCATTAAAACTAAAACCATAGATTCTTATTACAATATTGCCTGTATGTCGGCCGATCTCATGTCAAACCCTGTTAGTCGCTTTTTAAAATCTTGAAAAAGGTAAGATATTGATTGGGTGCTTGACTTGCCAGTCCATGGTTGTATGCTCAATCCTTGTCGATGCAAAGGGCTTCTTTTAAGCGAAAGGGAAGCCTCTAGCCTAGGTAGTGTTCCACCTGAAGGAAAGTAAAACCGTGGTATCTGCCACCTGCAAAAGTATCTGGTATCTGTCCACAATGTGACCCAACCTTTTTTTATGGGTCCTAATGTCACCTAAAATTGTAGGGTATGAAAGGGGATCATTTCACATTGTTGTGTGAGTTTGCTATATATCAGTGAACCTCTGTAATTGGTTCACCCCCACAAAGGTCAACTTTTTATCATCATCTCACCATTATCCCGCCTGCAGCAGGGTCGGGTCTGCGGGTTCTTATCCACCACTCTGGCCTATCACCAACCACGTCACCTTCCACCCCGCACTCCTCCATGTCCCTTTGCACTACTTGCTCCAACGTCCGTTTTGGTCTTTTCCTACCACTGGTACCCCTAATCACCCGCAGTCCCACAGTGGACCTAATAAGTTCCTCCTTCCCCTCCTCATCACATGCCCATACCACCTCAGCTGATTCATTTTCTCTGCGATGTTTACCACCCCAAGCTACATCTTATGTAATCGTTTCGAACTCTGTCGGCAGGTGACATCACACTCATGTAGCACAGCATTTGCACATCAGCCACTTGCATTCTCCTTTCTTGGTTCTTCCTAGCTGCCAAACACTCTGAGCTACACAGCATTGTGGGCCTAACTACCGTTCTGTAAACTTTGCCTTTCGTCTTTATTGGAACCCAGTGGTCGCACAGGACTCCACTTGCCTGCCTCCACTTCAGTCATCCTACATTAATCCTGTGCCACGTCAGAGTCTATCTCCCAATTGCTCTGGAAAACGGATCCTAAATAACAAAACTTTGCACCACGGGTATCACAGGGAATCACCCCCGCGCCCCTCGCCACTCCAATTGAAAGCTAGGTACTCTGTCTTCTTCATGTTCATCCTATCTTGGATCACTCCTTCCATTGCAGTTTTAATCTTGTAGGCCCTTTTGTGCATCTTCTTTGGACTCCTCAAGCCTTCCCACGCCATCAGCAAATGCCAGGCACTGAGGGGGCCCATTCCCCTATTTCCGTCAGCAGCTCATCCATTACTAGTAGTGAATAGATATGGGCTAAATGCTGATCCTTGATGCACGTTAAGCATTTAGTATTTCCCCATGCTGTCCTCACACTAGGGATGGAACCATCATACTGTACATATCCGGCACTATCCTAATATGGCCTTCATCAACCCCTTTCTACAGTATCTTAAAACGCTCCATACTAATTGTCTAGCGACACTATCATATGCAAAGGTCCACTTTTTTAAAGAATGAAAAATTGCCTGGTATTTTGGTTAACCCCCCCTAATCCGTCCATCCCTCTGATGGGTCTACTTTTATAAATCCCCAGGGGTGGACCCATTAGAGACGTTTCACTGTATAAAGTTGGCAAAAGAAATTTCTCCCAAGTAGAAGGTGGACCGACATTAAGTAATATGGGGTTGTGGCATTACGTCGGCTGCCAGTCACTTACGTCGCCCCTGTGATCCTAGCGTTGACAGTGCAAATAAGTCCCCACCCTACCATAGATGAGAAAAGGGATTTGAAAGGATGATAATGGCACAAGTGCAGCCGTTGTTGGTGTAGTTGTGAGGAAGGTCAAACAAATCGCAACAAAACACAATACTCGTATTGTCTTAATAATAATTATCATTAAACTTATTGTTAGATGGACAACTTAAGACCGTATTGCGTAGCTAATCCAGTCGCCAGAGAGCATTTTTAGGTCAACACCACATTGAATGGTCATTCTCTTTTTCTCTCTCTACCACCACCACAAGATGCTATCGACTATGAAGACAAGCATGGCTTCTTCTTTCATTTAATCCAATTTCAATTTTGTTTCTCCTCTTCTCGTAAAAGAATCTCAAAATCTTATTAGCGAAAGAACCTAACTCTACGTGAAAATAATTGCTAAGCCGTCGTACTACTCGATTCGACCTTCCTGGTTCACATGAACTACACCAACACAATGTTGAGCCATGTTTAATGACGAGAAGCGTTCGGCAGCCAGAGGTCAGTTAGATACAAGGTCGTTCGTTTTTCTTTTTAAATTTAGAGAAAAGGGAAGACGTTAAATTTTACTTAAAGATCATTGTTGAAATTCAGATTATGCCCGATTCGGGCAGGAAAAGGTTAAGGGTTGGTAGTTGAACAGATGGCATCGTACATCCGTTCCCCTAGTTCACCATGGCTTTTACATCTGACGAACCAGTACTTCCTGCCTGTCTTCTTTCCAATGATGTGAAGTCTGCATGAGGGACTTGCCACCTGACCTAACTTGAACAATCATGCAGAACCCCCACTTGTGCCGGTTGGCATCAAGAAACCAATCCCTAATAAACTAATATCTGAATCTCTCTACACTTGTCACATCAGACATTTTCTTCGACATACTGCATGCATTTCTAGTTCTAGATGAATACACTGCAAGCAGTCGGGATAGGCTAAATTGGCAGTGGAGAGAATATCTCTCATTCCTAAAAATTCACTCATTCTAAAACCCCAAGGAACCTGAAGCATAGAATCTATTCTGCCATACATCGCCTGCCAACTATGATGGCACCTTCTTCCAGAAAGTTCTTCACCTTATCCTCATCAAGAGCATTCCATTGCCGAATTATCCTTGGAAAAAGGACCAGTAATATGAGTCTGTTAGGGCCCTAATCTCCTTCAGTTTGAACAGATGATCATTCCCCCCCCTTCCCTATATTCTGCAAAGGATAACCTGCTATCAAGAGGACCCTCATAACCTATTTTCAACCGTCTGCTAAACAACTTAATGCTATCAGATGCCCGCCTCTGACAGAGTAAGTCCCACCCTAATTCTCTGATCATGCCTGAAACACCCAATCTGCGAGAGAACCGACTTAGCACAACTCTTGCTGCCCTCCTTTGGACCATTTGAATTTCTCAAGATAGGTCTTACCTAAACGGAAACCAAATTGGACTGCAGTACTCCACAATTGGCCATACCAGTGAAAAGTAAGCTATTTCTTTTACTGCCTTTGTGTTGTCACCCAGCACCCTTCTAACCAACCAGAGAGCACGCCCAGCCTTCCCAATCAATTTGTCAGTGTGCTCCTTCCAGGTGCCCCGAGTGTTTAAGACAACTTCAAGGTGCTTGTGGGTGTCAACCCTTTCAACCCTCACACCACCTATGCTATAAGAAAAATCAACCTGCTTTTTGGACCTGCTTATTCTAATGCTGGGTCCACACCGACCGCACCGCACAGCGCCAAACAAGAAATCACCGTGCAGCGCTGCGCAGAGCATCCAGTTTTGACGGCGAACCGCGCAACATTGTGCGAAGCTGCGCACTGGCGAACACGATCCGCTTGATGTCTGTACATCAAACGAATCTGCTCGTTCGTGCGCATGCTATTTTGACAGTGCGGCTGGCATTTCGAGCTGCAATTGTGATTTTATTATCGTATCTCCTTTCAATGATCATTATTATTATTATTATAAAATCATTAATAATAAAATGAATAACTATGTAATAAAAAATATGAGTTACTGATTAAAAGATTTTAAAATAACCAAAAGACACATGTATGCACTCAACGTGGAACAGACCACTCAACTGCAAACACATTGCTCTGTTATGTGCTGTTTTGCTCCATTTTGAACAGAGCACTGTTGCAGGGCGCAGCGTGGCACAGTGTGGCCCGGTTGGTGTGGACCCAGCATAAGAAAGCTACATTTGTGCAGGTTCAGTGGCAACTCCCACTTTCTACTCCAGTCATATATCTTGTTCAAGCCCTATATCATTAACATAAAGTGTATGGAGTAAAAGTCGTAATACGCTTCCCTGTCACAGGTGTCCATTTTGATGCTAGCCCCATCAAAAAGTACTCTTTTGCTGCCTACCATGCAGGTAGGCCTTTACCCACTGAATCCTTAACTTGGACATTTTTGAAACAAGCTTGTCATGGGGTACCATGGAGTACCAATCCCTTTACTAGGATTGGATTCTCCTACCAAATTCTCACTATCGCCTCTGATCCATGTGACCACAGCACAGACCGATGTGTTGCTTTTGAGTTTCAGTAGGACCGACCTATCACACGGAGACTTATCTACATCTATCCCACGTTGACCAAACAAGTCACTTCTGAGTACATTTCGCATTTATTCTGGATAACTGATGTCAAAGTGTTTGACCACCTCTTGTATTCGTTTCATCCTCACCCTTAACTCACGAATTGCGTTACGGAGATTGGATACTCAATAGAAAGTTGAACGGGGAATCCAATCCGTCGCCCCACTATTGTTTGAAGCTGTGGTATCATCCTTATGAGTTTACTAATCTGTTTAATTCTGCATTTATTTACGGGCCATTTCCAAAGATTTTCACTTCACAGAGATATATTTTGTCACTATTCGCTTATGGTGGTAATTTGACTTCAGAAATGTAAGTATCTATTTAATTATAATAAAGGATCTATAAAATCCTTGTTTCATGGGCTCATTTAACTAGCATCTGCAGTTTATAGTTCTCTCGAAATGTCTACCCTCCCTAATTTCAGTAGTCCCCAAGCGGATCTTGGCAAGACTTTGCGTCAAATTTCGGAAATGATACTGGAAATTAAGATTTTCTTTGATTGCGCTCTAGCAATGCGCGAGATTGTACGCGTATGCCTTACTTGCCAGTTCAAGGTATTCAGGCTTGAATCTGCCCTTACGGTAATCATTTTCTTTGAAGGATGGAGAATTCTCTGTGTTCGTTGTCACCTGAATCAACTACCCTTTCAACATGGAAAATAAATGTGTCGATATCAGCAGATTTAAAACAATTTGCGTTAAGCAACCGGAAGTAAACGTTCATAATGAATTCGTGTTATCCAGCTGGTTTTATTTGGGTTAATGGTGAACTCTCATGCCGACTGGACAAACTGATTTGTTGTTTTTGTTTGTTGGAGTTTAAGGTCCCGTCAACTACAAGGTCATTAGAGACCCGTCCACTGCATAGCTCTAATGCATACACTGCACAGACACTACACTAATGCGACGATTATTGGGTATTAGCAGTACCCAGCTTTCCTGAGCGACTACCCATGTCAGTACTAACTGGGCTTGCGTTGCTTAACTTCAGTGATCAGACGAGAACTGGTAGGTCCAACGCAACGCGCCACTCCCTGTAGGATGGCGGTCAGCAATGTCATTCAAAGAACCCCTGACGAAACACAGGTTACTGATTCAGTAGATGCATTTGTTGTTTCGTTGGTGATTTAGGGCCCTTCAACTACAAGGTCATTAGGCCCCGTCCACTGCGAAGTTCTGAAGCAGAGACTGCACAGACACTACATTAAGGCAAGGCGCAAAATGAGGCCGCAGGGTGACACAGTGTGACGCAGCCCTGCCAAATTCTGCTAGCAGGCAATCACTTTTACGTTGAAAGCCATTTTAGTTGACGCAAATTGCAAACCAGTATGTTGAAAAACTGCGATTCAATGTGTGGTGATTGCCTTCTAGCAGAATTTCGCAGGGCTGCGTTACGCTGCGTCACCCTGCGGCTTCATTTTGCGCCTTGCCTAAGAACGATTTTTGGGTATTAGCAGTACCCAGTTTTCCCAAGCGGCCACCCATGTTAGTACTAGCTGGTGTTGCGTTACTTATTTCAGTGATCAGACGAGAACTTGTGTGTCCAACGCAATACGTCGCTCCCATCAGTAGATGCACTCACCATCAGACTGCGTTCCGGAGTCCACCCGATGGGCCGAACTGCCTGTCGAAAAGCTATTTTTCACCACGCTGTATTTTTGTGGCATCATGGACTGTCGCACATTCCTCTCGGGGTGAATCAGGATGATATATAGTTTTGGAGTAAACAGACACACTAACGACACGGTAGCGCTCAAACTGATGGATACACACATGGTTATGATACGTATGCTGACGTTGTTGGCCGTGCTAAAGTAGATGGGTACAAAGGCCAACCATATGATGCAAATAGTATACATGGTGAACCCAATGTATTTCGATTCATTGAATGCCTCGGGAATCTTCCGAGTCAATATTGCATAGACGGTGCAAATGACGATAAGTATGATGGGATAGGTGAAGGCTATCATGTAAGAAGCGTTGATGGAACTGGCACACACCAATTGATTGTCTTCCCGAGTGGGATAGTGGTAAGTGGCCTGAGGTGGACTGAAGAAGAGCCACACGGCCGTGATGGCCACTTGAATCATGATGAGGCATGTGCAAATGACTAATTGAGATTTGGGACTGATGAAACTGGGACGACGGGCCGTTTTCTTACCGGCGTTGAAAATCCGCGCTATGCGATTAGTCTTGGTCAACAGAGCGCTGTAGACGACAGCAAAAGAGAAACCGCTGCCCACTTTCTGGACCCCGCAGACGAAATCGGACGGTTTCAGAATGAGGACGAAAGTCATGCCGTAACAAAGAAAGATGCCACCTAATAACACGTAGCTTAATTCTCTGCCCGAAGCCCTCACAACCGGTGTGTCGTTGTGCTTGAAGAATACGGCCAATACGAAAGAAGTGATGGTGATGCCAAAAGACGAGAACACCATGGCAGCAATCGATACACCGGCATTGGGACGTAAGTAGACTTCGGGAATTTCAATGCACTGACTGTGGTCAGCGCCGGGTAATGTCCCGTATGGACATTCCCTGCACCTCGTGTCACTCTCCAAAATCTGATACGTGGAACAGTTGAAACAATGCCAACAGCAGATCTCTCCTTCGACGTATTTCTTGGCTTGTCCCTTTTTGCAGGGTAGGCTGCACACCGACGTTGGCATTGTTGGTTCATTCATATTGAATTGAATTTCTGACATGTTCAAAAACAATTCACCATCTCTGTATTTGCCAACTCGAATCCAACGAAATATTCCAGGAGAAACTTGCTTGAAATGCAGGATGTTGTAACGAGCTGGGCCATCACCATTTTCATCAAAATGGAAATCATCTCCGGTGAGACCTATCAAAAATGAAAACATTTGTTCAAATATCGGTCTATTGAAGATCTCCCCCCCCCTCTCACTCCCCTACTCCCATTTCTTATTCAATATGATAGTGACTCAAATGATGCAAACACCAACGAATTGATTCCCTCTTTCAAATCGAAGATGGGTGCAAGATCAGATGTGCTCAGCAGCAAATTCAAACCATGTTTCGTAACTCCCTAGAGATAAGCAATAAAAGGAGTTTGTGAAGAATTCAAAATTATTCCTCCATACAAATATCGTTTCGCGACATGTGGTGGCGGCAGTGGTGCTCTGACTGTTGAAAAATCAACTGAGCTAGGTTGAATACCTCACGTCTTGCTGCCATGCTACAACAGGGTAATCTCAAGTTGACAAATTCACACTTTTACTTTTAAGTTGTTGACATTTTGGCTGCTTTAATACGACAAAAGACTTAAAAACTAAACGAACCATTTAAAATTTACGTGAGAAGTATACAAAGCCTAAAATAGCAACTAATCCATTGCTTGTTGTTTGTTGGTGTTTTAGGGCCCTTCAACTACAAGGTCATTAGAGCCCCGTCCACAGCATAGTTGTTTTGCGGAGACTGCACAGACACTACACTTTTGGGTATTAGCAGTATCCAGCTTTCCCAAGCGGCTACCCTTGTCAGTACTAGCTGGGGTTGCGCTGATTAACTGCTAACCCATTGCTGGCGACAGGGCCGGCCTTCTCTATAACGGGGCCCGGGTGCAAAAATCCGTTTGGGGCCCCAAAATATTTTTCCAAAAGTAAAAATAAAAGGATTCACAGTAAATGGACTCCTCTTAGATGCTCTCCTATCCCATTCTGAGATCCTTCCAGATCCTTCGTTAACAACCCCAAAATAATAGCATTACTAAATTATTGACTCTTAACCTCTAATTCTGGGTTGTCCAACCTGTGGCCCATTGAGGCTTGTAATGTGGCCCATGGTGCATCATTTCTAATTATGCATTATAGCCTACCTGCTATGTAACACCTAACGTTATGTTCACTCGTTTTGGGTTTGACAGCCTGTGGCTGGCAATCAGTTCATGGAGCAGCCGAGTGACCCACAACACCAGAAAAGTTGTACAACCCTGGTGTAGTTCAATGGCAGAGCTGTTAGGTTACGTTTAGGTCGAATGAGGGACGTTGCCCCTACAATGACGTATTAAACTTTTAATATTAGCAATGATCTGGACCCTGATGGGTACTGATGATGGGGCCCGGGTGCAATGCACCCTCTGCCTTCCCCCCCCCCCCCCGGGTGGCCTGCCCTGGCTGGCGAAGGTGTTATGATAATGCTCTTCAGTTATTTGTCGCATTCCTGACTAATTGGTCTGTTTTTATGTAATATTGATCTGTCCGGTCTGATTCTCCATCTGGAGGTCCTTAACTAACGACAAAAAGGAGGGGCGAGTTCAGTTAACCGTATAATTTTGCCTATCTTGACATCCGATGGGTTAAAGGCGCACCTGAAGTTTCTTTATATTTTAACAGAAAAAACATCTTCATTTGCTCAAGAGTCAAGCACGTTTTCAAATAAATGAGGTCTCACCTTAACGTCAGTAAATATTTTTTAAAGCAATAGCGGACAAAAATAACTGACATACACGAGAGGGAGTGACCTATTCCACTTGAGAATTTTCGTGTACCGTATTTATTCCAATAAACGCCGCGCCGTTTATTTATTTCGTGGCGTTTTTGGTGTGGCGCTTACTAGAGAGCGGCGTTTATTAGAAGACGGCGCTTATTAATTTTGTGAACCCTCATAGACGTAATGGATGGTAAAATAACGGTGACATATTTTCTAGGGGCGAACTGGTGAAGAAGGTGAAAGACGTCAAGTACTTAGGATCAACGTTCCATAGCAATAGATGTGACCCATAGAATCAATGGTGGATGGTTGAAGTGGAGATGGGCAACCGGTGTCCTGTATGATAGGAGGGTCCCAATTTAGTTTAATGGGATGTTTTACAGGGTGTTGGTTAGGCCAGCTATGCTGTATCGATCAGAGTGTTGGATAGTGAGGAAGAGCCACATCAATGGAATACAAGTAGCTGAGGTGTGAATGCTGCAGTAAATGAGTGGGGTGTCAAGACCTGATAAAATTACGGATGAGTATATCTAGGGTAGCCTGGGGTGGTGGGCATCGCCAAAAAATTTACAAATAATAATATTATGAACACGAAATGAGAAGATGGGAGGACGAGCTCATTGGGTTCATTTCAGGAATGCAGGTGGTCAGAAGCATCCAGGGCAGGGGGAGACTAAAGCAGACGTGGGAACAGGTTGTCCATAAGGATATGGCAGTGTGTGGGGTGGACAGGGACCTGGTGGGAGATAGGTGGGAGTGGCAGGCTAGAACCTGCATACCCGACCCTGCTGCAGGTGGGATAAGAGTATGATGATGATGAGCAAGGGCAGCGGCGATTATTGGAGAGCGGTGGCTATTTATTTATTTCACGCTGATGATGCGGCGCTTTTTCGGTGGCGGCGTTTATTCGAGGGCGGCTCTTATTGGAATAAATAAAGTATATTTAAAAAGGGGTTATTTAATTAGTGTGCGGTAGTGATATCGTACACTTCACGGGTTCCATGATCATTTCACACTGCAGGATTCTCATCATGGAATTTCCATCCTGTCATCCGAAAAAAAAACGATATTTACGTCAACCAGGATCGACCCTGCAGTCATGAGGTTACGAATTGAGCACGCTACCACCCACATGCTGTTATCCAGGAAGCTTCTATTACATGGATAGTAACTATTTTAAGTATTGCTTGTGCACTCATCAAGAATACAAAATGGTTTGTTGATTGATGATAACGAACTGAACAGCCCCTTTGTGTGAATCAGCTGAAAACAACATTGTTATATAGCAGTATAATGGTACTTTTGTGAGAAAAAAAATTCGGTATATCACAGTCCAACTACAAAACACACACACGCACACGACGAGAGTTTTTCTTGTTTTTGCTGTTGTTCAAATTGAGTTTGCTAAAGATTGACGATTTCAAGTGTTGATTTCCAACATGTCAAACTGTCTGTCCATTTCGAGAAAATGAACAAGTCACGCAGCTACTAGTTGACGAGCTAACAGTTCTGACAACGAGTTCAAGTGTTAAGTGACAAATAAGCATTTATTGCTAAACTAATTCCGTAGAAACAACATCATAACGTGGAGTTGAAAATCGTCCAGGCATTCAAAATTTCTGTCAATAAAAGTGTAGATAAGGGGAATCACTGTGTCCTTTTTTTTCCCACCATTAAGGATTTTCTTCAGTGTGATCTCGAGTGTAAATTCCTAACATCCCTTTACAACCCTCTTAACGCCTCATCTTCACTTTCATCTCTTCAAATATACTCACAGGAACAAGATGTTATTTCCGTTTTTTTTTTCAAATGAAATGCTTCAAGGAAAAAAGAAATTCTCTACTCTTACTTCTTTCTAGTTGTCTGACAAATTAACTGTGAAAAACTTGGCTCTTTTTTTTGTGCTTCTCCGAATGACATCTTTGGAAAATGAAGATATCGTCAGCGGTCTCATTATGGTGCTATACTTGTAGGAGGTAGGTAGCCAGAAAGAACCCAGAAATGGGGTGCAGGAGGTAGAGGTGAGAATATTGTTAGAGGAACGTAGTGAACAGAGATGATAACTTATAATAACAATGGTGGCTTTTCCTTTCAGAAAGCCCTCCAGAAAATCCTCTCTAAGGATATTCCATTGTCGAAAGGTCCTTGGGGAAAAAAGATCAGTAGTATGAGTCTGTCTGTGCCCTAGTTGAAATGGCAGAGTGCACATATACCGCCAGCGCCGCTGCGACACCGTATGTCAGCGTTGGGTCCAGCGCCGACCTTACAAAGTGGGAGACCCCGGGCAAACAATGCGGGAGGATCAGTCACCCACCCACCCAGGTAAGGCACAGCACAGTGCAGGATAGGCAACCAACCTTTCGTAGGTCGGGGGCCAAATTAACATTATGGATGGGAATGAAGGACCACGTTAAAAAAAAATGAGGTCAAACAGTGTTGTCGAGAGTTATGTGCGACGTTTGTTGACTTTCTTGTTTAGCAAGTATTTGTTGTGGTACAAATGAACATAACTGGCTATTGCACACGTTTGTTTGTTGGTGTTTTAGATCCCTTCAACTACAAGGTCATTACAGCCCCGTCCACAATGTAGTGCTTATGAAGAGACTGCACGGACACTACACTAATGCGATGATTTTTGGATATTAGCAATACCTCAGTTTTCGCAAGCGGCCACCCATGTCAGTACTAGCTGGGATTGCGTTGCTTAACTTCAGTGATTAGAAGAGGACTAGTGTGTCCAACGCAATTCGCCGCTCTATGGCACAGGGAGCCGGTCCTATAAAAACAGAGGGCTGGCGGTTGTCCATATGTGGCATAGTGTATTAAGAGTTGACGTTCTGTCACTCTCTTATTACAAATTGTATACTACAAAATGATCACATTATACTGTAGGCCTACATTGGTGTAGGTAGCGGCTTATTGCGTTTGACACACCAGTTCTCGTCTAATTACTGAAGTTAAGGAACGCAAGCTCAGTTAGTACTAACATGGATGGCTGCTTAGGAAACCTGGGTACTGCTAATACCCAAAAATCGTCGCATTAGTGTAGTGTCTGTGCAGTCTCTGCATTAGAACTACGCAGTGGACGGGGCTCTAATGACACTGTAGTTGAAGGGCCCTAAAACACCAACGAAACGAAATACATTGGTGTATAATGTTGCATAACTGTTATTTATTTGTGCATGTTGCTAAAAAATATGCTACTCCTACTGCACCCTACTGCCCCCAACTGCCTGGTTGAGTCTGAAAATGCCAGCAGATTCTTACGGCGCTACACACGCACATCCGATCAGGTAGTACCTTCTGGCCTATTGAGTGCTGCACACATCTGTTGATATATTAAGTGCAGTTTCTTTGGAAAATAAATTGTTTGCTACAACATAGACAAAAGACGCACGCTTTCTGTAATTATCATCCATTGTTCTCAGTTGCCAAGTGTGTACTGGCGACATTTCACCTCAATTGTGTGCATTGGATTGTTGTGGCGTCGCTGCGGCACTCGTACGTTTAAAAATCGGATGTGTGCACTGGGTCTAAAACACCAGGTCCCTTCGGGGGCTTTAGGGCTGGGTTTATTTGGCCTATACGTAAATCCGGCACTGGGCAGGTTAGTGGTGACAGACACGGAAAGTTTGGGTCGCCTTAGGAGTAAATAATATTAAGGAATAAAGATGTCAGTGTGAGAAAGGCTTGAGGACTAAAGTGTCTGATGCAAAGTATTGTTTTGTCTTTAACTCGCTTACCTGTAAAATTCACTCTTCTCAAATAGCGTAATAGCTCTGTGCCATCTCTCGGATTCATTGCGTCACAAAGTCCCCATTCACTATCACACAGATCTGCGTGCATGTCTCTATTTGATTAAAAAGCACAACAATTAATTAGTAACTTCAGCTCACATCTCATCCTCATTAGGGGTGGAGTGAAATTAAAGACCACCGGTCACTATTAATTAGTTAATCACTAGAAGAATTAACCGGTCCTATTACACAGCACACGACAGATAATGTAGCTTTTAACAGTTTGCTATTGTTAGAAATATGGGTGAGCAAGCTTTGAAAATTTCTCGGAATACTAAGCAGCCCCCTTTATTGTTTCCTGAATGGGTGTTCGATAAACATGATATACAGTATATGTTTGAATCCGTTTAACCTAATGCATATTTCTTAAGATTGGTGTTCAACTGAGCGTGCGTAGTAAGGTGTAGCATCACACAGTTTCACCAAGTGAAAGAAATAGCATTCAAATACTGTGTAAAGTGATAAAATAGCAGCTTTAAACAATATGTTTGAGCACGCTTATTTGGGCATCAGATTGGTCCGCTGAATGTGCCCATTTTTGCATCTCAAACATCTCCCCTATGTCTTTTAGAAAGGGGTTTTCAATATCCTTTAGTGGAAACTGTATCCATCTTACCGGAATGCGTGAGCGAAGGCCATAACTGAATCGCTGACAAACTGTAACTGACTTTCGGGTGTGTATCCATTATCTTTGGTCATCACTTCGTCACCTGTACAAGTGGCTTCATAGTCGGTGTTATAAGGGGTCATGGTACTGTTAGGAAACTTGCACTTAAAATAATGTTCCCAATATTCGACGAACCATGGATTTCTTTTGTTGACTTTCACAGAAAGATTGAGAAAATAATCTTCAAATCCCACGACGGGATTGGCTTGAGGTTGAACTGACAATGTGCCTTCCACTTCTCGTTCATTGCCATCAAATACCAGAGTCCTTTCGCTCCAACCGTCACTTCCAATCCAAGAAAATTTCCCAGTTGCATTGTTGCGACGAATGGCTCGCATCACTCCAGCAACTTCTTGATCTGATCCATACATAATGACGCCTTAAAAAACACGACACACACATACAGAAAAGAAAAAGAAACAGAAAATATTCCATGAGTCATTACTGTATTCACAACACTTAGTTAAAGTACAACGTGAGTGGATTGTAAGATAAAAAGAAAACGTTTTCCTATAAGAAGAAAAAGAAAGTATATATATATAAAATCATATACTGTAAGTATTTAAAACAGAAAAAAAAGGAAACATGTATAACTTGAAGAGACGACAGAAAATTTAACCGTCTGAGAATTCACCATTTTGATATAATAGAACGTTAGTAATCTGTCGTTCTTATGCGTGACTTGTTCTTTGCTACGCACGTGCGAGGTTCTTTTATTTCAATTCTTTGCACTTCAACGTAGCATAGCCAGTGTGGCCTTATGGAATGCTAATAGAAGGTCTCGCAAACGGATGAAAAATTTCATATTTCAGTATGTTCAAATCGAAAATGCACCATAAATATATCACGGTAGTACATAATGTCAACTTATTACGTTTAAACCTTGTGCAAAGGTATGTATATTATGCAAAGGGCGAAAAGTACATAATATTAGCATGCAGTACATTGCCGTCTATAAAGGTAATATAATAGAATCTTGCTATGAATAAGATCATCGACATATGCAGATCCCTTTAAATGAGTATAAAAGGTTTTATGACCAAGATGATTTTTATTAGGGGGAGCTAAACAGGAGAAATGAAAGAAATAAAGAATTTAGGGCATTCAGAGTTGAGTAGGGAGAAGCTGAGTGGTATCACAGAGATTACAAAAGTAGACTCAGAAAACAGGTGCCGTTTGTTTAAGAGGAAAAATTTGCCATGGTAACAGGTGTTGTATTTTTTTATATTTGCCTCTTGTTCTCTTTCATGGAAAAGCCATTAGGGCCTGTTGTGGTGACGCCATAACTTGAATCTGAGCACGCAATCACGATTATGTATAGTCTTTTCTTGACGTTGTTTTTTCACACTCTTAACCAATAACTAAACAAGCTGTATACCAACTGGATATCAGCAATGCGACAGAGTGGGATAAACAAAGAGCTCTTATTAGTAGGTAGCGTGGGAGTGATGGATTAAACATGTGGAAACTTCACCATTCTTAGGACACATTTCTACGTACGTCTAGGAACCCGTCACCACTATTGCATGATTGCTGTATAGCTCAACTTTCCAAATCCATTAATAATAACGGAAAGGCTTTTTTGCGCGCTATTTTCTTTTTGGCAAATGTCTTTGTAAAGATGAAAGAAACAGAAGAGAAATATGCGATCCCCCAATTTCAAGACGTAGAAGTTTAGACAGTATGACACTCATGGAATCAGGAGACCTAAACGTATTTGGACAGAAAGAAAGATATTTTTCACACATTTCATTTCTGACTCAGTATTTCTCGTCATTGTCATCTTTTTCTTCATTTCAGATAATAAATACTCGATCCTGGTATTGTGTTAGTTGATGGTTTGGTTTCATCGCACACCCATTTACTGTACCGCTGCCGTTTATTTCCTATCTGATGGAAGGCGTGCAGTTCTGCCTGTTCATCATTGTCAGCATGAAAACCACACGTGTACTTTAAGCTGAACATTTTGTTAGTGAGGTCATAAGGCATATCGCTTTTGAGTTCTTTCTCCAACGCGAGAAACCTGGTGAGCTCCTAAACCTGGAAATTTTATTTTTTTGTTGGTGTTTAAGGGCTCTTCAACTAGGGCCGTAACTAGGGCATGGCGAAGAAGGTGGCTGTCACGGGCGCAACTGGGTTTGGGGTGCATAATGTTTAAGATTTTTTGTCATAATTGGGTTACGGGCAAGGGAAAGTTAGACACTTGCCACAGGCGCTTCATACACCCCGTTACGGCTCTGCTTTCAACTACAAGGTCATTAGAGCCCTTGTAGATGTGAAAGAACTGCACAGACACTACGCAAATGGGACGATTTCGAGATATAAGCGGCACTCAGTTTTCCCAAGCGGTCACCTATGTTAGTACTAGCTGGGGTTGCATTCCTTAACTTCAGTGATCAGATGAGAACTGGTGTGTTCAACTGTAGGTCCTATTGGATTGAAAATTTCACTGGCGGACAGCTACGGTATGTAAAAGGCAATAACAACTTTTAACTGTGCTCTGTTTTATTTTTATTAGGTACTATCATGAGTAATTTATTATGACGTCCGTTAGTCCTAGGAGGACAGCGTCCATCTGGAAAAGCTAGCACCTTTTGTAGCCAGTGCAGTCCAGATGCACGTGTAGGCCTACATTTCTCCATGTGTAAACGGACCTTTGGCATGCAAGGGCACATTGTCGTATACACTCCACCTGAGTGCTTCGTTTACTATGTGACGGAAGGAGTCCCAGTATCTCTCCCGCCCAACCAAAATCACTCACTTTGACCAGGCTGACAGAGCCTCTAGTGCAGTGTTTGTCAACCTTTTTAGTGGAATGGAACCCTTTGGAACATTTAGACCTCTCGTGGAACTCCATAGAGTGACAGAAAAAAACATTAATTGATACAGCAGTTGAATTCGTGGCCTAACGCTTGAAAGAGACACCCAAAGTTCATCTTTGACAGACAAAAGCCGTTCTCGTTTCTTGTGTTTTCATTGTTGTTTTTATATTTTACCTTGCCATTGGCGGAACCCTTGGGCGGACCTCACGGAACCCTGATTGAAAAATACTGCTCTAGTGACTTGTCACATTGCCGTCTTCCTATGTAGGTGGTTAGGGTGTGCATGTTCAAATTTATATGTAGTAAGTTAGAGCGTGTTTCCGTGTTACTTAGAGGTGACGTCATGCCTCCATCTGGTGTGAATGTCCTCTGTATAGTAAGTCTCTCCCTCTAGAGAAGGGTAGGGCATCCTCCTCACTATGTGAGCCACACGTGTAAGCAAGCTGCTGTCTTTTAATAAATACTCTCGAGTTGAATTTTCTTCTCCATTAGGAGGAACCCTTTCTTATCACAACCCAAGTCGCTGTCAAATATTTCGGAACAGAGAAAAAGTTGATGTTCTATAAGGTAAAACTAATCATAAATTTGTCAGTTCATTCTTCAAGCCTCGGTGACAAATGTGATTTCTCCTTTGTGTTACAGGGTGTGCCCTGTTGTGATGTACAGAGAGTATATTTAATGATGATTAGCTTGTTATTTAGGAAGGCAATTTTTTTACATATATAAAAAACAACCTCCTGTTTTTAAAATAAAAGATAAACTGATGCATGCAACATTAAGCACGAAAATAGATGTCTCGTATTCAAGGTAGTGTAATTCTTACAGTTCACCTCTGCCTCATTTCTTCTCCAACCCCCCCCCCCTCCCAAACAGGCAACTGCGAAATAAAAGCTGGAAAATAAACGAATAACAATAAAATGCAAGACGAAGATATAAAAAAATATAATAAATAACATTTAATGTAAATGGATATATGTTTTGCTTCAGGGTGGTATATTGTTTATGGCGCATGTTAAATATCAAAAAGAAAGGGGGCTTAAGGGTGTCAGCATCAACCACAGCATCGTGTTATACAACGACGGGAGTTTAATATCCTATGCGTGTTTGATCAAAACTGAATTTCTGCTAAGTTAAGCGCAGAATTGAAACCGAATATATATTTTCAAGTGGATCATGTCAGTGGAGAAAAACAACTTCCCCCTTCCCTCCCTTTTTATGATGCTTATTGAAAGTATTGATGCAAAAATATCTTTACCTATTTACAGTATAGTGGTTTAACATCTTATATTTCTTTCAAGACACACATTCAGACACGTTTTTCTTTTCTTATGATCTCTATTACAGATAAGGTCAAATGTTACTTTGGTTGAATTTCATATAAAGTAAATTATTCGATTTGTCTTATTAAAGCATTTTCTTTCTCACACATGTCTAATATTATGGTAAAAACACTGTTGGCAGTTTTGTTTATCAATGCTATGATAAAATACTAAATTGCATTGCATGACTGGGAAAAATGTATTTTATATCTACACATGTGCTTATGTAGGCTACTTATTCTAGGAAAATATGAAATGATCTTTTCTGAGTTTGCACAGTATAAGAAATGAAGTCCTGTTCACAAGCCTTATCCCGTCTGTGGCTGGGTAGGGTCTGTGGGTTGTAGCCCTCCATTCCCGTCTTTTCTCCCACTAAGTCCACGACCACCCCACAGAATGCCCTATCGTTACGGACAACCTGCTCCCACGTCAGTTTTGGTCTTCCCCTGCCTGGGGTGCTTCCAACCACCTGCGTTCCTGTAATGGACCTAACAAGCTCCTCCTGCCCTCTTCTCATTACATGTCCATACCATCTCAACCTACTCTCGATAACTTTTTCCATGATGTCCTCCACCCATTGGCTACCTGTAATATGCTCATTCCTAATTCTATCAGCTCTTGACACCCCAATCGTGTACCACAGCATTCGCATCTCGGCTACTTGCATTCTATTTACATGGTTCGTCCTCACTGCCCAACACTATGATCAATGTAACATAGTTAACATGGCCTAACCAGGGTCGGATCCAGGATTTTCGTCGGGGGAGGGGGGTTGAGCTATTGGCAGCGATTGGAAACGCAATTTTCATTTGTTCTGGGCCTAACCACTGCCCTGTAAAAATGCGGCCAAGTTGCATTGGACACACCCGTTCCCGTGAGATCACTGAAGTGTGAAGTTAAGCAAGCAAACCCACGTTAGTACAAACAGGGGTGGTTGGTAGAGAACATTGGGTGCTGCAAATTTCCCATCTCCTCATCCTCTACACCTACCTCCTCATTTCCCGCGAGCAGCCTCTTAAGGGTTCGGCCTGTTACGGCTGCTTGGCTTACTCCCCAACCCATTACTGTAACATAGCATAGAGCAGTACTGACATAGAGCATTGCAAGTTTCCAAACTTGACTGGGAACCTCCTATCACACAAAACTCCGCTTGCCTGTCTCCACTTCAACCATCCCTCATTGATTCTGTGGCCCATATCGGAGTCTATCTCTCCATTGCTTTGGAATGTTGATCCTAAGTACTTTACCTCTTGCACCTTTATCCCAGATTTGCTCCTAGAAAGTACGTCGCCATTAGTTCCCTGTCCTTCGAATTTGAAAGCTAAATATTCCGGTTTCTTCATGTTGATTTTTAGCCCTCCCGTTTCTATCGCTCCTCTATTATCATTTAGGCCTTTCTCTACTTTTTCTCTGGAGCCATTAAGTTTCCCTACATCGTCTGCCATGAGAGGCCCATTCTCCTACTGCCGTCAGCAGCTTGTCCACAATCAGAATGAAAATTTATGAACTTAGAGCTGAACGTTTGTGTACTCCAACCCTCACTGGGAAACCTCCAGTATTTCCAGAAGGAGTCCTTACCCTGGTTATGGAACCATCATACATATCCTGCGCTATCCCAATACACCCTTCTTCTGCCCCGCTTTTTTCTAATACCTCCCAACCTACCTCCCGTGGAACACTGTCACAAGCCTTCTCCAAATCAATGAAGATTGCATAGATATCTTTTTTGCCCTCTTATGTTTTTCTATCACCTGCCTGAGAAGGAAAATTGGTTCCATTGTCGATCTACTTGGTATGAATCGAAACTGATTTCTCCTTACAGTAGTTCTATCCCGGAGGTGATATTCCATTACTCTCTCCGAGAGCTTCATAGAATAGCTCATAGGCTTGATACTTCTACAGTTACCACATTCTTGGACATCACATTTGCCCTTGAAGAGTGGTACTTCGAACTCCCACGCCATGCAGAAGACATTCTATCTCTGCTAGCTATTCTATTGAAAAGTTACCCTTGCCACGTGATTCTTAGGCTATGCCACACTTCAATGGGAACTCTGTTTGAGCCTATGCCTTTCGACCTTTTATCTTCTGAAGAGCCCTGACGACTTCCTCCTCCGTTACCCTGTCCACCACCCCAGAAGTAGTGGGATTGGTGTCAGTGTTGTCCTCTCCGCCTGAAGCCTACCCTTACCCCCTCTTATTTACCTCACCAGGGAGAAACAGAACCATACCTTTGCTATCATTCACTGTTACGGCGTGGGTATATCTTTAGCTACCCTATCTGTAGCCTTGGCCAGTTTAAAAACTTGTCTCTCTCTTTCCTTGATCTCCAACTGATCATAGAGGGATTCCCACATGGATTCGTAAAATGTAATCATTTATTCGTTTATCTTCAGATCTGGAATACATCCCCAAACTGGACGTTGTTCATGTTACATCGTATAATCACAGGCGTGGATCCATAGCTCTTCCCTTAGAGAGAAAACCACAGATTTTGAAAAGGACGAGAACCTGTGTACATTGAATTCAGTGTGTCCTGCCAATTAAGCCATCGAAGACCTTTTTTTATAAAGCCAGTAATTTCAGTGTGATTATGCGGTTTTGTAGTGGAGAGATGTGGAGAGAAGTGGAGAGATCTTATCTAAAAGATGCGTGTAAACTGAGGTGGTATGGACGTGGACTTAAGTTCATTTCACGGGAGGGGGCAATTGCAAATTCTGTAGACAGAAACTCAGTCGACTTAATAATTACACTGGATATAAACGGCAGATTAGTACAACCTTTTCAACTCATCTTATTATGGCAATTCTTAAAATAAGAAATTTTCTAGACTGGGCATGTATGGACATGGTCCAAAACACGGCCTTACATTGTACTTTCCCTGTTTCTATGAGGTCAGGTTTGGTTAGGGTAGACCAGTGGTTGCGAGCCTTTTGTTAAAGACGGGTCACAATAAGACGAAAAAACCCCAAAAAGTTGCCCGCGAGTCAGGTGCAAGCACTATTTAATTTTATGAATAAAAAATTATGATTAATATTGAATGAATTAGTTCATTAAAGCAGAAATAGAGGACAGGGTCGGGTCGGTGTCAGGGCAGGGCCGGCTGTGGCAGGGTTGGGTCTGCAGGTTCTAGCTCGCCAGGTCCCCGTCCACCCCACACACTATGAGACGATAAACTAGATATGATTCTCGTTCGGGTCACTTAAAATTGCGTGGTGGGTCACAGGTTCGCCACCACTGGGGTAGGCTGTTATAGTGAACCATCATCATACATCCGCTATTACGTAATGATACGTGACTTCAAATAATTCTGGCCCTTTCGCACAAATGGCAATGTTAATTAATTGAAAAATGGATATACCGTACTTGCGTTGCTAGATGGCCTTGTTGACACTTTCCTACGTCATAATAACTTAACGCCATCTATTATTCACAAACAGAGATTGTCTGCAATTTCGATAAAAACGTTCTTTCCTGTTTATACTGTAGTTCAACAGATGGTAGAGGTATTTCAAAAGAAATTCTTAAAGTTTGAGTTTAATTTTCACTTGTTATGTATTGCCTGGTTAGAAATGAGTTTATTAAGGATAGTTTGGGGCGGAGGACATCGCAGAAAAATGTGAATCGATTGAGGCAGGGGCAGATCCAGGAGCGGATGAGGGGGGAAGCACTTAAAAAAGTGCGCCTCAAATATTTTTAAATATTAAAAAATCCCTCGGTATAATTCCAGCTTGCAATTACAATAGGTCCTCTACTGCCCCTGAGACAGTGTCCCATCTTCAGTGGTTTAGCCATCTGCAGATTGGACTGACAGTAGAGAAATGAGGATAGCAATGTAAGTTGAATCATGCATCAGTTGAAATATGCGCCCCATTGAGGCACTGAGGGGAGAGGAATTGCTGCATTGCTCTCCTTGGATCCGACGACGGATTCAGGTGGTGAGAAGAGTATGATGGGAAGAGTTGGTTAGTTAACTATAGTGATGCAGGTTATTGGAAGCACCATGGGCCAGGGGAGGACCTAAGCAGACGTGGGAGCAGGGTTGTACTAAGGTAGGGTTGTCATACGTCCCGGTACACCGGGACATGTCCCGGTTTTGAGGTCTGTGTCCCGGTCCGACAGTCATTTGTCCCGGGTCGATTTAAAATTTTCGCATGTTAAACAATTATTTTCTGATAATATCATTGCATTCAGTACTGCGCATATACAGTACATGCCTAGAGATTTGGTACAGATCCGTCCATGAAAGCACATCACATTTTGCAAGTGAAACGGACTGTTCGGAAAAGATCCACCATTGATCCCTGGGGCGGATCCAGACGAGGGGCAATGCAGCAATTGCTCCCTCCTCACTGCCTGAAAGGGGCGCAACTGATGAAGCATTTTTGCATTGCTATCCCCATTTCTATACTGCCAGTCCAACAGTTGCAGTCGAATCTGTAGTTGGCTAAACCACTGAAGATAGGTCATTGTCAAAGCGCCAGGAGAGGACCTTTTTGTAATTGCTAGCTAGATGTATACTCGGGGATTATGAATATTTAAAAATATTTGGGGCGCACATTTTTTGAAGTTCTACCCCCACCCAGATCCACCACTGATTGATCCTAACGTTTTTTTTGGGGTCCTCTAAAATATTTTATATTTCAATGCGTTAGTAAAAGGATTATGGAATTTTTTTTAATAAAGCTATGAATGTTTATAATATGAATTCTTGCCATTTTGTTGAAAAAATATTTTTAAGGGGGATGTCCCGGTCGGTGGTCCGACAATTATGGCAACCCTAACTAAGGGATATGATAGTGTGTGGGGTGGAAGGAAACCTGGTGGGTAACAGGAAGAGTGGAATAAGGGTATGTTAGTATGTTACACCTCCGGTCTGGAGAGTCAGCCAAGCATCCGTAACGGGTCGAACCTTGTGGAGACTGCTCGCGGGTGAGAGGTAGGTAGGAGAGGGAGGGGGAGGAGGTATGATGATGATGATGATGATGTTGTGTAATGCCTGTGATCCAAACCTTGTCCACATTATCTGCACCAATGAATCTCGAGAAGCTTCAGTGCCTGAAGTATCTAACTTGGATTTTCTGCTTTATGACCGCGTAGTTGATGGTGCATCACGTGATTGATTCAATGTCCACGTGACCAGTAATAGCAGCACCTGTCACTTAAAGATTAGGTGACTAATGCGAGAAACTCTGAAGACTGAAATTGCGTTTTAAAAGTTTAAACTTACTAAAAGGCATGTGCGACGTATATAATCAGTCTTATGATTAAGCAATTGGCTCAAATTCTCCCTTTCAAAAAAAAAAAAAAAAAGACACTTGAGTGACCGTTGATTGGTGGTGTCTGGGGAACGCGTGACTGCAAATATTTAACCACGTTTGTTTTGAGATAGTAGGACGTCTAGACGCTACAATGACTAAGCCATGATCAAGCTATCCAGTGTCCATCTCGATAAGTATTATATAATTAAAACTGGGCTTACCTCGAGCTCTTGGCTTGGACAATAATTTCTGCACAATGACGTCATAAACGCCTTCTCCAGCCACACCAGAATCTTTGACAAGTCTCTCTTTAATGGCGATGCAGATGTTATTTCTGGCTAAGTGTTCTTCTAGCACTTCAAATGCCTGCAAACATGATGTATGTTATTCATATTTATTATCCTGAAATTCACTTATTTCTGCTTTAAGGAGATTACATGTTATTATTACGGACATGAATTAAATAATGTTGTGGAAACGAAATGAAATGCCACTTCATATGACCTATGAGTTGGCCAACTTTCAAGGAAGAGCTTATGTCGTATAATATTTAAGTGGACATGAGATCGCATCCCACATTATTCATTTTTAAACATGCTATTTTTTTTTGTTTGTGTCCTTTGAAGCTAAGTACAGTACGTGACTTAACTGGAACATTAATAATCCTTTCTACTTGGTCTTTAATACATAAAATAAAGATGAGTATCACAGTTTCATCTGTCAAAACAACAGAGTTGAAAGGAAAACCTAAATACATAAAGTCTGAAGTGGATGCTTTAATGCACCATACAAGGATAAATTCTGCTTTAATAGTGAAGTGTGTAATGAAATTAATATGCTATCATTTTTTTTAATATTTCAATTTTAAGTTATCTTTATCAAGAGTGTGCTATTGCAACGAGCACAACTTACTAGTAACATATAGCTTTAGTCCTTGTTTATGATACGATAGATTTTATTAAATATGTATAGATACAAACCAGGCAGTTAGCATATAACACAATAGTTAAAGTTAATCATCCCTGAATCATTGATAGCTTTTAAACGACTAACTTTTTTTGTTATATTCGGCTATTAAAATGTATGTATGAGATTAATGTATATTACAAAGCAGGCGTTTTATGTCTTAATATATAATTTATGTCGATATTTTGAATGGTTCGAGCTTCTTACGACTGTGATATAAAATAAATTTCACCCAATCCTTAATCATTTTTTTTAGGATGAAACACATTATGACACTTAGAGATGTCGAGGAGATTTTATACCAACATAATTATTTTGTCGCCTAAGTTTTTATATTTTAATATATAAATGCAAGTAGAGTGCACAGAAAAAATATATATAATTCTTAGAGATGACTTTGATGCAGATTAATTTTAATTCTTCCTACTTTGTATTTTGTAATGGCATTTTTTATCACTTTCATATCATCTAATTACGCTTTTCTCCAATACATTTCTAGTAGTCATGTTATAATAGTCAAGCTAAGAATCCCATTTAAAATATAAGAGATAAAAAGCATTAGACAACAGCTAAGAAAATTTTAACCCTGACCTTAATATCTTTTATATAATCTGTATTCTTGTTGGAGTTTCTTCTAATATTATTGCTTATCGATGAGATTCAAAATGGTTCGCCAACAGATTCAGTTAATTAGGTCTTATTTCTCTCAATAGGTTCCAAGTTTCTCGTCTTAAAGCTCTTAGATGCCAGTAATTACCTACGTCAAACATCTTGCAAAGCCTTTATCTGATTGAGGCGAAATAGTTCTTTATTTCCCAGACGGCCATAGTGTAAATGTGTGCAGTTCTCAAACATATTTGATATATATCTATGCTTAGACAATAAAAGATACGTATACATGCACAGCACACCTCCAAGATTGTGTCAATAACGCAATAAATCCCGCAGCTAGACATCATTTTCATCTCCAATTTATTAAACCTGATAAAAGCTAATATAACACGATAACTGGACTTTGAAATCTCAGAGAGGTCACATATGCCTGTGAGGACAGAATAGTTGTCGTTGTTAATCTGGTGCCACGCTGCACGAGGTGCCAAAATAGGTGCTTAAAGTTTTCCTCATAATTAAACACAATATAAGAATGTTATTAGCTAAATATTAATTGTTTGCAGTTATTTATCAGAAAACTTGAAAAGATATTCATTTATTTTTTTTTAAATCTTGTATAAAGGGGAACGGCCGCATGCGATCTGGAATATCCCTGTTTCTTATTGTTATTGTCCAATAGGTCAGACAACATGCAATATTATAACCAACAAAGCATTAATTTACCAGCCAAAGTTTCTATTTTCGTTGTATAATGCGATGTTAGATCAAGTGCGGTAGGCCGGCATCCTCCCCACAGACATCCCAGCCAATATTCCTGCGGGTTCCAGACGCCTGGCTGGGGTGCCTCCAGTCAAGAACATGTTCAGTGGACCCGCAGACCCAACCCTTCCACAGGCGGCATAACGGTATGATGATAATGTATAAAGGGGAGTGACGTCTGTAATTGGAACCCTGCAGACCATGAAATGTGTGACTGCCACCATAACTGTCGCCCAGTTGGAAATTGAACTATGGCAGTCAACTCTTTTCCAGGTGGACGTCCTAACAACACTGAAGTACCGTCTCACTCACGCGCGGATCCAGGATGGGGATTTTGGGGTTGCAGTCCCCCCCCCCTATGCACGTATAAACTTATTTTCGCATAATATGTGAGGTTTAGCTCAACCCCCTCCTCTGTATTGGCTCAACCCCCCCATATTGGCTCAACCCCCCTGACGAAAATCCTGGATCCGCCACTGGTCTCACTTGAGGTCGGGGCTTGTCATCATCCTATCCGTCAAAAGGTGAACTTGGAACTTCCCTTTCCTGTTTGAAAGACCCTACCTGCTTTGAGCAGAATTAAACCTGCTCTACGCAACATTCTGTGTAAGTGAAACGTCATATTCGCATAGTAAACCCAGAAAATAGAGAGCTTGAGTGATCCGTTGGTGCACAACGTATGTTACGCAAAGCAGACGAATTACGTATTGCGCAGGTGCACATGTCCTTATAAGGAATTTTGCACATGCGCAGGACGTAATACGTCTGCTTTGCACAACATACGTTGTTTCCTACGGATCACTCAAGCTCTCTAATATCAACTATTCCGTTAACCTTTGATGGGATGATGGATTGCATTTCTGCCTGGCAGGCAGTTATTTGACCGACTTTCAGTTCTTCAAGTTTAGCAGACATACCGTACATGGTGCTCATTAAATATGGATTCTCCGGTTATTGAATCCCTTAAAAGGGCGACGTTATTTAGACATGTCAACATCTCACTTGCAATATTTGGTTCAGGCTTAATTTATTAATATTTACAGAAATAAGGAAGGCTGTCTAAATTTAATGCAAAGTTGCACACGCATCATCTGCAACAAACGTGTCTGTAATCAGGCAGTTGAATGACTAATGTAACGAAATGTTATACGTTTATTTGATTGGATTCTTATAATATGTAAGAAAAATTTAATTACTAAATTTCCGCCTTGAAAATATTGTGTGTAGTGTCAGATTATCGCCAAATATGACGTCATATTCTCTATTAGACCTCATTTTTATTTTGTGAGTAATCTCAAATTTTCATTAATTTATTTCAGAAATAAGATATATCATCCTAATTATATAATATTCAGAAGCGGTAAATAAGACGATTTGATTTTGTTAAGAAATTAGATATATTTCACAGTCATATAACTAGATTTCTTTCAAAAATGTAATTTAAAACTGCTCCTGTAATGGTGTGTATCTTTTCTTTGAAATTCACTTGAGAAAAGAAAAGTTACTTCTTAACGTAACAATTCTATTTATCCACAGAAAGAAAGTATTTACCGGTAAAATTATATTTCTTTTCATAATGTGAAAGAAATTGTAGATGAATAGCACATAATTACATGACTACATTTTGAAGATTTTCGACTCTTTGAAATTCTAAAGTCTTATTTTCAAAATTTGGTATTAAGAAATTCTTTAAGAAAATGTTATAAATAGAAATGAAAAGCAACTAAAGACTTGATATAAACCCCCTTCACGCATACATGAAAAATCAAATAAAATGAAATTTTTAGATCTTACCTTAATACCATAATTTGATTCTTCATAAATCACTGAAATATACGTCCAATTCATGATCTTTACAATTTCAATCATGGCTTGAACTTGATACGTATCTGCTGGAATGGTTCTCGTAAAAAATTCAAATCTTTGTTTGTTACTCAATTCTGGACTCGTCGAGAAGAAACTAACCTATAAACATCCAAAAAAAAAACATATAAGTACATAATGTTCTTAAAGATGTGACCCAAGTTTTTTTTTTATAATCCGATCACTTTAAGCTGCCGCTCCAATAAAAACAAAGATTAAAAATACTGTATAAAGGAAGAGGTCCATTCCTGTATGGCCTGCTGGGCAGAGTATTTAAGACCAACGGCTTTCTCTGCATGTCATAAGAGGCGACTAAAGGGATTGAAGTATTTTGGTAGCAGCCAGCCATAAAAAACCATCGTTCAACAGTTCGTCCATGAGATACCTACCTTCTTCTCTGTCCCCTTTTTACCCTGCCACCCGTTTCTATCCTTCCCTTTATCGACCTATGAATATGAATATGTAATCCTTTGTGACGGATACCTTGCTGGCGAGATCTTTTCATGCTAGACCCATATGCCCAGATCTCCACCAGCACCCCAGCAACACCTTTGCCTTTTGCACCCATTCCAGCCGCTCCACCCCAGAACCTCTTCTAATGTGGGGGTTCCCCAACCCCTTCTGCAGTGATCCAGTGCTGGGCAGACCAGTATCACATGCCTGACGTCCTCCACATGATCCCTGCACAATCCACATCCCTCCTCTCCACCTGTGATCTTTGCCATCCTCTACTTTGTCACCTTTGACCCAGCTCTTGCCCGAAACAGAAGTGAGCTCTCCCACGTATTGTCGTAGATTACCTCCCTCTCTATGTTAAGCTTGTTCCCATACACCCTCAGCGTTTTCTTTGCAGCCCTTCCCTCCATACTCTGTCGCCACTGCCATAACTCCCATTCCTTCACTTTGTCCTGTACGAGTCTTTGCAGCGTTATTGCCCCCTCCTTGCCCTCCCTGGGGTGCAGTGTTATGTTTATCTTCTTCGACATCCTGTTTACCCTCCTCTCCCAGTTTGTAGATACCCTCATGTTGTTTACCCATGCATTTACCTGCCATACTGGATTTTCCTTCTCTAGTCCCCATATCCTGCATAGGTATACCAACTTACTAATCATTTCCCTCTGTTCAAATGTAGACAACCCCATGTCCCCCTGTATTACTTCCACTGCTGTAAACCTATTTCCCCCTAAGGCCATCCTACCTAACCTTCTCTGGGCTATATCCATACAGTCCATTACCTTTTTACTAATGCATAGGACCTCGTTTCCATATGTTAACCCTGGTACTGCTACAGCTTTCCATATGCCCCTAACCAATTCATACCTAGAGAATGAATTGAATGCCAGTTTCCTTATTAATCCTTCTCTGGTTTTAAGCTTACAAACGATGTTTTCCTCCATTGCTTTCAGGTATCCCTTATCATTTGTAAGTTTAACCCCCAAGTATGTAGCCTCTGACACTACCTCTATCTCCCTCTCCCCAAGCTTGATTGGTACCTGATTGCTAGGCTGCACATTATCCTCTCCTATGATCATCAGCTTTGTTTTGTCCTGACCAAACTAACTGAAAATCCCTACTGTACTGTTCACAGATATCCAGTTCTTCCTGGAGTTCTCCCTCTGTCTCTGTCAGCAGCACTATATCATCACATTGGAAGATGGCAGGCAACTTGATACCATCCCCCAGAGAAAACCCCAGCCCTCTGTCTTGGAGCCTAATCCCCAGTTCATTGCTGTACACTAGGAACAGAATTGGTGATAATGGACAGCCCTGTCGCAACCCCTTGTCCACACCTATCTGTCCTGTATTTATTCCCTCCCAATGGAAATCCTACCTAGTACCCATATATAGCTTCTGGAGCAGTTCCACTAGCACCTTATTAACCCCATACTTCGGAAGAACTGTCCATAGCTTCTCTCTATCCACTTTATCATATGCACCCTTAGCATCCAAAAAACAGAGGTATGCCTTCCATTTCTTTTTTTGAACTACCTCCATAATCTGTGTAATTATGTACAGGCTATCACCTGTTCTGTGCCCCCTTCGGAACCCATTTTGGAACTCCACTAATTTCCCTGACTCTTCCATTATTGTACCTAATCGCCTCCTTACTAGCCCAGCAAATAACTTATACATGCAACTGTTTATAGCTACTGGCCAGTAGCTATACAAACATTCCTTGCTCTTTCCCTTGCCCTTGTGATGCCCCAGTCATCTGGTATTTTTCCATCTCCTAAACACTCATTAAATATCTTTAAGAGCAGTTCTCTGCCTTTACTCCCTAGTGCTTTGAGAAACTCATTCAGTACCTTGTCCTCCCCACAAGCTTTTCCCAACATCAATGCGTTTATCTCGTTATCTAATTCTACCCTAGTAAAGTAAGCCTCTCCAGCTGATGATCCCCGGCTGGTTGTTATTCTGTGTGGCCCTTCCACCACCTTTCCACCTGTAGTGGAGAACCCACATCCATATTCCATCAATACCCTCCAAATGCCTTCTCTACTGCACCTGACCCTAGGCAGACATAGGGTTATAAAACACCAACAAAAGAAGAAAGTGATCCATTCATTACTACAACAACTAGCTAACCCTTTTCCTAGCCTGCATATTGTAGGACCTGGAAATTGCCAATCTCTGCGGAAGGTGTCTGAGACTTAGGCGGCTGGCTCAGGGACCAAGAGGACGCCACTCTCAGGTCTACTGAGCACAAGGTTGAAAAGAAGGAATTAGGGTGGGCTATCAATCTTAATAAGGCTCGTAACTGGTGTGCCATGACAGAGGAGGTGAATGTTGACCCGTGGGGCTTGACATAGAAAGACTCACCTATAAAGTTGGGGCCGTTAGTGTATTCTGTGTCACTGACGCAGCAACTGGGTTGCATTGCCCACGCCCTCTTTCCAACCCATCCCTTTAGAGCTGGGGTCCATATCAATGAGGTGGTAGAGATCCCACTCTTCACACAACAAGAGCTGGAGATGGCAGTGGTGATCCTGGAAATCCGGAAAGCACCAGGGCCTGATGGCAAGCCGGGCAAGGTGTTGAGAATCACCACACGATGGATATCAAGCCTCCTCTTGGGAATGCACAACGCATGCCTGGTGGTAGGGGTCTTTCCTACCTGGTGAAAGATGTCACGCCTTGTCCTCATCAACAAGGGCACCGGAGACCCAGAGTCGCATTCTTCCTGCCGGCCACTCTGAATGCTGAACGCGGCGGGATAGGTCCTGGAATAGCTCCCCAAGGAAAGACTATTGAGGAGACATGGAGGCTGGAGACCTGTCGCCAATACAGTATGACGAGGGCAGTAGGATCGACAATTGACGCTATCCACGAAGTCATCGATGCTGTAAGGAGAGCGGAAGACTGCAGTCGTTTCTTAAAGCGTGTGACCTTCTTGCTGGTCACACAAGACGGTAAGAAACTCTTTCAACTCGGGAAGATGGTGTGACATCTTCGGTGCACTGGAGAGTATTTGTCGGGAGCCATAGAACCTCTTGAGGTTGACGAAGGACTACTTAGGGATCACACCCGAATCTATGAAACTGCAACGGACCACGAAGATGGACTGTCACTGCCGGCTCCGATCGCCCTCCTTGCTAGGTAGGAAACGTCAAGCAACATACCACAGGCAAGCGGAAGTCGCCAAGAATAGAGCGACAGCAGACAGAGAGAAGGGTACGCTCGACACCTGTGGTAGTAGGAGACAACAGGGAGATTGACCATGATGCACGCTACCTCCTGCTCCACCAAGGCAAGTCGTTTTTTTCTGGAATAAAGGAGAATATTAAGTGCTCCTACTGGACCACACGACGGAGAAGGCCCTTTCTACACAATAGTAACAGCATATCATACACCTATAACTATCACTGGCATTCTGCCCTTTGAGAGAACGCTCAGGATGTGGTCTCCCAGTATTTAGATGACATACTACGTGAAAAAAAGAGTGAGTTGGACTGAGGAGCGTCCCAGGCTCACGCTAGTGTCCAAAAGACAATTGAAGGTGTTTTAGTCAGGAGTGCGCTCATTTCATCTATGCAAAATCCAAACCATTCTCCTGCTTCTGGCAGGGTCGGGTACTCAGTTTGTCACATTGGCAAATATCAGTGATCGATTTATGTAGCCGGCTGCCGACCAAATTCTGCAAACCCCTATGCTTATTTATTGTCCGCCTAGTGTTCATTGTCACTGTGAGAGATACCGTGAGCTCCGCTATCGACTGGGAGTCAGTCCAGAGCTCTCCCTCAAGGGGTCGAGAGCTCACTTGTCTTTGTGGAAGAGGCTGGCCTTTTTCACATATTTTTACCTGTGTTATATGAGGAGGGAATCCTTTTGGTGGCTATTGCCTTTTATTTTAGTATTTGATTTGGCCTTTTGCCTTTTTATTTCTGTGCCCGTTTCGGCTTTTTACACCCCCACTTTTGGCACTTTACACCCCCACTTTTGGAACTTTACACCCCCACCATGTCTTTCTGGACCCTAATCACCATAGCAGTTGTGAGCCCGCAAGCAACAACAACAAGTATTGTTCATTGGGGCTCTACATCGACGCCAGCGGCGAGCTCCAGAACGTTTCTCTGCCGTTAAAATCAATGTCTGCAACATATGACATGCAGTAATTAGACATCCGTGAGTTAAAAATTTTAAGTGAAGAAAATAAAAGTAGGGATAGCAAGCAAAGCAACGCCTAACCCTTTTCCCGCCTATGGCAGGGTCGGGTACCTATTTGTCCCTCTGAATGGACACAGGGTGATATATTGGACATAGTTTTTTTCTGCAGCCGGTTGCCGGCCAAAGCTGCACCCCTACGCTTATTTATCGTCGGTCTAGTGTTCGTTGGGGAATGCTACCGACGCCAGGGGGACAAGCTCCTACACCTGGAAATTTTGCCTCATCTACCCGTTGCGTAGTAGAGAGGGTTCTTTGACGTGTAAGCGCCATCGTACACCCACACGGGACCTCGGTTTTACTTCTCATCCGAAAGAAGGCACACTCGCGGCTTCTCTCTCGCCCGAAAGAAGCCGACCCACCATGGTCCAGTATCGAACCTAGAACTACTGGCGTAGTTGCCGAGTGAGCTAACCACTACGCCACCACGGCGGGTCAAAAGTAGGGATAGATACAGACAAAAGTTGACAGGAATATTGAGAGGATATTCGCCTGGTATGCAGGCTGACTTGAGTTCAACTCCTGCTATGGAGACGTTACGGGGCTGCTATTACTGCTCTCCTTTTTCTTCCTCTTTGGCACCTTGGAGGACATTTACCGGTATCTGTCGTGCTCAATATAAAAACGGTGAATCACAGTGGTTCTATAGGCAAATGGTTCACCTGTCAGGACTGAAGAGAAGCCATTTCATGTATTGTCTGTCGGTTTCTCCAAAAATATTTATAGACTTCCAACTTCGGTGGTCTACTAGCTCAATTGATGCTTTACTCTTGAGGTGCTCATTACAGTATCGATTCTGATAGAGCCTTGATTTCTCTAGGGCAAGGGTGAAACCCCAAGTAATCCTTCCGTCGGATGGGATGCAAAGCCGTGGTCTTCTGTGGTGTCTACTGTCACATGAATAAAAAACGGACCCCATGGCGTCCATAAATGGCCTCTTAGGCAAACAATACATTAAATCAATCCCATTTGACAGAACGAAGCCTCTCATCGCAACTTTCACAAGATTCCCAGTCGACCTAACCAATTGATGTTTGTTTGTTGGTGCTTTAGGGCCCATCATCTACAAGGTCATTAGAGCCCGGTCCACTGCGTAGTTCTAATGCAGAGGTTGCGCAGACACTACACTAATGCGACGTTTGTTGGTTATTAGCGGTACCGTGTTTTGCCCAAGCAGGCACTGGTGTGTCTAAAACAATTTGCCACTCCCTATCTTACCAAGATCTACCCTGAAATGCGGTGGCGTCGACCCCATAAACATTTCTATAAAATTCCTTATATTTATGCTGTGTTCTCAACTAACCGTAGGCAACTACTGTATTATATGTAGGGTATGCGCAGTTTATTGCAGTGCGCCAAGGGTATAGTTCTAAGTATAAAAGTATAATAGGGCCTATCTGGCATAAAAATTATCTAGTTGGGTCGTTACCCAAGCAATGGAATGACTAATTACATCACTGATCAGAGTATAAAATTTTAAAACGCAATTACACTCTTATAGGGACTAGCGGGAAGTTAGTGGCAGTTTGGATTATACTGCCTATGTATAGATTATATAATAAAAGGTATATTGTTATTATTTTTCATCTTTTTAAAGGTGTGATCATATGGAACAATCGTAATTGTGATCCTAATAAATGTCATGAGATTAAAAAAAGCAAATTAATATACGCAAAACCTTTCATATACACTGCTCTTTATTATAGATCAAATTGTTTTGCTTGAAACATTTTCAGTGTAAAAGTGTACATTCCAGTAAGAAACACCAAAACTGTAGATGGTGGTATTACTACCTCAGAGACTGTACTCAGTGGCTTTGTTTCTTTGCTGTTTTAGGGCCTTTCAACTATCATGGTCACTAGAACACCGTCAATTGCGTAGTTCAAACGCAGAATCTGCACAGACACTACGCAGATGCGACGATTTTTGGGTATTAGGGGAGCGGCGAGTTGCGTTGGACACACCAGTTCTCGTCTGATCACTGAAGTTAAGCAACGCAAGCCCAGTTAGTACTGACATGGGTGGTCGCTCGGGAAAGCTGGGTACTGCTAATACCCAATAATCGTCGCATTAGTGTAGTGCCTGTGCAGCATATGCATTAGAACTATACAGTGGACGGGTCTCTAATGACCTTGTAGTTGACGGGACCTTAAACTCCAACAAACAACAACAAAAACAACAAATTGGGTATTAGCAATACCCAGTGTTCCCAAGCAGTCACCCATGCTAGTACTTGCTGGGGTTGCATTGCTTAACTTCAGTGATCAGACGAGAACTGGTGTGTTCAACGCAATGGAACCGCTCTATCCAGTGACGGTATCCCGCTTGCATCCACCAGGAACCTAACGCAAATCTACGCTAAATCAATAAAATGACATTATTATGGGGGGACAGTGTTTTAGGGCCCGTCAACTACAAGATCATTACAGCCCCGTCCACTGCGTAGCTCTAATGCAGAGACTGCACAGATAGTACACTAATGCAACGATTTAGCGATACTCAGTTTTCCCAAGCGGTCACCCATGTCAGTGCGAATTGGGGTTGCGTTGCTGAACTTCAGTGATTAGACGAGAACTGGTGTGTCCAACGCAATTTGCCGCTCCCTTTAGACTCTCCCGCCGTTATAACATTCTGAAGGTGTTTTCAGTTATTTGTTTTACCTTATGTCTCTTGATTGGAATACTTGAATTGAGTAGAGTACTTGGATTGCATTTAAAGGGTTAGATTGGATTAGTTTCGTGGGTTGGGCAGGCAGCCATAACAGAATGAACCCTTAGGCCCGGTGCACACATGCGATTTTTACTCGCGCGGCCTCGCAATTGCGGCATGAGATACATTAGTTGCAATGAGGGAGCGCACACATACCTGCAGCGCCGCCGCAGCTCCGAAAACCGGAGTTGCGTCTGGAAATGCCCGCAGTTCCCTACGAAACCGCCGCGGCACCGCGCTCGCACATGGGGTCACGTAGTACTTCGTGGTCTATTGAGCGATGCACACACCCGCGCGGTTTCTTTGCGAGGTTGCTTAGTTTTGAGATATGGTAGGCAAAAAGGGCACGCATTCTGGACAGTAGCCAGATGTGTACTGGCGAAATTTAACCGCATGTGTGCATTGCATTTCTGCAGCGTTGCTGCGGTGTCCCTGTGGCACCCGCACGAGCAAAAATCGCGTGTGTGCACCGGGCCTTAAGAGGCTGCCCGCGGGAGGTGAGGAGGTTGGTGAATGGATGAAGGACAGGGTTAATTTGCAGCACCCAACGTTCTTTACCAACCACCCTTGTTGGTATTGACGTGGACTTGTGCTGCTTAACTTCAATGATCTCACGGGAACTGGTGTGACCAACGCAACTTGGCTGCACAACGTTGCCTTCTTGTTGCATTCTTAAAACCAAATTTTAATCTCTTTTCATTGAGAAAAATTCTGATTTTATATAAAATTCAATAGCTCATTTAATTAATTTCCAGGTAGCACTATGGCGTTACTAGTTTAATGAGTTGTGAGCATGCGCCGAAATTATTGCAGAAGTTTGAATTACAAAATGGCGCCCATCATGTTGTATTATGATTGTGATAAGGCACTCGTAATAGCTTGGATAAAGTTGCTAGCGACTAACTGTAGGCCACAATGCCACGCACAAACACGTATGAACAAGTTGAGTTTTTGTTAAAAAGAAAAAGAGGACATTTTGTGTCCACGGATGGACGATAGTTATATGGCTTATTTTCTACTGCTGAAGCAAAAGATTTGTGGATCCATTTAATGACAGTAACGACGCTTCACAAACACGTTCGCCATTGAGATAAAGATTTTAATTTGAAGTCGCGTTCGAAGATTGCAACTTACAAGATTGGTGGTCCACAAGATGATTTCGTTACCTCAGTTTTTTTGTCTTGGTAAGTGTCTTAAGGAAGTGTTTTATTTTCAAGGTACAAGAATAAATGTTTTGGAGAAGCATCCAGGCGAAATCATTACGTAACGGTCTGTAAGTTTGATTAGTCTTTTCAAACTGAGTAAAGTTTTCCAAGTATTGTACCTTTAACTCTGCCATTAGTTCACCTTTTGTGTGGTCATTTTGATATCCAGACTCGACCTTCCTTTCATTGTTTCATAACGTAACCTCATCACGATATTAAAACACTCGAGCGATTTCATTAAGATCCTATACACATTTACTGTACAGTAGTTCAAAATTTGATATTGATAACGTCCTCATTCTACTATGCCAGGAAGAGTCATAACATACCCATCAACATGGATGTCCTAAATATTACGAGATAGCAATAATTTAATTCATACATTGCTTAATTAGATTTCACTTAGATAATTTGGATGGTTCCACTAGGAGCTATGCTAGAAACAGATCATTTTTTAAAAAATTTATGTGGTAGACGCTTGTTGAAGAACAATGCAACTACTACAAGGATTAAAAACTGCATTTGACCCATCCCAATTTTTATATTCCCTTCTAACTATAATTTTCGACCTTATTACTCTATAACTAAATCCCAATGCATTCAATGTACTTATTTCAAATTTTACGTTTCATAAAATCGTAAGCCAATGAATGTGTTAATTAGTCCCACTCTGCCTGTTGTTATGTATTCAAAGTTTAAAAAAGACACCATGAATATGTGACTACTAGATAATAACAATGTTTCCGGTATTTTTAATCGACTGGATTCACTTTAGTATGCTTAATTAACCTGCTCTATTATTCATAACTTGTCTGCGGATCCAGAAAGTATAATCACGCTATAATTAAAAAAATATTAGTTTTTCATATGAAGTAGATGATGTTGAATAAGAAAAGCAAATGACTGAAAGATGGCAATGAAAGAATATTAAATCAATAACACCATGTAAGTGATGATGTTCCCACTCTGTCCTAACGCTAATACCCAAATCGTTGTGCCTGTGCAGACTCTGCATTAGAACTACGACCGATGTAGTCGGAGGGCCCTAAAACACCAACAAAACAAACCCATTCTACCAGTGTTTGGAGGTGAGGCAAGCAGCCATTTCAGGACAAATGGGTTAATACGATGCTCTTGTAATGCCCTGAGGTCAGTCCAACATTTATCCCGTAATTAGTCTAATAGCACATGAAATTCTGCAATAGGTTACAGGCGAGAAGCTCTTACACCTGGGATTTTTGCTGAACTACACGTTACCTTATGTAGAACGGATTCTTTTACGTTCGTTTAAATAGTGTTGAAAAGGGTGACCTTCCAACTTGGCCCATAAGTGCTCTATTAGAGGTAGGCCAGGCAACGTTGCAGACGAAGGTACATTATCAATAATATAGAGATGTTTTAATAATGGCTACAGAATGCCATTGAGCTTATTTTATAGAAAGAAAGTAATTGGGGCGGTAGAGCCTCTGTGACATACACAAGACCGATTCTGGGGTCATTATTAATTGTAGTCGCCGTAATAACTCGAGGTGTAGAGAGAGGATCAAGTGAATTTACAAAAGTCCTCCAGGTACTGATACTGTCCTATGCGTTGTCCATTCCTAGATTACAGCAAGACTCATCATCAAGGATCATCGTGATATCAAGGCGCGACACGATGATTGAGTCGAACGGACAATTAGTGTAGAGGTCAAGTCCTCTAGTACACTGAAACTTGTGTAGCCCTCAGAGATTTTAGGATTTCTATGGATGCAGCCGACCTGAATTTAATATTCAGGTCAGCTGCAAGGATGATGTTCATGTTATGTAGTGACACATGAACCTCACCTAATTGACAAATAACCTGTGTTTGTTCAAGCCTACGAAATCAACCGATCACAGTTCTGACTGCCCAGTCCACATGAGGAAGTGTTCCTCAACATCGTTTCAAACCCCTTTCCTGCCTATGGCATTTGCCCTGTTACAACTGTGGACACATGGTTGAAATGTTGGATGGTAGTTTATGCAGTTGGCTGCCGATCGAATACCAAAACCCTGTTTATTGAACGTCAGCCTATCTTCTTCCTGTGGACCATATTTTACTGGCGTCAGGTGAGCTCGTGCACTAAGGCCGCTTGCACATAGCCACTTGTAGCGGCCACAAGTGGCGACCACTAGTTACTGTACGCGGCCACCGGAGGCTGCCACAGCTGGCAGCAAGGTGATCTCGTATTTGGAATGTTAGGAAAGACGCCACCACCGGTCACAAGTAGCGAGATATGGCCATTGCCGCAGCTTGTGGTCCAGTAGCGCTACTGCAAACGCCGTGTCTCTGCTGGGCCTATTGAGTTTTAATTAGAAACACAGTCTTCAGCGTGTGGTCTCTTCTAGTGGCCGCTGCAAGTGGCTGTGTGTGAGACCGGCCTTATTTTCCTTTATTTAAAAAGAGTCCTTTAAGACAGTGGCTCTCAATCTTTTTGAAGTCGGGGAACACAAAACTGGGACATTTTACTAGCACGGAACACTTACAATTCAACATAAACTTTAAAGCAGGTTGTACACCTTCTACATTTGGTACTTACTACATCATCATCATACCCTTCTCCCGTCTGTGCCAGGGTCGGGTCTGCGGGTTCTAGCCCTCCACTCCCGTCTATCTCTCCCCTAGTTCTCCGTCCATCCCACACACTGCCACATCCTTACGGACAACCTGTTCCCACATCTGCTTTGGTCTCCCCCTGCCCCTGATGCTACCGACCACCTGCATTCCTGGAATTAACCTAACGAGCTCTTCCCCTCTTCGCATGACGTGTCCACACCACCTCAGCCTATTCTCCCTCATTTTTTCGGCGATGTCCACCACCCCAGGCTACCTCTAATATGCTTATTCCTAATTCTGTCAGCTCTATACGCCACACATGTGCCACAACATTCGCATCTCGGCTACTGGCATTCTATTTACGTAGCTCTTCCTCACTGCCCAGCACTCTGATCCGTATAGCATAGCTGGTCTAACCACTGTCCTGTAGAACTTCCCTTTTAACTAGATTGGGATCCTCCTATCATACAGGACTCCGCTTGCCTGTCTCCACTTCAGTCACCCCCTCGCCCATTGATTCTGCGGGTCACATCAGAGTATCTCTCCATTGCTTTATTTGTGCATGAAGTTTTTTTTGCGGAACACTTGAAGTAGTTTCACGGAACACGCTTTGAGAACTACTGCTTTAAGATCACGTGACATCATACTTTACTTTCCATCCAGCGGCAGACAGACTTGCAATCTCTCTCTCTCTCTCTCTCACCCGATGAAAGCTACTGTCACGGCCACCGAGACGGACAACGTATATGTCTGAACTACGTCCATTAGCTGTAAACAGGAAGGACTCCCTTGGCAACGTAAGTCTCCACTCTCGGATTATCATAGAGGCCACAGGGATTGAACCTGCATGTCAACTGCCTTGCAGTTCATTAGCTTAGTACGTCACAGCGAAAAGGCAGAATAGTAGACCAAAGCAAATGAAATACAATGGAAAGCTACAGGTAGAATTAATTAGAAACAGGAGAAATTTAAGAAAGCACTGATTTGTTCCTTTCCCTTTAGCATTGTTTCTGCCTATGGCACAAGGTCTGGTGCTCTTGAGAGAGTTTCAAGCTTAGACAATGGTATTTTTTAAACAACGTAAACAAGGATAGTGCCACAAAAGAAAGAGGGAGCGGCGAGTTGCGTTGGACACACCAGTTCTCGTCTGATCACTGAAGTTAAGCAACGCAAGCCCAGTTAGTACTGACAAGGGTGGTCGCTAGGGAAAGCTGGGTACTGCTAATACCCAATAATCGTCGCATTAGTGTAGTGTCTGTGCAGTATATGCATTAGAACTATACAGTGGACGGGTCTCTAATGACCTCGTAGTTGACGGGACCTTAAACTCCAACAAACAACAACAACAACAAAAGAAAGAATAGGATAGTACTACTAATTGGGAAGCGGAAATGACCAAACAAAGCAGAGGAAGAAAGGAAGTAGCACACTGGGAACTCGTGGGCGATATGTGATATGGACCCATTATGCACCAAAATTGTAGATAATTGAGTAGAGGACTTAAAAATGCGTAAGTCCTAACCAAGGAGGAGATGTAGTGGACGTATTATACTGCAAAAACCACAGGGGGTTTAAATGACCTTATGCATCAACAACCTTATTTGTTGATCAGACGTGTTTCATTATAGATTGCAGTTTTTGAAAGTTTTCATTTGCAAGAGTACATCATCTTGATTTAGTCTGGATCATTTCTTTCTCTCTTTTTTTGTACTCCTCTCTCTCTCTCTCTGTGGCCCCCCTACAACAAACATATTTATTTGTATATTGTGATAGTTTTGCCACACTTCCCTTTGGGCTTATTTGAAGTTGGAATGCTCTTAGCTGATGGCATGAACTTGAGCCTAATCTTGAACTTTGGGAATCATACCAGGCACATTATTATTACGTAGTAAGATGTTTAATATCCTTATCAGAGAAAAGCACAAGACGTTATAAAAGAAATCAATTGACGATGCCAAGACATTTCTCATTGCATCTTAACATATAACGTTGTATTTACATTGCCTCTCCCATCCTCTTCTTCCGCTCTCACCCTTCTCCTTTACTGTTCACATTTTCTCTTTGAAATTTAGCTTAGCATCTTATCTGGTAATGTTTTCTGTTTGTCCCCTAAATTTACCCCACTTTCCGCCTTGAACCGCCAATGAAATCACGCCCACGCTTCATCTTTTTCCTCATCCCCTTCCTCTGGCTCAGTAGTTCGTCAATGCATGTGTATGTCGGTGTAGGTAGCATTTTCTTTCAACTCATTAATTAAATGTAGGATTAAGATTTAGTATGCCATATCAATCTACATCATAAACACTTATTCGGCTTTAGATTACTTTCCAAGTCTATTTCACATGAAATTATAACGATTGATGGATTTTTGACTCTGACGTCATTGCATCAGTTATTAATTATTAGCACTCTCATAATGCCCTAGTTTGCGATGAAATCATCTGAAAACAAAAAGTGATATGTCAAATAAAAATGCTTAGAAAAATACTGAACTGATTAGTCAACTTTGAAATTTCTGTTCGCAACTGGGATTTTTTTTTTATCTTCAGCTCTCGATTCAACAACTCAAATCAACCCCTAACCCTTTTCCGGCCTAAGTAGAGTCGGGTATCCATTTTGTTCCTCTAAATCAGCGGTCTTCAAACTGTGTTCCGCGTAACCCCAGGGTTCCGCGAGTCAAAAGGAAAATTCATTAGCTGCGGCAAGATGTACTTTCTAAAGGTGGGTTGGGGTTCCCTCAATACATCTTATAGTTCTAAAGGTTCCGTGAGTCGACAAAGTTTGAAGACCACTGCTCTAAATGAACATATGGTCATTCATTAGACGGTGTTTTTCCGCTGCCGGCTGCTGACCAAACCTGCAACCCCTATGCTTATTTATCGTCGGTTTACTGTTCGCTGCGGAATTCCACCGACGCCAGGCGGCGAGATGCTACACCTGGAAATTTTGCCTCTTTTCCCGGTAGCATAGTAGAGAAGGTTCATTTACGTGCAAATGACATCGCATACCATACATCAATTCTTATCTGATCACTGAAGTTAAGCAACGCAACCCCTGCTAGTACTAACTTGGGTAGCCGCTTTGGAAAACTGGGTACCGCTAATACCGAAAAATCGTCATAACAGCGATGTGTCTGTACAGTCTCTGCATTAGAACTACGCAGTAGACGGGGCTCTAATAACCTTGTAGTTGAAGGACCTTAAAACACGAACAAAGCAAACACACGGGACCTCTCGCTCTCACCCGAAATAAAACATCCCACCTCGGTCCAGTGTCGAACCTAGGATTACAGGCACAGTTACCGAGCATGCAACTCACTGTGCTAGCAAGGCGGGTCTTTCTGTTCTTGACTGTACCCGATTAAAGTATTCAGGCTCTATGTAAGCTGAAAGTCTTTTTCTGGGGGAGGGACAACTATAAATAGACAAAAATTCAGTTAACCTTTACATTGGTGACGGCCTTTGAGACCATCAGAAAAGGGCAAATTCTAAATTCAAAATTTATCAAATAAGGTATTAAAGTAAAAGAAGCATTTGAACTATTCCAGAGTAGAGTTGCATCTAAATCCCGGCTCACAATTCTTAGAATTTCTTTTATTGTGGCAATCCCTGCGACAAGTTGCGTTGGACACACCAGTTCTCGTGAGATCACTGAAGTTAAGCAGCGCAAGCCCACGTTAGTACCAACATGGGTGGTTGGTAAAGAACGGTGGGTGCTGCAAATTTCCCCTCTCCTATGTCCTCTACACCTACCTCCTCATCTCCCGCGAGCAGCCTACTAAGGGTTCGTCCTGTTATGGCTGCTTGGCTTACTCCCCAAGCCAGGAAATTAATCGACTATTAATCCAGTATTAAAAAAATCCCCACTGAAATGGGTGTTTGGAAACCAGTGCCAAATGTTGGCTCCACGTGAAAATACTAGAAAGAAATACCGTAATGAATAAAAGCCTTACCTCATCTATCATAATGTGGACTAACGCCTACAGTCAGGAGCAGGGAAATCCCAGTGAGAAACTCGAAAACCCGAAAATTCCTTATTTTATGATTTGCTCTCATGAGATGACCTCGAAAGTCCCAACAAGTTGGAGATTTCATTTCCAAATTGACATTTATATCCTTTGTGGATTAGAATTAGATTTAATATTTCTGTTTACTTGTGCCCTTCCTTCCCCCTTGAACTGACTTTGAACCGAAATCTCCATTCTCGTCCAGGATTGCACTCTTTTAAGCGCTAACTGATGCTGAGAGCAACAGGAGTAAAACGATTACAAGCAAATTGTCACCCGTACGGGGCTCATTGTGATTCCAGGAATATCCAACTGCTTTTCAGGAAAGTCAATACCCTTCCTGTGTAAGAATTAAGAATTACGTTAGAGGTAGCTTAGGGGTGGGAGACATTGCGGAAAAGATGAGGGAGAATCGGTTGAGGTGGTACGGGCATGTGATGAGGAGGAGCTTATTAGGTCCATTGTGGGACTGCAGGTAGTTGGGGGCACCAGAGGCAGAGGACGACCAAAACGGACGTGGGAGCAGGTGGTGCCAAGGGACTTGGAGGCGCTAGGGGTGGAGGGGGACTTGGTGGGGGATAGGCGGGAATGGAGGATTAGAGCCGACAGACCCGATCCTGCCTCAGGCGGGAGAAGGGTGAGATGATGATGATGAGTACCCCTTCTGTGTAAAGCACGATCTGTGCACATTATTATAGGTTCTTTTGCCCTCCCATAAGTCACCAAAACTGCTCATGCATGCATACCGTATTTATTCTAATAAACGTACCTAATAAACCCCCATAAACAACCCAGCCCATATTCTTGTGGGAATCCCTGTGATGATGAATTCAGTACCTTTAATAAACAGTGTGCCGTTTATTAGAGTGCGCTGTTAATTAGAATAAATACGGTATTTATCCTAGAGCATCATTATCCCCTTGTTTCGCCTATGGCAGAACCGGGACTGCGAGTTCTGGCCCTCCACTCCTGTTTTTCTCATCAGATCTCCATGCACCTCACACACTACCATGTCCCTCCGTACAACCTGCTTCCACGTCTGCTTAGGCCTCCCTCTACCCCCGACTGCAGACAATAACCTGCATCCTAGTCGAGGATCTAATCAAATTGCCCCTCTCCCTTATCATAAGATGCCCATACCACCTCAGGCTATGTTCTCTGTTCTTTGCGGGAGCGGTGAATTGCGTTGGACACACCAGTTCTCGTCCGATCACTGAAATTAAGCAACGCAACTCCAGCTATTACTGACATGGGTGGCCGCTTGGGAAAACTGGGTACTGCTAATACCCAAAGATCGTCGCATTAGTGTAGTGTCTGTGCAGTCTCTGCATAAGAACTACACTGTGGACGGGGCTCTAAATGACCTTGTAGTTGAAGGGCCCTAAACCACCAACAAGCAACTCTGTTCTTTACCTCATTGTCTCCTACACCAAAGTAGCCTTAAAACAGTCATTTTAAATTCTATCTGCCCTTGACTCTCCCTCCATGTGCCACGACATGCACATTTTAGTTATTTTCATTCTATTTTCGAGGCTCTTTTTACTGCCCAACTGTCTGGCCTAACCACTGCCCTATAGTACTTCCCCTTCAACTGCATTGAGGCCCTCAGGTTACACAAGTCTCCACTCCCTTGTCTACTTCATCCATCCTACATTGATCCAAATTTATTTCCCCATTGTTTTGAAACACAGATCCTAGGTACTTAAGTTCCTGAACTTTTCACAACCTCACCCCACAGAGTACGTCACTATTATTTCCCTGTCCTTCCCAATTGAAAGCTATATACTCTTTTTCTTGCTTACTTTCAGGTTCCCCCTTTCTATTGCTGTTATAATGTCATATAGGCCCTTCTGTATTTCCTTTTTTGGAGTCACCAAATGTTTCAATGTCATCGGCAAGTATCATGCACTGGGATGCCCATTCCCCTACTCCAGTCAGTAGCCCATCCACAACCAGAATGGATAGGAGTGGGCGTAGTACCGATCCTTGGTGCATCCCAAACTTTATTTGGAAGCCTTCAGTAGTTCCCCCATCTAGTCGTTATCCTGGCCAATTATCATCATACATGTCATCATTATAATACCCTTATTCCGCCTGTGGCAGAGTCGGTTTGTGGCTTCTGACCCTTCACTCCAGATCCCCACACGCTAACGCATCTCTTCGTACAGCCTATTCCCAGGTTTTGCTTTGGCCTTCCGCTGCCCTGGGTGCTTCCAATAACTTGTATTCCCGTAATGGACTTAACGAGCTCCTCCTCCCATTTTCTTGTTACATGTCCCCCACCTCCAATATACTCATAACATAGGGCCTACTCATCCCTAATTCTGTTTTCTCTCGACATCCCACCCACGTCCCGCAGCATTGGCATTTCAGCATTGCATCATACATTATGATGAATTATACAGTATGTGATTAATACTAAATATGGCGGTTATCATTCGTCTCGCTTTATTCTGGTCGATTTTTATGAGTATTATCCTTTTTATTTTACGAAATTTAGTGATGTAGTAAGCATTTAAAAGCATTCATGACATTTTAAAAATAAATAAGGGTAAAAGAAATCACTTTTAAATATTACTAATGTATTATTTATTGACGAAGTTGCTAACATGTGTTCGGCATCGCATCGTTATCTGGATTCCCACACTATGGATGTAAGATTAGGTTTGATGAAGGTTGGTTTCTTATATAAAGTTGTAACTCACAATATACTTTAAAAAGTCTTGTTTTATAAGAGTAATTTTTAACATTTGATAAAGGGAAAAGACTATGATTAATCAAAGTATAAGGGATATAAATCAGCAGTGTCAACCTTGAGTTCATATTGTTAATGCTTCAGTCATGAAAGTGTCAAAAATCATAAGTTTTTCTATTAGATAGATGTATATCTTTACAAAAAAAAATCATCTCGTGCTTATTTAATAGAGGGCCGATCAAACTAAAGCTAGTTTTGCCACTCACGTTTGATATTAAATCGATAAAGCAACAAAATCATCCATTATTCTTGGTTTCTCCACTCGGTCTCTGGTTTCATGTGAAATGCTCTATACAGGCACTCACAGTTTCTGTTGGCTGCTTGTTTTTTTTTTAGCAAATGGCCAAGTATTTGTCAATAAAATAAAAATTAATACTTAGATGGTGTTGGAGCATTTCATACTGAAATCTCTTTAAGGGTAGCCCTATATTAAAGTATTGTTCCACATCATTTTGTTAAGTGATGCTGACCAACACTTTGAGGGGATCCAATGCATTTATCAAATTGAGTTCGGTAGACCAATGTGTAAGCGTCAGCATAGCATAAATTAGAATTTAGCCGAGTGCGCCTGCCGTGACATCCCCTACACCTACCTCCTCCTCACCGGCGAGCAGCCTCCTAAGGGTTCGGCCTGTTATAGCTGCTTGGCTTACTCCCCCAACCCGTTAGCATAACATAGTAAAGCCGTTGTTCGCTGTGGTGTGTCCGTTGCACGTAAAAAAAGGGAGCGGCTGTATTGCGTTGGACACACCAGTTCTTGTCTGACCATTGAAGTTAAGCAACGCAACCCCAGCTAGTACTAACATGGGTGGCCGCTTGGGAAAACTGGGAGAGCGGCGAATTGCGTTGGACACACCAGTTCTCGTCTGATCACTGAAGTTAAGCAGCGCAACCCCAGCTACTACTGACATGGGTGGCCGCTTGGGAAAACTGGGTACTGCTAATACCCAAAAGTCGTCGCATTAGTGTAGTGTCTGTGCAGTCTCTGCATTTGAACTATGCTGTGGACGGGGCTCTAATGACCTTGTAGTTGAAGGACCCTAAAACACCAACAAACAACAACTTGGGAAAACTGGGCATAGCCAGTACCTAAAAATCGTCGTAATCAGTAGTGTCTGCAGTTCCTGCATTTGAACTACACGGTGGACGAGGCTCTAATGGCCTTGTAGTTGAAGGGCCCTTAAACACCAGCAAAGCAAAAAAGGACACACCAGTTCTCGCAATCCCAGCTAGTACTAGCATGGTGTGACCACTTGGGAACACTGGATACTGCTAATACCCAAATCGTCGTAACAGCGTAGTGCCTGTACGGGCTCTGCATTAGAACTACGCAGTGGACGGGGATCTAATGACATTTGCAGTTGACGGGCTCTAAAACACCAAAGAAACAAAAAATACATGTAAATAGTAGATCCGAAAAATCCCCAGATGTAAGACCTCGTCTCCTGGCGTTGGTGGAGTGCCCCAAAGAGCGTTAGGCCGACTGTAAATAAGCATTAGAGGTGCAACAGTAGGTAGGCAGCCGGCTGCGCAAAAAAAAAAACAGCCTGATAGATCACGTGTGCAGTGCCGTAACGGGGGTATGAAAGCGCCTGTGGCAAGTGTTTAACTTTGGCTTGCCCGTAACCCAATAAGGACAAAAAACATTTTGCGCCCCAAACCCAGTTGCGCCCGTGGCGGCCGCCTTCTTCGCCACGCGCTCGTTACGGCCCTGCACGTGTGTCCCAGTGAGACAAAAGTGCGTGCCCGTCCCTGTTACAGGCGGGAAAAGGGGGTTGGTTGTTGATAGTGAGCTGGTTAGTGTCATGCCCCTTTCCTCTGCTCTTCGACATCTTGGACATCACGAAATGAATTTCTTACATTTAAATGCGACTTTACGTGATTAAACTTCATTTGCTGCATATTGTCTACTTTCACTCTCCTTTTCGTTGACGTTGAAAACGCAATATTGATGAGTTTCTGTCTTGCCTTTCTTTACAAAGCAACTCCTAACCCTTTTCCCGCCTATGGTAGGGTCGGGTACCCATTTGTCCCTCTGAATGGGCACAGGGCGATATATTGGTCATAGTTTTTTCTGCAGCCGGTTGCCAGCCAAAGCTGCACCCCTATGCTTATTTATCGTCGGTCTAGTGTTCGTTGGGGAATGCTACCGACGCCAGGTAGGCGAGCTCCTACACTTGGAAATTTTGCCTCATCTACCCGTTGCGTAGTAGTGAGGGTTCTTTTACGCGCAAGTGCCATCGTACACCCACACGGGACCTCGGTTTTACTTCTCATCCGAAAGAAGGCACACTCGCGGCCACCCACCACGTGACCCACAACGGTCCAGTATCGCGTGCTAACCACTACGCCACCGCGGCGGGTCTGTCTTGCCTTTTTTGCGATGAATAAATTACGCCGACTTCTGCATCGCTACTATGCGAAACTACTAACCCATTTCCCGCCCATGACAGGATCATTACCCCTATAGGATGTAGATAGACACATGAGTAATCTGACGGTATTTTTACACACAACCGGCTGCCGACTAAAGCTGTAATCCCTATACTTATTTAGCACCCGGCCTGCTGTTATTAGGTCACTCCACCTAGTTCCTAACCTGGGAATTTTGCCCCATCTACCCGTTGCATAGTAGAGAGGTGCAAATGACGTTGTACACACCACACGGGACCACGGTTTTACTTCTCATCCGACGAAATGGGCTCTAGGGACCTTTGTTTTGCCCGAAGGAATCCGCCCACCTCGATCCAGTATCGAACCTGCTGTTGTAGCTTGATTGATGCTGTAGGTGAGCGCGCTACCTCCTACGCCACCGAAGTGGGGTTGTGAGTTTTAATTGATATTCAAAATTATACAAATGTACATAAACTTGCACATGTTACTGAAATTAAATTTAAAAAATCATGCATCAATTTTCTGTCTTCATTTTGTAATACAGACTTTTTTCCCTTTCCGACTTTCCATTTTTCACTTGAGGGTCAGAATGATACAAATGATAATTTACTAAATTAAGAAATGACGTATGATGGATTAAGAGTATGGGATATGCATAATCATTTTTATTGATTATTCATAAATTGCATTACACTTGTGTAAGAAATTATTAACGCGTATATCGTCCTATACATCCGTATCTAATTGACGCCTCCCAGTGAATTTTATGTGAACGAATTATCTTCTGGGAGTGTCATTACAACAGCTCCACTGTTGCTTCATTAACATACTTGTACCCATACTCTGTGTATATGTAGGACCCCATCTATTGCTATTCTGATACTTCAATGGCAAATAACTACATTCAATTAATGGATTAAATAGAGCAAAATATTTTATATCAAAGCATCATAGCCTCTCATGTGACGCTTTGACAGCAATAAATCTCTTCACTTTTTTTTGTCTTTGCACTCAATATAAAACATAAAAGCAAATATTTATTTTTTATCTTAGTATGGAAGTTAAATACAGTGAAACCTCTCTATGGGTACACTCCTCTAAAGGGTACACCTCTCATATCGGCACATATTTTTAGGTACCTATTTTTCACCCATAGGCTTTATGCTATTACTACCCCTCTTAACGGTACACCGCTTTAATGTGTACATCCTCTATTGGTACACCTAATACATGTCACCATTTTCAGAAATCCCCTCTGTCATGGGTACATCCTGCCTCGGTGACGTAGTGGGTAGCGTGCTTGGTAACTGCAGCAGTGGTTCTAGGCTCAATACTGGACCAAGGTGGGTTGTCGCCTTTTCTGCAAGATAGGTGCTCCGAGTGCACCTTCCTTTGGATGACAAGTATAACCGCAATCCCATATGGTGTTCAATGGCATTTACACATAAAAGAACTTTACTAAAGATCACCCTTGCATGTATTCAGAGGGTAAGGATGGGTTCTCGACCCTGCCATAGGCGGAAAATAAGAGGGTAGCTTAATTCTAGACAAACGACCCTTCATTGATTTGGTTGTAAAAATTAAATTTGTGTACGTCAAGAATTTTGAGAAATATAATATTATACAATGCATTTTTTCATTAAAAAAAAAAGCAATATAAAACAATATATGTACTTTAACTGAATAAATTAAACAACAGTATTATTACTGTCCCATACCCCCCTGATGGATACACTTTGGCCAGGTCCCGCAGGTGTGCCGATTAGAGAGGTTTCACTGTATCTACTTCTAAACAGCTATTTCAAGTAAAAACAAGGCAACTCCTGTTTTCCCGCCTATGGCAAGGAAAGGGGTTGGACACAAGAGCGATTTATGGGACATTTGCCGACCAAGACTGCAACCCCTATGTTATTTTTATCGTCGGTCTACTGTTCGTTTCGGTGAATTCCACCGACGCCAGGGAGCGAATTCCTACAGCCGGAAATTTTGCCTCATCTACCCGTTGCACAGTAGAGAGGGCTCTTTGGCGTGCAAATGCCATCGCACACCACACGGGACCTCGGTTTTACTTCTCATCCGAAAGAAGGCGACTATTACTCCACCAAGGCGGGTCAGTTACCCAAATAAAGCAACTCCAACTTCTAACCCTTTTCCCGCCTATGGCAGGGTCGGGTACCCATCTTGTCCCTCTGAATGGACACAAGGGCGATATATTGGTCATAGTGTTTTCTGCAGCGTGTTGCCGGCCAAAGCTGCACCTGTACGCTTTTTTATCGTCGGTCTACTGTTCGTTGGGGAATGCTACCGACGCTAAGGGGGGCGAGCTCCTACACTTCGAAATTTTTGCCTCATCTACCCGTTGCATAGTAGAGAGGGTTCTTTTACGTGCAAGTGCCATCGTACACCAGCACGGGACCTCGGTTTTACTTCTCGCCCGAAAGAAGTCAACCCACCTCGGTCCAGTATCGAACCTAGAATTACCACCGCGGTGGGCTTGACCGCGGCGGTCAGTTGCCTAAATAAAAGAAATATTAATCCCTCAAAGTTTTTGTTGTTTATGTTCAAATGTAATTAAAGCAGCCTCAGTAGACTGCTTCACTACTGCGTTAGTGGTTTCAGATTTGATGCTGGATCAATATGGCTTAACTTCTCGCGGGCAAGAGAGACCCCCAGTGATCCTACCATCGGATAGCTAGTAAAGCGGAGGCCCCATGTAGTGTGTATGTTGTCGCTTGAACGTAAAAGAACCGTGTCCTCTTGAAATGAATAGCCCGGCAAACTTTCCCGGTGTAGGATCTCACCCCCTTGGCATCAGTGGAGGAAAAGTGCCCCAATGAAGAAAATACGTCGACGATAATTAAGCATAGCGGTTGCAGCATTACGTCGGCAGCCGGCTGAGTAGACCGATAGATCGCCTCTGTCCCAGTAGGAAAAATATGATATAGTACCCATTCTGCCACAGGAGGGAAATTCACTAGTTACTTTAAGTTTGGATGTAATTAAAATGCTATACGAATTGGAAGTTTTATTTATTTTTGACTAGGAAAAATCGACCCGCCTAAGTGGCGCAGGAGGTAGCACGCTCGATTAATGCCTGGTTCCGTATACCCACGCGCTAACGCTATTACCGTTGTAACAGACGACACAGCACAATAAATGGTGACGTCACACTGCTACTTGGGGCGCCGCAGAGCAGCTATGCGTGACGGTAGTTGAGTTGACCAGTGGTCAACTCACATAGCGTCCCGCACGTCACGCTGCGTTCTGATTGGCTGGCGGTTGAGCTGTCTGCTTGAAAAATGGCGGAGGATATACTGAGATATGAAGGCGGCGTGCGGTGACTCCAAATAAAGCGCTGCACTTAAGGAATTGCGCTGGCGGTTCTTCATAACTCACTAGCACAAAACGTCATCAAGATGTCATCAGTGGCAACGTGATTAGCGTTGAAGCGTGGTGATACGGAACTAGGCATTACTGCGTCAGTTTTACCACGCTCGATACTGGATCAAAGTGAGTTGGGTTCTTTAGGGCGAGAGAGAGAGGCCTCGGGTGCCTCTTCCTTCGGATTAGAAGCTTTACACAAAATTCCTCCTGTGAAATTAAATAAATTTTAATATTTAGTAATTTTAGGTGTTGTTCGATGTGACGCTAAGATCCTCCTGGGTGGCGCAGAGGTTGCGTAATTGATTACTGCGTCCGTAGTTGCAGGTTGCTTGGCTTATTTCGGTCGAGCGAGACACCCAGTGTGTCTTCCATCGGATGGGAAGTAAAGTGGAGGCCCCGTGTGGTACGTTGTCACCTCCGCACATAGAAGAACCCTTGCTACATACAGTCTACTGTATAGATCGGCGCAAAATTTCCAGGTTTAAGAGCACGCGAACAATTTAGGCCAACGATAAATAACCATACGGCTTACAGTATTAGGTTTGCGAACGGCTGAATAAAAATGCCGTTGAACAGATCACCCATGAAACAAAAGTGGGTACCCGATCCTGCCGTAGGCGGGAAAAGGGTTAGTAATTGTTATTTGGTGTCGCCTTACTCTGAACGTTCATCTGGCCCCCTTATCAAAAATTTTGCCCAACCATGTTCCGCAGCACATCACTAGGCGTTCTTCGAGTCAAAATCAAAATTTGGAAAAAAGTTTATAAAGCACTCACACTAGTTGACTGGTGCTTATTAACTACAAAATATAAAAAAAAAGCATTTACAGTCCTTGTTTTGTTTGTTTGTTGGAGTTTAAGGTCCCGTCAACTACGAGGTCATTAGAGACCCGTTCACTGTATAGTTATAATGCATATACTGCACAGACACTACACTAATGCGACGATTATTGGGTATTAGCAGTACCCAGCTTTCCCGAGCGACCACTCATGTCAGTACTAACTGGGCTTGCGTTGCTTAACTTCAGTGATCAGACGAGAACTGGTGTGTCCAACGCAACTCTCCGCTCTTTTACAGTCCTACCCCGATGATGAAGACCCCTAAGGGACCCATCATAAGTGTCTTCATTAACCCAGTGTTTTCATTATCCAGAATGTTCTGTTTTAGGTCTAATTGGTGCTAGTTTGGCTGGGACCGACCCTAACTATCTTCCTTAGCCGGACAATTTCATTATCCAGGGTCTTCATTATCGGGATTGGACTCGTAGTTATATTTGAAAATTAATCAAAAGCTTTATGTGTGTGCTACTGATTCGTTCGCAATGGCAAGATATATTTTTCTAAGGGAGGGGTGGGATTCCCCAAAAAACCTTATAGTTCTACGGGTTCCGTTACTCGACAAAGTCTGAAGACTACTGATCTAAAGGGACCTTTTCTATGCGGAAATATGTAGTTCGGTGAAATTTTCAGATATTGGGGTCCATAACGATCCTCAGAACTGACAAATCGGCGACGTTCAATTACCAAATTAACGCAGGCAAAGCCATTTCCAGGTTTTTACTGTTGCAGGTTAAAAATTTCTTGTGTAGGACACTATATAATAAAGATGATACACTGTTGGCTCATTGGGGTGTTGCTATCCGATTAACGTGGACTACCAAATATTGCTAGGGTGCATTAAATTCGATACGTGAGAAATGGGCCATAAAACGATCTCTGAATAATTCCGATTTCAAAATGTATGACGTCTTAAATCACTAAAGACATTGGACATAAAACACAAGCGCAACCAGCTTCTTATCTTCAACCACAATTGGGTATTTTCACACGAGCTTAAAGAAAGCTTCTAAAGAAGAAATAACTTATAAGATAATGGAGCTAGTTGTCCAACGGCGGCAATAAAATGTCGATACACATAAAACACATGTTTGAAAGATTTCAGTTAACTGCCTGGTTTTATTTCTTACAATGGACTAAAGCCCTTTAACATTGTGTGAACGACCCCCCCCCCCCCTCCCTCACTATCTTCTTCTTACACTAACCTTGGTCACTTGTTAATTTGCATAAAGGAGATTTAGGTTATGACGTTGATATCGACTAGTTCTGACGTCATGTGTTTACCTGATGGAAAGAATTGTAATAGTGATGGTCATTCATATTTTATAAGTTGGGTTGGTTGCAGGTAAATCTCATGAAATGTGCTGGAATTTTGTGGGAATTCAAAAACAGTCCATCAGAAAAGATCAATAATCTAGTGATCAACAATGCATTACTAAACTGAAAAATTCAGATGGTAGACCATTAACAAGACATTCCAAGACACTTTCTTCACATTGAACTCACAATTCTGACCTACGCAGCACGTTCTTGCTTTCTTGAGTTCAAACTGCATGGGTTCGGGCATGAGCCTGACTCCTTATTGTGCAAAAGGACGGACACCATGCAATATTATAACCAACAAAGCATTAATTTACCTGCCAAAAATTTCTATTGTGGTTGTGTAATGCGGTGTTGGAACAGTGGGGTAGGCCGGCATCCCCCTACAGACGATTCAGCCAGTATTTCCTGTGGGCTCCAGACGCCCGGCTGGGGTGCCCCCAGTCAGAGCGTGTTCATTGGACCCGCAGACACGACCCTGCCACAGGCGGGATGATGATGATGAAACTGCATGGGTTCGTCTCTCCTCTCCCCCCCCCGGGGGTACTGCAGTCGATGAATTCCTATCTGTAAGTGGGGACGATCTAACATATACATTTCATCACATAGGGAATAGGAAACATTGGGGGGAGCGGCTAGTTGCGTTGGGCACACCAGTTCTCGTCTGATCACTGAAGTTAAGCAACGCAAGCCCAGTTAGTACTGACATGGGTGGTCGCTCGGGAAAGCTGGGTACTGCTAATACCCAATAATCGTCGCATTAGTGTAGTGTCTGTGCAGTATATACATTAGAACTATGCAGTGGACGGGTCTCTAATGACCTTGTAGTTGACGGGACATTAAACACCAACAAACAACAACAACAAAGGAAACATTGGGAATCCCCGAATCAGGATTTGAAGATAAATGAACCTCTAAACCAGTGTTTTTCAACCAGGGTTCCGCGGAACATAAGTGTTCCGTGAGGTCCGCTCATGGGTTCGGCCAATGGTAAGTTAAAATATAAAAATAACAATGAAAACACAAGAAACGAGAACATGAATTTCGGGTGTCTCTCTCAAACATTAGGCCACGAATTCAACGGCTTATGCTAACACACACACACCTGTATAAATTAATGTTTTTTGTCACTGTATGGGGTTCCTCGAAAGGTCTAAATGTTCCAAAGGGTTCCGCGAGAAGTCTAAATGCTCCAAACTACAGAAACTCCTGCTCTAAACTACAGAAACCCCTTGGACCCTAAAATCATTGTCAATTATAGATGCATTCATTCAAAGTAGATTGTATGAGGATCGATATACTGTATATTTTGGTGCAACAACCTTTGGCCTAGTGTCTAAAATACAGGCACTTACTGTATACGCCATAGGCCAGGCTACACCCACCTGTAAATCTTACGGTCGGATGTATTATAGTTGACGCCCCTTCACGTAATATTAATGAATAATTCATCATTACATTCGTGTAATTTATCCAAAGTATCACAAGGAATTGGATAACATATTACGGATCTCCCATTGCGTATAATTCTGCCTGTCAAAGAAAATAAAATAATACATTTCGGTGTGATACGTACACGTATCCACTTCCCGTCGTGAAGTTTTCATGTTGTGTGCAAGTTTAAACTTGAAATCAATTTAATAGATTGGAGAACGAGGAGAAAAGGAAGACGAAGAGACAGAACAAGAAAAAACAGGTATTTGACGACGACGACGACGTGCGTATGCAGAGTCGAAAATGTTGCATCGCTTTTCTTGTAATTTACTGTCATTTTAATTATTGTAAAAACAACCGACACGCACTCATTGGAGTTCAATGCTAAATCACGAGTAGAGTACCAAGAGAGAGGTGCCAGCTGTTACTATGCTTCAGCAAACTACCACTGTTGATTGGAACAGTTGTAATGTATTCTATTTAGGTTTGGTTCACCGTTCACAGTATTCGGAAAATGAATAAATTTAAGAAGAAAAGAGTTCATTGATCGTTTTTGACTAACTTCCAGTTCACAACTCAACTTTTGGCTACGCTTTCCCATTTTACCCGGTTAAGCTTCTTCGGTTCTTTGGTGTTTTAAGGCAAAATCATTGACAGAATGATGCCCAGTTCCGTGGCACGTGACACGAGAGAATAGCGCCTGAGCAGACGGTAAAATTATGACGTCAACCACAGGCGCTAGGCGAAATTGTGCCTGTTGTGGTTCCGTGGCAGGCGAGAAATCATGCTAAGTGTAAATGTTAACAAAACTGCCTGTGAGGTGACGCAGGGGGTCGCAACCTGGGCAGGGGGAGGCCGAAGCAGACGTGTTTGTTTGTTGTTGGTGTTTTACGGCCCTTCAACTACAAAGGTTATTAGAGCCCCGTCCACAGCATAGTTCTTATGCAGAGACTGCGACGATTTTTGGGTATTATCCCAAGCGGCCACCCATGTCAGTACTAGCTGAGGTTGCGCTGCTTCACTTTAGTGATCAGACGAGAACTGGTGCGTCCAACGCAATTCGCCGGTCCTCAAAGCAGACTTGGGAGCAGGTTGTCCGTAAGGATATGGTAGTGTGTGGAGTGGACGGGGACATGGTGGGAGATAGACGGGAGTTGAGTCATAGAACCCGGATATTGATAAAGAATAAACAATTCAAATATTTTTCTGCATCACCTGATACATAGTTTTATCGAAATGTTTTTTTTCCGGTTGTTTTATCAAAAGACAATTTAATTGTTTAGGAAAGCTGTGTAACGACCCGCCGCGGTGGCGTAGTGGCTAGCTCACTCGGCAACCACGCCAGTAGTTCTAGGTTCCATACTGGACCGTGGTGGGTCGGCTTCTTTCGGGCGAGAGAGAAGCCGCGAGTGTGCCTTCTTTCGGATGAGAAATAAAACCGAGGTCCCGTGTGGGCGTACGATGGCGCTTGCACGTAAAAGAACCCTCTCTACTACGCAACGGGTAGATGAGGCAAAATTTCCAGGTGTAGGAGCTCGCCCCCTGGCGTCGGTAGCATTCCCCAACGAACACTAGACCGACGATAAATAAGCGTAGGGGTGCAGCTTTGGCCGGCAACCGGCTGCAGAAAAAACTCTATCCAATATATCACCCTGTGTCTATTCAGAGGGACAAATGGGTACCCGACCCTGCCATAGGCGGGAAAAGGGTTAGGAGTTGCTTTTTGAAAGCTGTGTAACAGAACAATCTGGAATGCTTGAAAAGTGTCATGGAAAAACTTGTGGCTCAATGTGGATGAATTTCTCAAAGCAAATGATGAAAATGAGGATTCCAGTCTGTTGGCCTGTTTATAGTGCAAATTATTAGATGTTCGGGACACTGTATCCCATCACGTCAACGATGATGAGGAAATGCTTGAGATTACTGGTTTTAAAATACAATTTTGTTCTCCATTTTAAACTCTTTTAATCCATATGTGTACACCCAAAACACTTATATGAAGCAGTTTAAGTGAAAAATCGTTATATTCGCTAATCAGAACATTTCTTTTCCCCAATTAGTTCGGATTAGTGGGGATGCTAATAATAAGTAGCTAATATTCAGCAGCCTTCAATCACCTAATAAGACACCACTGAAATTTAGTGAGAAGCAAATTCCGTTGGGTGCACCAGTTCTCGTCTGATTACGGAAGTTAAAGCAACGCAATCCCCGCTGGTACTGACATGGGTGGCCACTCCAGAAAACTGGATGCCGCTAGTATCCAAAAATCGTCGCATTAGTGTAGTGACTGTGCAGTCTATGCTTCAGAACTACACAGTGGACGGGGCTCTATGACCTTGTAGTTGAAGGGCCCTAAAACACCAACAGGCAAACTGAAATTTAGTAAATCGGCACTTTGGATTGATAGCCAATTCACCAAATGGTAAATGGCTATTTCTTATTCATCATCATCATCTCGCCCTTCTCCCGCCTGGAGCAGGTACGGGTATTCGGGTCCTAATCCTCCACTCCCGCCTATCCCCCACCAAGTCCCCCTCCACCCCGCATGCCTCCATGTCCCTTTGCATCACCTGTTCCCACGTCCGTTTTGGTCTTCCTCAACTCCTGGTGGCCCCAATCACCTTCAGTCCTGCAGTGGACCTAATAAGTTCCTCTTCTCCCCTTCCCTTCTCTATGCCCATACCACCTCACCTGATTCTACCTCATCTTTTCCTCAATGTCCCCCACCCCCAAGCTACCTCTAACTTAAGCGTTTCGGATTCTGTCGGCTGTAGACACCCCACTCATGTAGCGCAGCATTCTCATATTAGCCGCTTGCATTTGCCTTTCGTGGTTCTTCCTAGCTGCCCAACACTATGAGCCAGGGCCTAGCTTATTGCTTCCTAAATTGTGTATCTACCTCAGAGTTATTTTCGTCATGCGCCTATCATTTATAGCACAATCAACTCTGAAACTTCGGCTAAAGGCGGCCTTGTCGTACTCTGAGCTAAAATTATGTTGGTTTAAATGAGTTACCGAGAACCGACTTCACCCGAGGCTGGTATCCCCCACTGACAACCCAGGGTTCCAGACGCCTGGCTGGGGTGCCCGCAGACCCGACCCTGCCAAAGACGGGATAAGAGGATGATGATGATGAAGTGCGCTACCGAGATCGGTGTCGCAATAGATGCTCATATTCAACTTAGGCCCAAGTAGGCCTACCTCAAACTGCTGTATGTTAAATCATTGTTCTCGAAGGTCTCTTTGATATCCTTAATAAACGAATCCTTGGATATGACTTGCCTAGGTTTCGGGTCGGCCCCGACCAAGGTGACTGGTCTGCCACTAACATGTAAAAGAACTATTTCTGAAAAAAAAACCACATACACTGGCATAATACTAACGTAATTTTCAGGCATAAATAATTTTTTTTTAATTTGTTGGAACTGCAGCGTTTTAACTATATTTAAGTTAGCTTAAGACTACGCTCTCCTGGCGAGCGAAAGTCACAGGGATGGAACCTGAAAGTCCAGTAGGGAACCTGAATATCTTGTTTTTTTCTTCTTTCGTTGGAGTTTTAGGGCCCATCAACTACACGGTCATTAGAGCCCCCTCCACTACATAGTTCCAGTGTGTAGACACTACACTCAGGCCCAGCACAAAATGATACGCATTCTCCACAGGTGACGCAGGGTGACTCAGCACAAATGTCTGTGGCTAACATGACTGTTTGTAGTTGCGCATGTTATGACGCAGCGTGCGTGACCCTGCGGACCGCCGTGCCCATGGCACAGTTTCTTGCATTAAGTTAGCGTGACAACGACAAAAATGGAGGAAAATGAAGTGGTGCGAAGCAGAGAAGTTCTCTTCAATATAAGTTAAACCATGCAGACTATAGGGAAGTTGAGAAATAGTTGTAATTAGCACTACGAATCACCAATACGAATGAGTTCATCATTCGTATTGGTGATTCGTAGTAATTGTGAAGGGATGTTGAAATGCAATGTCCAAAGCGAATGTCGCCACCTAGGGAAAAGCATCTAAGACTCATTGGAAAAGGCTATGTGCTACAGTGCAGTGGGATTTTGCTAGCACGGTGTGCTAATCCCCTTGCACATTGTTGGAATATCATTTTTTCATCCAATTTAAAGATTTTAATTGTTTCATAATTGTAATTTAATAATTTTACTTTTAAACTTTATTTTTACTCCCTTGAATTATTTCTGGATTTGATATTAGTGATGATTTTCCCACGTGCAACATCGTTATAGACCAGACATCTTCGTTTTTAAAGATGGCTGCCTCATGCTGATGTTGAAGCTGCATTGCACATGCGCGAGGGTGTGGCCTGTTCATTGCCTTCTGAATCGTAACTGGGGAAAAGTTACGATTCTGGAGGCTTCTAACCGTTGCCAAAGTCGGGGGGGGG
>JAAFCE010001036.1:50559937-50573052 GCA_013389805.1 Trigoniulus corallinus | reverse complement strand
GGGGGTCGAGTGGGAGGCACAACTATGCTCAACACACTCGTATTTGTAGTTGGCATGCTCAATTCTTTCCTCATTTCAACGGCCCTTATATGCGATCAAAATTATAGTCATAGAAGTGGGAAGAAGTAGCCAAAGAAATTGAAATAAACAATGGGAAATTTTATTTATTTAATTTCATTCGTTATTCCTTTTATGCTGGTGACCCGCCATGGTGGCGTAGTGGTTAGCTCACTCGGCAACTATGCCAGTAGTTCTAGGTTCGATACTGGACCATGGTGGGTCGGCTTCTTTCGGGCGAGAGAGAAGCCGTGAGTGTGCCTTCTTTCGGATGAGAAGTAAAACCGAGGTCCCGTGTGGGTGTACGATGACGCTTGCATGTAAAAGAACCCTCTCTACTACGCAACGGGTAGATGAGGCAAAATTTCCAGGTGAACGAGCTCGCCCCCTGGCGTCGGTAGCATTCCCCAACGAACACTAGACCTACGATAAATAAGCGTAGGGGTGCAGCTTTGGCCGGCAACCGGCTGCAGAAAAAACTATGTCCAATATATCACCCTGTGTCCATTCAGAGGGACAAATGGGTACCCGACCCTGCCATAGGTGGGAAAAGGGTTAGGAGTTGCTTTATTCCTTTTATGCTGGTAATTATTAATAAATAAAAAAATCGTTGGTTGTGTGAAGCATTTTGGCAATGTAAACAATGTTAGCTTTTCAGTATTTCCCACTGAAAATGCTTTCCCTTTGCCAAGGCACCATTCCTGCAGTGTTGAAATATGTAGTAAAGTTCTGTCGAACTGGTGTTACGTTGAAAGCCATTTTAGTTGATGCAAATTGCAAACCAGAATGTTGAAAAACTGCGAATCAATGTGCGTTCACTGCCTTCTAGCAGAATTTCGCAGGGCTGCGTCATCCTGCGGCCTCATTTTGCACCTTGCCTAACGCGACGATTGTTGGATTTTAGCAGTACCGAATTTTCCCAAGCGGCCACCCTTGTTAGTACTAGTTGGGGTTGCGTTGCTTAACTTCAGTGGGCCGACGAGAACTAGTGCGTCCAACGCAATAAGCCGCTCCCTGAGTACCTTGAGTTCAATTCCTTGTTCTGTTTTAGTAAGAAATAAATGATGGCGACGTGGTTATGATCGACGAAATGTCAATTCGTAGACGTGCAACAAGATAAAAGATATGCAGCTTGAACTAAATCAAAGAGGTAAGTTTATAAGTTTCATAATATTTAATCATCTATTTCTAGACAGGGATTTTATTCAAATATTTCACTGGGGTGTAAAATTGATTTTTAAAGTACAAACATATTGAATTAGAAGTTGAAGGATCCTTTACATTATTATGCAAATGACTAAAGCAAGAAAGGAAATAATGCAATTGTCCATTGGTGTTTCTGAGGCTCGTCTACTAGATCAACGTAATATTGAATTATAAGAATTTCTTTTTAAAATAGAAAGTGCTACATTTTCGAGCGGAATAACAAGAAGAAGGTAAAATAAAAGTTAAAACACGTGTCCTTACTTCAGTTTCTCCTCTTGAAGATAAAATTTAATATATAAAATCACGATTTGTGTCTTTCAGGTTTGCATAATGTTTTCTCATAAGTTGAATGTTTGTATGTTTGAATCTTTCTATAAATAACAATGTCATATTTTTGAAATTTCTTCCTTTCTACCAAAATTCATAATTCAAATCAGAATAGAAAACTGATAAACAAAGAAAGACATTTGTGGCAACTGGTGTCTTCAATGGTGATTTTATTTCTCAATTTTCTCTTTAGACGGAAAGGACCTTTTGTATATTGATTGTATCTCATTTTCCCCCCTCCCTTTGTTTTTGTGTGTATATATTATAGGTCCCGTGATCTTTTTTTCTGTCCTGTCATCCTTTACTGATCCTTCTTTTCCCTTTCACTCCTCGCCAAACAAATATGGTCGCTTTTACACCTCTTTTTCTTGAAGATGGATGAAAAAGGTCCTCTTGGGAAATTACCAAATTACTCTATAGAAAAAAAATGGGTGTGGATAGTCATAGATATATAATAATGTATTCGTAATAACCCATTGCCGAAATCTCAGGAGTCATTTCTTGACGATCGCATCCGGAGAAAAAGATGAAAAGAGGGGGTAAAAACTAGATGAAAAATGCTGATGTTGTATCATATCACTTCTAGATAAAGATTGAGAGGGTGGTAAAAAAAGTAAGATACTATTTCTTCCAACTTGCTTAGAAAGGCAAATTTTTTTCTGTCTCTCTCTCCTTACCCCTTACTCTATTTTTGATATGGAGAAAGATTTATATTTGCACCCTATTTTCTTCTAACCTCTCGTTTTATTATTTTTGGTGCTATTCTATCTCCAGTGACCAGCTGCCAAAGGGTCAAAATATCATTTCAATTGGAAATTTGCATCCCAATTGTCGTTTAGGGAACAATATATATAGATAGCAAAGTGTCCCATCAATCCTCCCCTTCTTCCTTTCGCACCCTTTATCCTCTAACTGAATTTGGAATTTACATTAAAAATGTCCTATACTGCAACTATTTTAGTCATCGATCAATGAAGGTTTAGATAAAAATCGTAATATGATATCGATTTCAGCGATAGGTGTTTTTTTTGTCCTTAAGACACTCTTTCTTACTTATTTATCCCCTCGTCGTCTTCTGAAAGTGTAATACTGTATTAGTTTTTGTTTCTTTCTTACAAGAGTCTAAGGGTGAGATAAACCATGCCCTCCTCCTAATAAGTACCTTACTTGAATCTTATCAATTTTAACTGGGAATCCTTTCAAAACCAATTTTCATATTGGTTGTCGTTTACCAATTCGTACTGTAAAAGTGAAAGAAAGTACAGCCCTTTATCCTCCATAAAACTACGGAAATTTATGAAGTCAATTTAGATATATGGAATTGTGCAGATCCAATTTTGTGATGTTTTATGATTTTTTTCTGTCCTTAGAAACCGGTCCTAACTGCATCGCATAAATTCGCAATCTTCAACATCATCATCATACCCTTATCCCCGCCTGTAGCAGGGTCAGATCTGCGGGTTCTAGCCCTTCCCACTCCCGCCTATCTCCCACCAGGTCCCCGTCCACCCTCACACTACCATATCCTTACGGACAACCTGCTCCCACGTCTGCTTTGGGTGCTTTCAAACACGTGAATTTCTGTAAAGGACGTAACGAGCTCCTTCTTCCCTCTTCTCAATGCATGTCCATACCACCTCAATCTACTCTCCCTCATTTTTCCCCGATGTTCCCAACCCCAGGAGGGAGAGGCGAATTGCATTGGACACACCAGTTCTCGTCTGATCACTGAAGTTAAGCAGCACAACCCCAGCTAGTACAGACATGGGTGGCCGCTTGGGAAAACTGGGTACTGCTAATACCCAAAAACCGTCGCATTAGTCTGTGCAGTGTCTGCATTAGAACTACGCAGTGTACAGGGCTCTAATTACCTTTTAGTTGAAGGGCCCTAATTCAGCAACAAACAACAACCCACCCCCAGGCTACCTCTAATATACTCACCCCTAATTCTATCAGCTCTCGACATCCCACTCATGTACCGTAGCATTCACATCTCGGATACCTGCATTCCATTTACATGGCTCTTCCTCACTGTCTAACACTCTGATCCATATAGGATAGCTTGCCTAACGACTGCCGTGTAAAACTTTCAACTTGGTTGGGACCCTTAAGTGGCCAGCCCCCATTTGTGGTGACGACTCCCCCATCAGCCACCTGGGGATGCGCCACGTAGCTGTTCCCGTCTGCACATTCGCAATCTTTTACATGGAAATATGAACATCGATTACCACTGCACCCTGTGCAGGTGAGTATGAAAATTAAAATGATTTTTTCCTTACAGTGATATACAATATGGTCATAAAGTTCCAGAACGGTCATTTTTTTCCTGAAACTTTGTACTTGAATAGAAAACTTTTCAAGAGTTAAAACTTAATATTTTTAGAGATTTATGTTATTCTGCAGAAATTAATCCTCCATATAGAGGGGAGCGTTGGATACAGCAGCTATGAACTGATCACTGAAGTCCAGCAACGCAGCCCCAGATAGTTCCGGCATAAGTGACCGCTTAGGAACCCTGGGTACTGTTAATACCCAAAATCGTCGTAAGTCGTAACAGCGTAGTGTCTGTGCACAGAGGCGTCGCTAGTATGGTGTTACCCCCATGGTGTTACCATGGTGTTACCCCCCCTTTCAAAAATTCTGCTTTGGCGCCCCCTAGTAACGCCACTGTCTGTGCAGACTCTGCATTAGAATTACGCAGTGGACGGGGCTCTAATGGCCATTCAGCATCTTAAATGCGGACCCTACTCCTTTTATTCCTCGATGTGCTTTCCCAAAACTTTCTCGTGTTTTGGAGACCTTTCAGGTGGAAACCTTTTTTATTGACGGTCATTTAACAAGAATCTACTGTATTTGTTATTACGCAACGGGTGGATGAGGCAAAATTTCCAGGTGTAGGAGTTCGCCCCCTGGCGTCGGTGGAATTCCCCAAAATGAACAGTAGACCGACGATAAATAAGCTTAGGGGTTGCAGCTTTGGTCGGCAACCGGCTGCAGAAAAAACACTATGAGCAATACTCAGCTGGCAATACTGTATATTGCCCTTGTGTCCATTCCGAGGGACAAGATGGGTACCCGACCCTGCCATAGGCCGGAAAGAGGGTTAGGAGTTGCTTTGGTACTTTTTTTGTTACAATATCAGTTATCCAATTTGTTGGAAATCTATTTTGACACAGCGTGATTCTAACAAGATGGAACCTTAACTTATTTTGCTGTAAATACTCGTAATTTCTTAAGCCAAACTTCTCCTAGGAGACTTTTCTTGTGGTGTGTAACATGTCTTCACTCCAAGCGTAAGAACTACTCTTTCTACATGGCAAAGAGCAGCGCAATTTCCGTAAGTGAGAGGTTCACCGTTATTGCCAAACAGACCAGCTTTAATTAAGCCAAACATGTTGTGTTTCTATTCAGGGGGACCATTCACATTGTATATGCAGTGTCACCTGCATGACGGCGCCTTTTTGAAATGGAAAAAGTGAATAATTGAAATCTCTGAGAGAAGCAGTTCACCCATTTTTGACATTAGCAAATTTTCAGAAGGAAGAAGTCCACGGTAAGTTACCCAATGATAGAGCAAACCTGTATACGGCACTCATAATGCCTGTGACCATTATATATTGTGCTTGTTAAGTCTATATAGGAATTGTTGAGTCATTGCCGCCAAATGGAAATTTTTGGCGCGAGAGCTGTGACGGGAAGTCACGTGCATCGTTCTCTATGCAAATTTGAAATTTCGAATGTGAAACAAGATGGTTGATAGTTTGTTCCTTTTGGTCTACTTACTCTTTGGTAGGTACGTACATAATTACAATTCTTAAGATAAATTAAGCCCTCTTTATTTATCAATTAAAACTGTCACTTGCATTAATGATGGCGAGATGTTCTTGTTTTCGTTGGTTAAACGTCAATTAATGTCTTAAGTTCTCCCACTGTTGTCGAATGTTTCACGAAAAATGTCTGCCTAAAAATTGCATTTCACAACCGCGTAATGAAATTAGTGAAACAGAAGGGAAGGTTAGTTTTGGACTCAACAACCTCTCCTATTATCTACCCACCTTATTAACTATTTATGGTCTTGTGCTAACGGTCATTTTAATCTCTCGGACACAGGCTTTTCATATACAGTATCTCCCTCCTCTCCCCAAGGGAGTAGTGTTCTGCCGTCATTGACGTCAGTAAGCAATATCTGGTCGAAGGGTCAATGTTGGTCTGTGTGACACCTCTGAATTTGGTGCAATTTATAGGCGCACTACACGGTGCTTATTAAATGACAGCACTTAAAATGCTTTGAAATTGGTTTAGAATAAAGTTTCTTAACAACCGCAATTAAAAGTGACCTGTTTACTTTGAAAAATGATCTCTTAGCTGTTGTTTAGGCGATGGGATGCATTTAATTAAAATATAATGTTTATTGTGTTGTTAGATAAGCAAATGCCTTTATATAAGTGACCCAGGGTGCACAACGCCTGAGGATTCTTGTCTCCATGCTTCACATAACAGTGCACACACATACACAAACCGAGAGACACTCTCGTTTGTCCTTCAACGAATTCCACTCTAAAAACTACATTTTCTTGGTTGGTATTCTTGCAGATCGGTGTGATTATTTCGAGAATTTCTATCTTGTGGATCACTCAGCCATTCTCCAATATGCCAAGTGCTCTGCCCTGACTCGTCTAGTCATTAATTTGAATGGAATTAAATGTGCTTTAAGGAGTAATGAGTATGTAGCAATCGTCTACTCACGAACTGGTAATTTTGAAAATAAGATAATCGTATAATGGGACTGCTCCACCTCTTGTCTCCATTATCCTAATCTTCTTCACCCCTCACAGGCTCTCTTGTGACTGACTGCCGCTTACTATAGATGATGCCTTCTCACAATCCATAGTATGTTTCTTGGGTACAAATTCGCAGCTCAATTTATATCTATTGATTTAATAGTTTTTAAGGAGACAAAATACATGGGACTCTCAGTGTTGAGTTGTCCTGACTGATATCCCAAGTTGAGGTCAGTTTCGTTACATTGTACCATTCACTTCTTCATATCACAGATACTTTTATGTTAATCACCAACAGTTATAATCGCCGTCACAGAATCCTCGACAATTATCCACAATGAAGTGGCCTTTAGAATATCTGGCTTGGGAAGCGAAATAGAATACTAGGCCCGTTGTTTCGGCTGGTGTGCACTAGCACTAGCTCTACCTGCTACGCAAGGGCTACCAGGATATCAACGGTTCAAAGGAAATAAAATGAGAGGTTCAATATCATGCGTATTATTGGTGCAACAATTGGTGTTTTTTATGGGGGGGGGGAAGTAGGTGAAATGCATTTGTGCCAAGAGTGTCGTACTCCCGCTTCCGCTACCGACTAAAACACCTATCATTACCACCTGGACAATTTAGCATATTACTTCAGGCTAGCGCGATCGCATTGCGTTGGGCTAACTGGCTTAGTTCTGATCACCAAAGCTAAGGATCACAAGTCAAGATGGGCGGCCGCTTGGGAACTGGGTATTGCTGATACCCATTCGTGCTGATACACATTCGTACCCATTCTGGGCCCTAACCATCAATTTAGTTCATCATCATCATCTCGCCCTTCTCTCGCTTGAAACAAGGTCGGGTCTGCGGGTTCTAATCCTCTACCCCCACCAAGTCCCCCTCCAACCCGCACGCCTCCATGTCCCTTTGCACACCTGCTCCCACGTCAGTTTCGGTCTTCCTCTACCTCTGGTGACACCAATTACCGGCAGTCCCACAATAGACCTAATAAGCTCCTCCTCTCCCATTCTCATCACAAGCCCATACCACGTCAACCGATTCTCTCTAATCTTTTCCGCAATGCCTCCTATCCCCAGGCTACCTCTAACGTAATCGTTTCGGATTCGGTCGGCTCGTGACACCCACTCATGTAGCGTAGCATTCGCATCTCAGCCACTTGCATTTGCCTTTCGTGGTTCTTCCTAGCTGCCCTACACTCTGAGTCATACAACATAGCGGACCTAACGACAGTTCTGTACACTTTGCCCTTCAACTTAATTGAGACCCGTCTGTCACACAAGACCCCACTTGCCTGTCTTCACTTCCACCATCCTGTTTTAATCCAATGAGTCACGTCAGAATCTATCTACCCATTGATCTGGAAAACTGATCCTAAATACCGAAACTGTTGCACCACTGGTATCTCCTCATCCCCACAACGGATCTCACCCCCTTGCCCCTGGCCACTAAAATTGAAAGCTAGGTACTCAGTCTTCTTCATGTTCACACTCTTTCCATTGCTGTTTTGATGTCTTGTAGGCCCTTTTGTGCATCCTCTTTGGATGTCTCAAGCCTTCCCACATCATCAGCAAATATCAGACACTGAGGGGCCCATTCCCTTATTCCCGTCAGCAGCTCATCCATTCCTAGAGTGACTAGATAAGGGCTAAGTGCTGACCTTTGATGCCCACCATCCTGCACATTGAAACATGCAGTGTTTCCCCATGCTGTCCTCACCATAGCAATGGAACCATCATACATATCCTGCGTTAACATGCATCAACTCCTTTCTTTATAAAATCGCTCCATACTACATGTCGAGGAACACTATCATAGGCCTTATCCAGGTCAATAAATACTTTATTCTTTGCTGCTATGTGCTTTTCTGTCACCTGTCGTAGAATTGGTTCCGTGGTGGACCTACCAGACATCAATCCAAATTGATTTCTCCGGGCACTAGTTCGGTCTCTGAGGCGACATTCTACGACACGCTCCGTGGCACAGCTCATCAGCTTTATGCCCCTATAGTTTCCACAGTCCTGGACGCTAATGATCAGTGTAGTGATGGGCCCTTAAACAACAAAAATTAGCATGAGCCTGTGACGCCTCTTGGTCCAGCTCATTCTTCTTTTCACTGAAGTTAAGCAACGCAACCCCAGCTGGTTCTGGTATGGGTGACCGCTTGGGAACACTGAGTACCACTGAACACCATTGTAGTTGAAGGGCCCTAAAACACCAGCCAGACAAACAAAATTCAATTGTTCCTAGCCTGGTGATGATGATGGTGTCGGGAGCCAGGGTGATTACAAATGTGAAATTACAAGAAAATTATTTCTCAGATGACAAACATTTATCAATATTTGCATAATGTGAGCCTTATAGAGGGCACATTGCAAGATTTCACACAACAAGTATTGCAAAATTTCCAAAGGCATTGGGACATTTGTTTTTCATTGTTATTGGGCAGTTTATTTCGTGATGGCGCTAGTGACTGTGTCAGATCTTCTGCCGACGGTGGAGGGGGCTAGGAGGGTTTTCAATGAAAGACTAGAAGGATTTTTGGCATTAGGTCCTTGTTTAGCTTTCTTGGTATTTCAACTCTTGAGTATCCAATCCTGCAGTAGGCGGAACAATGAAAGAAGAAAAACAGACAGTCACTATCCTTATGAAGTATTTATTGGAAAGTGAATGACAAGTTTGTGGTTGTGGCTTTAATCGGTGCTGATGCGCGGCACCTCCATAAACGTAGTCCTCACCTCTGTAGCAGTCTAGAATGGCTGTTGTTGTGAACCAACTTCTTGACATTATTGATATGTCAGTGGTAGTGCATTGTGGGAAGCATGTCTTGAAAAGTGAAATGAAAGAGGGGGAACACTTTGCAGTACGGAAGAGGTCACTGAAGTCGGATGTGGAAATCAGTGCCGCGTTGGCGTTTGACTAGAATTTCTAATTAAACATGGCTGCTAGTATCCTTACATGAATGCAAATTGAGCCTCTGGGAACTAGAATATTTTGCATGCGTTTCTTCCACTTCTTTCTCCTCCTAGTCTGTGTGTGTCCTCACTAAAACTCCTCCTTCGGATTTGCTGCAGTTCATAAGTTAACGAGATTTTTCTCTAGTGGAAAAATCGCTCATATTTCATGGCTCACTAATTGTCAGCGCATGTGTATTCCTTAATTTTGAAAGTTGTAGTCTCCTAATGACTTCAGATTTCAATATTCAAAAATATGGTCTTCTTGCCAGAAATTGAATTTCAAACGTGTGGTGTTTTCTCATTCACTTCAGTGTGTTTCTTGTTTCGCCTTCCGGGCAGCGACGACGACGATAAAACAACCCCGAAATAAATTTATGGATGAGGATATAATATTAATTGATAAAACGTGTACCTAAATACCCCAGCACACCCATACTGAGCATAGATAAGAAGTTAACTATTCTTGAAATGCATTTTAGGATAAAGAATGAATGTATTAGTGACGGTGATAGTGTCATTGTAGCTGTTAGTACTCTGTCCCCTGAGATGCTGCAACCGTTGTTTTTTTGGCAAGAAAAACAAAGCCTCAAGATTTAATTTATATGTTCGCTACGAAACATACCTGATAGTCAACATTATCATAATTGGTAATAAGACAATTATATTATCATATTCTAGACTTTGGACTTGGTTGGATGTCAACTTAAAATAATGATAACAACTGCAGTAGAGTTTTTATGTGTTTATAATTCAATTTCCTGAATAATCTACTTCTGATAAACGTTGTACGAACATGATTTCAGGTACTTAAGAATTATCAAGAGCAATATGGAATGCAGAGAAACTGACCATTTTATCTATAATTATGACATTTGATTTTTCTAGTGCTCCCAAGATGTCCATAGAGAATCTCTGTCCTACCTCTATTCAATGTTGTATAATACTGTAGTGTAATCCGAGACAACAAAGTACGATATTTAATCTGCTACTTCGCCACAGTAAGTATTTATCAGTGTAACCGAAAGTTTTGATCCTCTGTTATTTAATTTTTACTTCAACTTGCATCTAACGAAGGACCTGGTGTTTATTTACTGAAGGAGAGTCGAGATTTAGTATAGATCTCGCTTACGGTTTCAAGCGTCTATTTCCTTTCTTTTTTAAACATTTTAGGCGACTTTCATACCAAGGATGCAAAAGACAAGACGTGTTTCTCCTGGATGCAGGAGGCAGTAGTGTCTTGTTCCTTGGAGAAACATGCTTCACACCAAAGAGGCATATGCAGCCTGCGTCTTCTGTCCACTTCTACCTGATATATATGCACCCACTCTGATATATATAAAAATATGGTTTTTACTAATATTCTATATTTTTTATGAATTTGATTTGTTCGTTGGGGATTTAGAGCCCTTCAAATCATGTTCATTACAGCCCCGTCCACTGCATAGTTCTAATGCAGAGTACACAGACACTACGCTAATGTGACGATTTTTGAGCATTACCGGTACCCAGTTTTCCTACTCTCAAAAGGCCACCCATATCAGTACTAACTGGTGTGTCCAAGTCACTAAGCTGTTCCCCACCTTTTTTATGATAGGGGCCCTTCCATGCTCTCACATATGCATCCTGGCTGGAATAATCTTTATATGCAGTATCATAGTCCCTGGTAGGGCCTACTCTTCGAAGGCAGCAATAAATGTGTTACATTGTTGATTGTGAGGTAACATTTTTAGGATTCATCCCTCGTTACACATTGGAAAGCTGATGTGCTAAATCAGGTTTTGATTTATTTTTTAATGTTTAAGGGTTCTTCAACTACAATGTTCATTGGAGCTCCGTCCAATGCATAGTTCTAATGCAGTCTGCACAGACCCTGCGGTGTTACAATGATTTTTAGGGAATTGCAGTACCCGGGTGTTCCCACTCATGTTAGTAGTAATTAGGGTTGCATTGCTTAACCTTAGTGATCAGGCAAGAACTGGTGTGTCCAACGCAGTACAGGCAATCTGTTAAATCGGGAGAACCACCCACTGACCAAAAAGGCAAAGAGGCAGGAAGCATAAAACCGACCAACCGGTCTTCAAGAAACATGTGTCTCATGCTTCCAAGATTTAAGATGCACATGTCATTTCGGTGTGAAATACGTCGTCTCTTTATATGTGTTGGTGTTCAAAGATGCATGCCTCCTGCTTCCAAAAGGCACATGTCTTGTCTCTTGCATCTTTCGTGTGAAAGCCGCCTTAGTTTGGGGCGAGGACGGGATATGTAGGATCGATTGTTTAGCGTGATGACAGGGAAAAAAGCACTCCAGTTCGACCTTTCAGTTGGTTTAACGTAAAAGTCGTTTTTAATCATGGTAACAGGAATCTATGAATTTATCATACAGGGCCCTTTCCTGTCATTTTTATGCTAAAAGCGGTATTGCACTAGTAAATAAGTAGCCCATTGCAACTGAATAGCCCGTAAACTGTCCATTTTCTAATGGGCATTTTGATGGAAATCCATAATCTTTATTTCTCTCTGTGGTAGGGTTTACCCCACAGAAAGTTTTCATATTATCTAGCAAAAATACGTTATTTAAAATAGTTATTCCATATTTACTGAGATGCAGCAAATATGCGAATTAGTCAATATCTCCAACAGGGCCCGCTCTAGGGGGGTGCCACCCTGACATTCGTCTGGAGCGCTAAAATTTAGGGGTGCCATTGTGGCTGTAAGTGTGAGAAAAATGCTTAATAGAGAATTACACATATCGATTTGTTTGTTCGCTAAAAATTTACAGTGCATAGCGTATTTATGTTGTTTACGTCGGAAAGCTAAAAAATATTTGCACTATTATTGAAAAATTGATGCAGAATTTGTAAGGGAAGATGATTGAACTTTTTTGAACATGCATACTATACAGCTCTGAGGAGCGGCGAGTTGCGTTGGACACACCAGTTCTCGTCTGATCACTGAAGTTAAGCAACGCAAGCCCAGTTAGTACTGACATGGGTGGTCGCTCGGAAAAGCTGGGTACTGCTAATACCCAATAATCGTCGCATTAGTGTAGTGTCTGTGCAGTCTATGCATTAGTACTATACAGTGGACGGGTCTCTAATGACCTTGTAGTTGACGGGACCTTAAACTCCAACAAACAAACAAACAATACAGCTCTGAAGAGAAGAGCATTACCACACGAACAGGGTGCAGGGGCGGCAATTTGTATTTTTGTCCGGGGTGGTATAAGCGCTAGAGCGGGCGCTGTCTAAATAACATCACCACTTGCCTTAGGTAGAAATGATGGCTGAGCTTTAAAACGCTTTCAGTGGCTTGCCAGCGCAGTTTACAACGGTAAGAGGCACACACGTCAAAAATGTCAGGTGAGAAGAAAATATTTGCACTTTCTCTATACATAGATAACTCTCCAGCCCGGCTCGTGAGTTTCAGGTGCCCTTGTCAAGTGGGTACATCGCCGCCCCATCAAATTTAATGCAGTTTTAAATTGTCCGAGCGTTCCTCACGCCCTTGACATTTGTCCCATTGCCAATGTCTTGCTAGGACCTCCAACAAGGCGCCTTAAGAAAGCCAGAACTTTAGAAAAGGCCCCACCAATCAGAGAAGTTTGGAAACCCCAGACTATGAACATTTTTAAATGACCGATAGACTGCATGGCAAGGAAGTGCCTCTGAAATTAGCCGCCTAGGTTTGTCTGCTCCACGAGCCACCTGTGCCCTCGGTGTCGCAATAGGTAGCGTTTTCGATTTACTGCGCCAGTGGTACCACGTTTGATACTGGACCGAGGTGA
>JAAFCE010001036.1:50527041-50544546 GCA_013389805.1 Trigoniulus corallinus | reverse complement strand
TGCAAAAAACTGCTCTTGAAAATACGATTTTGAAAATCTGATCCTGGAAGAGAACTGAAAAAAATGCTCTTTTTAATAAATAATACTGTGAAAGCCTACTGTGTAAAACTGTTCCTTCTTTGTGAAAAAAACGTAGACACTTGGTGAAAAAAAAACTATTCCTGAAAAATACAATGAAATGGTGCACTCAAAATAAAACCTTGACAATCTGCTCCTGAAAGACTACTCCAACTAACTAGCTTCTCCTGAAAACAGTACTGTGGAAAACTGCTCCTGAAAATACTATTTTGAAAATCTGATCCCAAAAGACAACTGTAAAAATCTGTGTCATGAACCTAATGCAAAGAACTGTGCATTAAAAAATTCTGTGAAAAACTCCTCCATAAAAACTGCTGCAACAAGGTGCTCTTTTAAAAATACTGTGAAAATTGGTCTTGAAAACACTATTGCAAAAACCTGCTTCTTAAAAACAATTGTGAAAACTGCTCCTGAAATGGCTAATGCAAAAAACTGGTCCTTAAAAACTAGAGCAAAAAATGCTCTTTAAACTATTGCTGCAAAAGCTGCTCCTGAAAATATTATTTTGGAAATCTAATCCTGAAAGACAACTGTGAAAAAATACTCTTTACTGTGAAAAGCTGCTGCATGAAGACTTACTGTGAAAAGCTACTCCAGGAAAGCCTACTGTTAAAAACTGCTCCTTAGACACTATTGTAAAATAAACTATTCCTGAAAACAATACAGTGAAAAAGTGCCCCTCAAAATAAAATTTTGAAAATGCACTCCTGAAAGCCTACTAAGAAATTCTACCCCTTAAAACTACTGTGAAGAACTGTGCCTTAAAAATTGTGAAAAACTCCTCCTTAAAAACTGCAGCAAAAGCAGCTCTTTTAAAACTACTGTGAAAAGTGGTTTTGAAGAGACTACTGCAAAAATATGCTCCTAAATGCAATTACAAAAAACTGCTCATGAAAAGAGTACCTTGAAAAACTGCTCCTTAAAATCTATAGCAAAAAAAATCTGAAAAATTCAACTGTGGAAAAACAGCAAATGCAATTTTCAAAATCTGCTTCTTTAAAATTTCTGCAAATATCTGGTTTTAACTGTTAAAGCTACTGTGAAAAACTGCTACTTCAATACTAATACAAAAAACAGCTCCTGGAAAGATTACTGGAGCAGCTCCATAAATATTGCTGCAAAAGCTACTCCTAAAAACTGCTGGAAAAGCAGCTCTTTAAAAACTACTGCAAAACAGTGCTCCTGAAAAGACTACTTGTGAAACACTGTTTCTTCAAATCACCTGTGAAAACCTGCTCTGGAAAAGTCTACTGTGAATACAGCTCCTTAGACACCATTGCCAAATGCTTTTCCTGAAAAATATGGTGAAAAAGTGCTCCTCAAAATACAATAATAATGAAAATCTGCTCCTGAAAGACTACTACAACTACCTGCTCCATAGAAACACATTTGAAATACTGCTCCTGACAAGGCTACTGTGAAAACCAGCTCCTGAAAATACTATTTTGAAAATTTATCCTGAAAGACAGCTGCAAAAACTGCTCCTAAAATGTGATTGTAAAAAAACACATCCTCAAAAAAAAGACTATTGTGATAAACGGCTCATTAAAGATTTCTTTGTAAATCTGCTCCTTATAAACTGCACTTTAAAAATTACAGGGAAAAGGTCCTGAAAGAACTACTGCAAAAGCTGTTCCTTAAAATCTATTGCAAAACAACTGCTCTTGAAAAACCTTCTGTGAGAAACTGCTTCTCAAAAGACTACTGCAAAAAACTGCTCCAGAAAAGACTACTGTGAAAAACTACTCCTTAAAATCTATTGCATAAAGCTCCTCCTAAAATGTGAAATTCTGCTCCTTAAAGACTACTGCAAAAATCTGCTCCTAAAAATTGCTATGAAAAACTGATCCTTAAAAACTACTCTGAAAAGCAGCTACTTTAAAACTAATGCAAAAAAAAACAGCTCCTGGAAAGACTACTGCAAAAGCAGCTTCCTAAAAATTACTGCAAAAACTGCTCCTTAAATTACTGTAAAAAAAACTGCTGGAAAAATCAGCTCGTTAAAAGTTACTGCAAAACTGTACTCCTGAAATGACTACTGTGAAAAAAGATTTTCCTTGAAAACTATTGTGAAAAACTGCTCCTGAAAAGACTATTTTAAAAATCTGATCCTGAATGACTACTGCCAATACTGCTCCTGAAAGGACTATGATGAAAGCTGCTTCTTAAGATTTTGAATTTCTGCTTTTTGATTTTGGAATAATTGAATTTATTGAAATTCGGCATTTTGGAATTCATTGGAACTCAGCATTTTGGAATTCTGCAAACTTGTGATTTGCATTTTGACTTTTGAATTTCTGCATTGGGAAAATTTGGATTTCTGCATTAGGCTACGGTTACAGTGGATGCGAATTCTGACGGATTCGTCAGAACAATCAACTATGGACAATTCTGACGATGGACTCGCAAGCAATGTAAACACTCTCATTTTCTTTTCATTATTTGATTGTTCTGACAAATCCGTCAGAATTCGCATCCACTGTAACCACAGCCTTATGGATTTTTCAATTTATTAAAATGCAACATTTTGGAATTTTGCATTCTCGAATCTGAAAACTCACCTTGGAAAATGATCTCAATTCTGAAAAGTAAACTGCGAAATTGAACTTTGAATCTTAAAATTAAACTGGGAAAATCAGATCAAGTCTGAAAACTAAACTGGGGAAAGAGCATATTGATGCGTTTCAATGCAATAAATTATGAATAGTGGAAAATTTTTTGCCGAAGGAGCGCGTCAGTGTGTTTCACATCGATATATGGCTATCAGATCTGGGAGACTGGCGTTAAAAATTCCAACTGACTGTTAGGGTACACTTACCTCTTGAAATTAAACATTCCAGGGCCGTTCCTAGTAGATGCCAGGGACAATGGACACTAAATCAAGTCATTTCAAATCTTACGGTAACTGGGATGTTGTCTTTTTGGGTCAATCATTATTAGTTTTATTACTGAGTAGGTCGATTTTAGTTTTTGTTAAGTTCATGACACTAAAACGTAACATCATCATCATCACACCCTTATCTTGCCGGTGGCACGGTCGGGTCTGTGGGTCCACTGAACATGCTCTGAAAGGGGGCACCTCAGCCAGGCATCTTTGTTGTCTGTGGGGAGAAGGCGGCCCGCCCCACGTGTTCCAACACCGCATCATACAACCAAAATAGAAATTTTTGCAGGTAAATTAATGCTTTGTTGGTTATAATATTGCATGGTGTCTGACCTATTGCCCAATCATAGTAAGTAACAGGGATATTGCAGACCGCATGTGGGACACTGAAATATAACGTGGAGCAACTAATAAGTATTACTCAACACTTTTATTTCTAATATTCTGTCATTGAGCAGTCGATTAAATATAAGTTTAGATAAGAAAAATAACAGATACCAGACATTGCAGTCTTCACAATCTCATCTTAAAAATGCGATTTCCATTAATCACAGGATTACTCTTGACTTTTATAAGCTTTGAACTTATCATTAGAAGTTCATGTAAGAAATGAATTTATTTCTTCACTAAGACAAATAATGATTTATCCTGAAATATAATCGGCGAAAAGGCTTTTCATTTGTCAACAACCATGATTATCCGACATTCAAACTGTAATCTTAAAAAAATAAAGGAAAGAAAGTGTTATAAGAGGAGAAGAGGAAGAAGAAAGACCATCATCTTCATCAGAGACATAATTTCAGTTAGACGTACGCGTCGTTTAATGACTCGATTAAATATGTGCTCTTTATTGAGATAGCAGAAACAAAAGATTAAAAATAATTATTATTTATATCAAGTGCTGGTGACACTGAGTTCCTCATAAGCACGAACCATCCATTCATTGTAAACACTATTAACATACCACCAATGAATACAAATGGACGAAAATTTCCATGAAAATCTTCACAAATTATTAATGACTTTTACTAAACAGAGAGAGTACCGACGCACAGCGAAAGAGTTCAGGGATCAAACAGAGATAAATACTTAGTAGGGGCTAAACAGATCTTTTAGAAAATATAATTCACACTCTAGGCTCTTTCAGTTCGCCTATAAGAGTACTTTTAGTCAGTGGATGACATCAAACTATGCTTCAACGACTCTATTAGTAACGCGTTTATCCTTCTACAGATCGATACGTGTGCCAGCCGCTGTCCCACTCCGAAATCAGTAAGGATGGGATGAGTCCCTTCTGACAATAAAGGGGAGTAGCTCAGGTACACCTATTTTCCATCGATTAATAGGTCGCGGCCTGAGCACCGTCGTCGCTTCTATTCAAGCAAGCTACCTTTTCTGCAGGAAATGCTCAATGGAAACGCGTGTTTTATTAGACATCTTGATGACCACATTGACAGCCATAGTTTAAATGCAAAACGACAAGTCGTCAAGGTCAGATAACATGTGAATTGCGTTGCTGGATAATCGGTTGTAATCACAATTTAAAGAAACAAGGAACTACTACCATCCATCACAACCCCAAGGTAGTAACCAACTCTCGTCGGAACCAAAGATGAACTTTGACATCCGAGTTGATATAGGCCTACACAATTTTTTTCCACCTAGTACTTAGTTGTTTTTTACTCCAAGATGACATCAATGGCGTCCAGCTCTAGTAATACCTCTTTTGTTGGTGTTTTAGGGCCCTTCAACTACAAAAGTCATTAGAGCCCCGTCCACAGCATAGTTCTTATGCAGGGACTACACAGACACTACACTAATGCGACGATTTTTGGGTATTAGTAGTACCCAGTTTTCCCAAGCGGGAACGTTACCGTTATTTTGCTGTCCTTCCCAATTGAAAGCTAATTACTCTGTCTTCTTCATGTCTATCTTTAGCTCTCCTTTTTCCATTGCTCCTCTAATATCGTTTGGGGCTTCTCTACTTGTTCTCTGGCGCCGCTAAGTTTTCCTATATCGTCGGTTAATATCATGCATCTGCGGCTGAACATCACATCTCTGAAAGTAACGTGATGGGGCGAAAACGCCTCCTCCAGCCGATTGATCAGACTAGACTAGATCAGACCTGGTATCCGTCTGGTAGCCCGTTTTGCACTGGAGGCAGTGGCCAAAGTGGCGTGTTGGGGACTTAGGGTTGCAATCCCATCCCTCGACGTGTAAGAGCCATCCTGTCAGTGCTGGTTGGTTTGTTGGTGTTTTAGAGCCCTTCAACTACAAAGTCATTAGAACCCCGTCCACTGCGTATTTCTAATGCATATACTGCACAGACACTACACTAATGCGACGATTTTTGGGTATTAGTAGTACCCAGTTTTCCCAAGCGGCCATGTCAGTACTAGCTGGGGTTGAGTTACTTAACTTCAGCGATCAGACGAGAACTGGTGTGTCCAACGCAATAAGCCGTTCCCTAGTAGTTCCTATTCGAAAAGCAGGGAACAAGATGTTTCTCTAGTGTGGAAAATACATTTCACTTACATTGAAGCACGTAAAAGCCTTTGAACAGTATCAAACTTGCATACCATCAGCTCGGAGGATACCTGCTGAAATAGTTTTGTGCTGGATTCTGGTTGCAGAGCTATTTCTTCTGTTTCAGAGATGAAACTACTAACTTCTTTGAGAGAGCCGTAGCAAATTGCAGTGTAGCTACTGTAGCCAGAGGGGTTCCGAGCTTATTTCGTCTAGTTAGTACCTAATAAATTCAAAGTCTAAAGCGGAACTGAAACAACCTCCGTAATGTCTGACAGAAATATAATATCAGACATAATGGAAAATGAAAACTTGATTAACAACGCTAAACTGAACTACTATTATCCTTCAGCTTTTCCTTCCTGAGTAGGATCATTTTTTAAAAAAAAAAAGTCATGCTAACTACAAAGAGGATGCAGTGAGCAATTAAAGAGCGTGAAAGGATATTTTACTAGTTTTCTAAAAATTACCTTATGAAAAGTTCTCTACAACAACCATGAATTAGCGTCTTAGATGCTTTCATTTTCAGACAAGCAAGACGAGCGACAAAGAACAATAGCAGGCATTGACATTACCATTACAGTGGATTGATTTTCGTATCACCGGTGTTTCTATTCACCGAAACCAGGGAGTGGAGATGGCAAATCCCTTCATCTTGAAGTTCTTATAAACAACAATGAAGTACAGTAGTTGATCGTGTAGTGCAAACAAAACAATGAAACCAACAGAAAATGCACAATGGCTACAGAGAGGAGTCACGTCTCAGACAGACTCAAACCTGCAAATGCACATTCATGAATTATTACGTTGATCTGTAACTACAGTCGAGGACTCCATTTATACTGAACTCGGCTATATGCAGTCTCTACATAAGAACTATGCTGTTAACGGGGTTCTAATGACCTTGTAGTTGAAGAGCCCTGAAACACCAACAAACAAACAACAAAGCTAGTACTAGCTGCGGTTGCGTTCCCTAACTCCAGTGATCAGACGAGAACTGGTATGTCCAAAACAGTACAGCCGCTCCCACAGGTAGCCCAGATGCGAATGTTCCGTTACATGACCGTGGTGTCGCGAGTGGACAAAATCAGGAATGAGTATGTAGGAAGTAGTTTGGGGGGACATCGCGGAAAGAAATGAGAGCGAATAGTTGGAGGTGGTGTGGGTACGTAATGAGAAGAATGGAGAAGTTGGTTAGGTCCAACACTGGGATGTACATTATTGACAGCACCTGGGGAAGGGGAAGACCCAAACAGACGTGGGAGTAGGTCATATGAAAAGGCATGGCAGTGTGGAAGAGGCCCTGTTGGGGGATAGGTGGGAGTGGAGGATTAGAGCCCGCAGATCAGACCCTGTGTAGGTGGGATAAGGGTGTGATGATGTTAAAAATGTATGACACTTCAGCTATGTCGACAGCTATTGTATACAGTTCCTTCTATCCCCACCTCCGGTCACTCACCCTTAACTAGGTTACTCACTGCATTTGGGTATAGTGAATCAAATTTCTTGGTCCGTAAAGTTCGGCATAAACGGAGTCGACTGCATTTAGAAACCAAAGTGAAATATACAGGAGAGACAGTCTCCATTTGTAGTTCAATTTGCCAAATGCGCGTGCCTCGTTGACTTCAAAGAACTCAGGTTTGCCTCTGGTTAACCTCGGTGGGATTTCCGTCGAATGAGAGGTAAACCCGCAGGGGGAAGTCACGCCTGGTTTGTACAGTTTGCCGCCATTCTGTTCAAGCGCGACGAATACTCGAAATGGCTAAAATGTGTAAAAATTGATTAATACCGTCCAAACTTACTGCTTCCGATGCATTTTGTTCGTTCGTTGAAGTTTTGCGACGATTTTTGGGTATTAGGGGTATGTAGTTTAACCAAGCGGCCACCCATGTCACTATTAGTTGGGGTTGCATTGCTTAACTTCAGTGATCAGACGAGAACTGGTATGTCCAACGCAATGAGCCGCTCCCCAAAAGATGTAAATTATTAGGTCAATTCGCGTAAATTTCCACAATAAGTACATGCAGCATTTCAACTGGAGACTACATCCTGTTAAGAAAATCGATCCGATTACAACTCTGTTTATCAAATGATTCTAAATTGGTAGAAATTGATGATTTTTCATGTAGGACTGTATTTCAGTAAGACTTAATTCTCCAATGGGACAAACAAAATCATAAGAAACGAAAAATGTCTTTATCCTTTTCACATGAGTGAACTTTTAAATGAGTTTGACCAAAGTTCTCCAACTTAAATTGGACTAAAACACTTTTTTAGACCTGGAAACAATTTAGCGCTGATTACTTTTCAAAGATCTCTCATATATTCATCTGCTCCAATGCTCACCTCAGTCCAAGGCACTACTACATTTTCATTAATGTCTACTAAGCTCTTGCAGAAATCGATATTTATCCTCTTCATATCGCTTTGCTTTTTCATCCCGAGATCGAACTAACTATGATGGTTCACTTCTGTTATTTAAATACAGTCGGCTCTCGTTATAACGAACGCGAAGGGGGTGGACAATTCGTTTGTTATACCAAGAGGCACAGCCGGCGCGAAGCGAATTCAGCGCGTTCGTCGAACCCGGCCCCCCGGTCCAGCTTTGGTTTGTTTTGCTGGTGTTTTGGGTCCTTCAACACCACGGTCAATAGATCCCCGTCTACCGTGTAGTTCTAATGGAGAGACTGCACAGTTACCACACTAATAAGACGACTTTTGAGTATCAGCAGAACGCAGATACTCAAATGGGGTGACGGACGATGTGATGAGTGATCAGACGAGAAGGGGTGGGTCTAAACTAGTAAGCCACTCTCCTTTGGCCCAGGCTTGTGCCGGGGTGCGAACCTGGTTCACCACTTTTGCCAGAACCCAGCCTCGCGTTTTCTAAGGCCCCAAGCGTGGGCCTCTATATTACAAAATGTAAAATGTATTTTCGTGCAAAAGATCCCGCAAAAGCTCGAGCCAGCTCTGCCAAGATGTCTTGTTTTACACATTGCTTTTGGTCCCAGGAAGTTTTCATCGCTTTTATGACTCCTAGTGGTTTTTACTTAAAAGTTAGTTGCAAAATTTTATCCCAATGGCACAAAAGGATATTCTTTGTCTCTGACCTACGACATCCAATAGCTGTTCGTTATAAAGAGAGCCATTTATAAAGAGAGGACAATGAAGGGAAGAGCCAAACCGTTCTTTATTGCGAGTGGTTCGTTACATCGAGCGTTCGTTATATCAATGTTGTTGTTGTTTGTTGGTGTTTCAGGGCCCGTCAACTACAAGGTCATTAGAGCCCCGTCCACAGTGTAGTTCTGATGCAGAGACTGCACAGACACTACACTAATGCGACGATTTCTGGGTATTGGCAGTACCCAGTTTTCCCAATCGGCCACCCATGTCAGTACTAAGCTGGAGTTGCGCTACTTAACTTCAGTGATCAGACGAGAACTGGTGTGTCCAACGCAATTCGCCGTTCATCGTTATATCAAGCAGCTAATACATGGGAGGTATAGGCATTTTGGCCGGGACCTGCTACCCTGTTCGTTATATCGAGAGCCGACTGTATATTTCAAACAGTGTGTAGTTGCAGAAATCTTGCTGTGCATCTCTTAGTAATTTAAATACCTGAAAAAAAGACGAAGCAATATCGTGGAAACAGTTTAAGACGAAATTACAAATCGGACTTAATTACCCCTTGTTGCTAACGTAGAAAGTCCAGTCATTTCCATTAACTTCATACCCATCTAAATATTTAGTATAACCAAGAAAAGAATAATAATTTTACAATAGGAAAAAAAGCAGGTGGTGGAAATAAGATTGATTAGCGTTATATAATAGAAAGGGTAAGTTTATAGGAAGTTATTACGAGTGCAAAAATAAAATCTTTAGAGTGTTTCTTAAGAAGCCGTTGCACGTCTAGACGGCTAACAACATACTTCACTTTTAAAAGATTGCAATCCTGAGTTATTTCATGGATAAAAATGATACCTCGATTTCTCTCTTTCAAAAGTGGTTTTAAACTTCTTTCTACCTGTGACAAAAAAAAGGGGATCCCATACAATAAGGCTTACTATTTTGATTTCCCCGAATGACATTTATTCGGAAGTTAATTATCTGTAATACGAATTTTCTTATAAAGACAGCTTCTTAAAATCTCAAAAGACAACTAGACATTAGTAAACAGCTACAGACAAAACCAAAAATGGTCTGAATAATAGTGAACTGTTTGTGGCTTTTCTTTATGGTCCATTTAGACCATCATGTGTCCGTCCTGCCTATGGCAGACAATCGTCTATATAATCTCTACCCAGTAAATTGTTATACCCCCTTTTTGATTACCAGCCCTCGAGTTAATCTACATCTTTCATGAGCCCCCGAATGCCCTTTAGTCTTACCCTCAATTAATTCGGATCTAATGATCATTTACTGGAACGTAAAAATTTCTTTTCAGTACATTCAACTGCAATCTTTTAAATTGGACAGAAATTTACTTACATTGTGTACCCGCTTTCAGTTTTCTACTAAGACGGAAATTGATTTTTCTGTTTTAACTGCAGACTTCCGGACCCACTTAGCATATGGTAGATTGAAATTCCTAATGATAATACAACACACTAGGCAGCATCTCTCAAACTATCTTGTGGTAAAGGACCAGTTTCTTCGATTTCTGCTCCACCACGAATCAATACTACCACAAAAACAAATAAAAATGAATTGTTACAAAAAATAACATAAAAAAAAAGAAGTCCATTTAACATTATTGGATTCAACAGGCATAAAAGTAAATTACGAAATAAAAATAATCAGTAAAAACATTACATGGCAGAAACAAAATAATGAATTTCTGCATAAAGACACAATTAATACGGAAAATCGTTAAGCGGAAATCCTTGAACACTTGAAATCTCCTCTTTCTAAATCACAATTAAAATATCCAATAACTTTAAGAGTAAATTATCTTACACAACACGACGTCACAAATATTGTACTCTTGTCACGTCTTCAGATGGTGACCTGCAACTGAATGTAAGGGAGAGGCTTATTGCGTTGGACACACCAGTTCTCGTCTTACCACTGGTTATAATAATCGTCGCATTAGTCTAGTATCTGTGCAGTCTCTGCATTACAACTACGCAGTGGACGGGACTCTAATGAGCTTGTAGTTGAAGGGCCCTAAAACACCAACAAAACAAAAAAACTGTATGAAACTTGTGTTGTTGCTATATGACAACATCCAGTTCAGAAATGCTGAGAGCTGCTATATTGTGTTGGACACACCAGTTCTCGTCTGATCACTGAAATTAAGCAACAAAGATAAGCAGGGGTGACCGCTGGGAACACTGGGTACTGCTAATATCCAAATCGTCGTAACAGCGTAGTCTCTGTGCAGAATCTGCATTACAACTACGCAGCAGACGGGGCTGTAATGACCAATGTAGTTGAAGGGCCCTAAAACACTAACAAAGCAAAACATCAGAGAAGTAACCATGAAGATGAATGATTGATGAGCATTCCAGAAGGGGGTAACAAATGCAAATAGAGCGAAAATCACTCAGCCTTCACGCAGTTTGAGGACATCACGGATGGACAAATCATGAAATGCATTAAAACATTTTATTACAGAAAGAATAAAATAAAAATCTTCGCAGCAAATCAAAGTCAAGACTGGCTGTTTCTTGATATCCAACCACTTAGATACAATGACATGGAAGAAATTCGCCATTGCACTTTTAGGGTCCTTAAATTTTGCACCAAAACTTGAAACCCTTTAAAAGAACATAAAAGAGCTAACCTAAAACCCCATGCTGTCAGAAACATGAGAAATAACTCTAAATGTTCCCACTAGTTAAGGACTGGGCACACATTGCTGGTGCGTGTGTTATCTCGTGTGCCTGGCTTTTTGGGGATTTTTTAGCGATTTTTGAAGAAAAAAACCAAAAAAATCAACCGCCTTCCTTAAGGCGATCACTGCAGAGTAACTGGATAAGGTAGGGCTGCAGCTCTTGGGCCCCAGAAACGGTGCAAAGCTTGGCATGGGGTCGGCAGTTTAAGCCTGATCGCACGCTATTGGTTTTGCTGCTCCCATCGTGCCTCATTGCAGTCGTCTGCATAGACAGACGACGTGCTGTGTGGCAGCTGGGTGCCCAATTTCCCTGCAGCGGGAAAATTTATATACCTTCAATTTTTATTTCTTTGATTATTTATTTCTTTAATTATTTATTTCTTTGAAAATTTATGTCTTTAATTATTTATATATATATCTTTTTATGAGCTCACTGTCATCATTTCCTTTGCCATCTTCATGGATGGCATGAAGTCCTAGGACTAGTCCCTTTTTGTAGCCTGTGCATAGTGTAATGCCAGGTGAGTGTTAGACCTCTACTCACCTGGCAATGATACAACCACTAATGAGTGTCTCCTGTGGGGGTAGGACGGCACCCCCCACAGGCAGCCCTGCTTCTATTGCTGCGGGTTCTAGGCATCTGACTGGGGTGCCCCCAGTCAGAGCTGTCAAACAGAGTACAGGAGTCAGGCTCAGATTAGGGACTTGGAATGTGGGGACCCTCACAGGGAAAACTGGGGAATTAGTGAACACCCTCAAGCACAGACACATCAGCATTGCATTCCTCCAGGAGACTAAGTGGAGGGGAAATAGATCACGGATGCTGGGAGAAGGATATAAACTTATATACTCAGGTAGTGAAGAGGGATGCAATGGGGTGGGCATAGTATTGAGTAGGGAACTGCAACAGGGGATCACATCAGTCAATAGAATTAGTAGTAGGATAATGTTAGTCACAGTAGTCTGGCAGGGTATAGGGCTTCACCTCATAAGTGCCTATGCCCCCCAAGCAGGCCTGGGTGACACAGCTAAAGCAGATTTTTGGAGTGACTTTGATGAAGTAGTGCAGTCAGTAAGCAGTACAATTAGACAGGGCAAGGGAAATGAGCACTTAATTATTGGGGGTGATTTTAATGCCCATGTGGGCAAGGATGGTTCAGGATATGAGGAGGTGCATGGAGGATGTTGGTATGGGACAATGAACCCTGAGGGGCAGAAGGTCCTTGAAACAGCAAGAGCACATGGCCTTGCATTGGCCAATACATGGTTCAAGAAGAGGGAGAAGCACCTAATCACATTCCAGTCCCCACAGGGGAGGTCACAAATAGACTTCTTCATGGTTAGGGAGCAGCACAGGGCAGAGATACAAGATTGCTGGGCACTACCCAGTGAGGATTTCCAGAAGGAGAGTGGCCATAAGCTGCTTATGGCAGAAGTCCTAATGACAGGGGTAGTTAGGAAACATACCTGGAAAGGAGAATCTGTTATTAGGTGGTGGAAGTTGCCCACCAAGGCAGAGGAATTCAGGCAGGAGGCTCTCAGAAAGATTGACTGGGACTGGGATGGGTCAGCCAACGCCATGTGGGACAGGGTGGCTAGGAAAATTAGGAGATGTGGGGAGGCACTGTTTGGAATGGGTAGAGTAGGAGGCACTTCCCAGGGTAGGCAGACATGGTGGTGGAATGAGGAGGTGGCAGCTGCCATCAAATTAAAGAAGGCAGCTTTCCATAGATGGAGGGAAATAGGGGATCAGGTTTCCAAGACAGACTACATTCAAGCAAGGAAACATGCCAGGAGGACCATTGCCCTAGCTAAGTACCAGAAGTATGAGGCACTATATGAAATGCTGGGAACAAGGGAGGGAGAGAATGCAGTTTTTAGACTGGCCAAGAACAGGGATAGAACTAGTAAGGATGTTACCAGGGCCCTAACAGTAAAGGATTCCAATGGTAGGGTCCTGTTCCAACCAGCAGAGGTAATCAAAAGATGGGAGGAGTACTACCACAGCCTCTTAAATGCAGCCAAATGTGCAGGAGTTGCAGACAGCAATCCATGCACTCCACAGGCAGTGGACAGGGTGAGTGATGATGAAATAGTAAGAGCCCTTCAAAAGATGAAAGGTCAAAAAGCAGTAGGCCCAGATAAGATCCCACTGGATGTTTGGCACACCTTGAGGACAACTGGCATCACATGGCTAGGGAAGCTTTTCAACAAGTTAGCAAATGGTGACAGGATGCCAACTGCCTGGCAGGAAAGTTGGATAGTTCCACTGTTCAAGGGCAAAGGTGATGCTCAGGACTGTGGAAACTATAGGGGCATTAAGCTGATGAGCCATTCTATGAAGCTGTGGGAGCGTGTCATAGAATGTCGCCTCAGAGATCAAACTAGTGTCTGGGGAAATCAATTTGGGTTTATGCCTGGTAGGTCCACCATGGAACCAATCTTTATTCTACGACAGATGATAGAGAAGCATAGAGCAGTGAAAAAGGACCTTCATGCAATATTCATTGACCTGGAGAAGGCATATGATAGTGTCCCTAGACAGGTAGTATGGAATGTCCTAAGAAAGAAAGGGGTTGATGAAGGCCACATTAGGATAGTGCAGGATATGTATGATGGTTCCATCACTAGGGTGAGGACAGCATGGGGTAACACTGCAAGCTTCAACGTGCAGGTTGGTGTGCATCAAGGGTCAGCACTTAGCCCATACCTATTCACTCTGGTAATGGATGAGCTGCTGACGGGTATAGGGGAATGGGCCCCCCAGTGCCTGGTATTTGCAGATGATGTGGGAAGGCTCGAGGAGTCCAAGGAGGATGCACAAAAGGGCCTACAAGACATTAAAACAGCAATGGCAGGAGGGGGCATTAAGGTTAACATGAGGAAGACTGAGTACCTGGCTTTCAATTTTAGTGGCCAGGGGCAAGAGGATGAGTTACGTTGTGGGGGAGAGGGGATCCCGGTGGTGCAGGAATTTCGCTATCTAGGATCAGTTTTCCAGAGTAATGGGGAGATTGATTCTGACGTGACCCGTCGGATTAATGCAGGATGGTTGAAGTGGAGACAGGCAAGTGGGGTCCTGTGTGACCGCAGGGTCCCAATAAAGTTGAAGGGCAAAGTTTACAGAACTGTCGTTAGGCCCGCTATGCTGTATGGCTCAGAGTGTTGGGCAGTTAGGAAGAACCATGAAAGGCAAATGCAAGTGGCAGAGATGCGAATGCTGCGCTACATGTGTGGGGTGTCACGATCCGACAGAATCCGAAACAATTATGTTAGAGGTAGCTTGGGGGTGGGGGACATTGCAGAGAAGATGAGAGAAAGGCGTTTGAGGTGGTATGGGCATGTGATGAGGAGGGGAGAGGAGGAGCTTGTTAGGTCCATTGTGGGACTGCAGGTAGTTGTGGGCAGTAGGGGTAGAGGACGACCAAAACGGACGTGGGAGCAGGTGATGCAAAGGGACATGGAGGCGTGTGGGGTGGAGGGGGACTTGGTGGGGGATAGACGGGAGTGGAGGATTAGAACCCGCAGACCCGACCCTGCCTCGGGCGGGAGAAGGGTGAGATGATGATGATGATGTTCCCACTAGTTAAGGACTATATCCCTAAACGTGACGTTCATCACGAATGCAGTTTGGAAAGTTGACTGCTACTATTTACATTCCCCCCCCCCCCCCACCCTCTCCCAAGACAAAAGCTCAGAAAGGGGCTAACTGTAGTTACTTCAAGGAACACTGATCAACACAGCAAATTATTATAAACAGTAGGCCCTACTATTATGTAAATAGTAGGCCTACAATAAATCCAACAAACTCATCATCATACCTTTATCCCACCTGTCGGGTCTGCGAGTTCTAGCCCTCCACTCCCGTCTGTCTCCCACCAGGTCCCCGTCCACCCCACACACTGCCATGTCCTTACGGACAACCTGTTTCCACGTCTGCTTCGGTCTCCCCCTGCCCCGGGTATTACCAACCACCTGCATACCTGGCAAGGACCTAACAACCTCCTCCCCTCTTCTCATGACGTGTCCATACCACCTCAGTCTATTCTCCCTCATTTCTTTCTGCGATGTCCACCACCCCAAGGCTACCTCTAATATACGCATTGCTAATTCTATCAGCTCTCGACACGCCATTCATGTACCGCAGCATTCGCATCTCGGCCAATTGCATTCTATTGACGTGGCTCTTACTACCCAACACTCCGATCCATACAGCATAGCTGGCCTAACCACTGCCCCGTAGAACATCCCGTTCAGCTTGATTGGGAACCTTCTATCACACAGGACAATAAATCCATCAAACTCATACTGGAAAAATTAGCTGAAGTACAGGGGCGGATCCGAGGGGGGTAGCAATGCAGAAATTGCTCCTCCCCCAGTGCCTCAGGGGCGCATATTTCAACCGATGCATGTTTCAACTTTGCAACTACTAAGGCATTTTTTTCATTTCTATCCTCATTTCTACATTGTGTGTTGGAATTTTTGGGCCCGTCGACTGCAATGGTCATTAGGGCCCAGAAAGACAGCCAAAATGGAGGGAGGACCTATTGTAGTTGTTAGCTAGAATTATACTAAGGGATTCTGAATATTTAAAAATATTTCAGGCCTGGCCTCGGTGGCGTAGCGGGTAGCACGCTCAGCAACTGCGTCAGTAGTTCTAGGTTCGATACTGGACAGCAGCGGGTTGGCTACTTACGTGCGAGAGAGAGGTCCTCAGTGTGCCTTCTGTCGGATGAGAAGTAAAACCCAGGTCCCGTGTGGTGTACGATGACATTTGTACGAAAAAGAAGGCTTTCTACTATACAATGCGTAGATGAGGCAAACGTTTCCAGGTGTAGGAGCTCGCCCCCTTGCGCCGGTGGAATGCCCAGTGCTCCGCAACCTTTCCTCACTTACGGCACACCAAAGTTCTTCCTAGAATTCCGTGGCACATCAAAAGCTTCACACCTGTATCGGCTCAAGGCATGCCGGTTGCGGAGCACTACAGCAGACGAACAGTACACGGACGATGATAAATAAGCATAAGGGTTGCAGCTTTATTCGGCAGCCGACTGCGGAAAAATGCCGTCTAATATATCACCAGTGGGCCCATGCAGAGGGACAAACTGGGTACCCAACACTGCCATAGGCGGGGGAAAAGGGTTAGGTGTTGCTTTTCGCTACTCATTGCATAGTAGAGAGGGTTCTTTTACGTGCAAATGCCATCGTAAACCACACGGGACCTCGGGTTTACTTCTCACCCAAAAGAAAGCATTTCTCTCATCTGATGGAAGGCAACACACCGCGATCCAGTATCAAACTTAGAACCACTGACGCAGTTACCGAGCGTACTACCCACTGCGCCACCGAGACGGGATATACTGCATTCCTAATCATCATCATCATACCCTCATCCCGCCTGTAGTAGGGTCGGGTCTGCGGGTCCAATGAACATGCTCTGATTGGGGGCACCCAAGACCTCCGTCTGGGCGTCTGGAGCCCGCAGGAAATATTGACTGAATATACAGCATTCCTGATGCACACCTACAGTATATTTCCGTACGGTAAAATTCAACACATCTCAATTTTAAGGAGTGCTAATCTTTCCATAAACATAAACCCTGAATTTTACTGTATTAATATTAGTCTTTTTTTTATGCTTCTGGCTTAATTCGGCAGCAATTAACAAATTTTAACCTCAAATTATTTGAAGAACGCGATTTCTTAAATGTCATAAGCAATAGGAAAGTAATGGTTAAAGAAATCGTTTCTTAAAAGAAGTGACATTCAATGAAAAGCGTTGTAGAGAGACTACGATTAATTATAGATTGCGTTTTAATTGAGAGTCTGACAGAAATCGATGAATGGCAAAGTGACTTGTTTTTTATTTCATCTGCAAAGAGAAAGTGTGAATCAAAATCAAATCACATCTTTGAAAAGCAATCTGGCCTTTCATTTCAAAGTCCGTTTGTAATTGACAAATTCAAAATGAAAGTCTTACTAATACTAATATAAGAAAAAGCTCGTTACGAGAGTGTAGTAGTCATTGAACATTTACAGATGCAGAAAGAAAAATATATATGGCAACTTTTTTAAGGAAATAAAAAGTAAAGGATGCAATTAAGATCTTAAATCCATCATCATCTTTTGTGTCGGCACTAGCTTTTGGGTGCTTTTGTACCAACACAACATTAAAAACACA
>JAAFCE010001036.1:50499942-50526941 GCA_013389805.1 Trigoniulus corallinus | reverse complement strand
TATTAAGATTAATAATTTACAGCTTTCGAGTCTTTTTGGTACTTATACGTTTTTAGCTACTTTCGAAACTCTAAGCTGTAATCTCTGTTCTCAACAAATTGAAAAAAAAATCTCACCGACACAACGACGAATTCCATCATTTATAAGCCTCAGGAAACGAGATGAAATTGAACGAAAAATTAAATAAATGAAATTATAAACTTTTCCACTCATCACAAACTGCAGTACCTTCAACGTCCATTAAAAACTTGACTTAGTTGCCATCGGCAGACGAGAAGTCATCTAACAATACGGAGTTTCAATTAGTATCGAAATTCATTGCGAACTAATGTAGTTGCAACTTATTATGCGCTAATCATCGTATTTTTACAGACTATTTCTGAAAATGACCACTGGCTATTAACAATTTAGTAGTCAATTTCAATCGTCGCCATCAACATCTCGATCATTCTAAGAACGTCTGCCATTTGAAAAGCGACAGCATTTAAACTAGCCAATAGCAGCAGGCCGAATTCGTGACGTCACAACAAGGAGCGAGGTTGAAACAGCCGCCAGTCGCTCAGCTCACTATGGGTCATCCGCTACACATTTTGACGTCAGAGCGGACTCCTGGGGTGGAAGGTGAAGTTTACAAAACTGTAGTTAGGCCCAGTGGCGTCACTAGGCGGGTGCGGGCGGGCGGGTGACACCACTCGTACCATGAGAAATAGGGTGACACCAAAGCAGAAGAAGCGGTTTTTTTTGGGAGAGGGGGTGACACCATGGTGTCACTGCACTGGGTGACGCCATCCCTGGCGACTCATCTTATTCGCGAATGTGTAAATGAGGTATAAAGGTGCGTTCTCACGAGTCAAGTTTTGTTGACGGATTGTAGTTGTTCAACAAAACTTGAATAAAAACGGTAGTGGGAACCTTTGTTTCAATCGAGTTGATCAAGTGGTGAGTCATATACCATTTTCCTTCAATTTGAAACATGCGTTGAAACAAGTGAACAATAGGTCTTTTGTTTAAGGCCCTTGGAGATATACAAAAGTGGACCCATCAGAGGGGTTGGACCGATTGGGGATTAACCAGAATACAGCGTTGTTATCCGCACAACTCCTTTTGACCCCATTTGTAAAATGAAACTGTTGATCAGTTTCTATTGAATTGTTTGAACACAAATCGTTCCAGTAATGTTCAACATTTGTTGATCAACTAAAATCAGTCAACAAAACTTGCCTCATGAGAATATGCCTTTAGATAAAAAGTCGATCACAACGCATTTTTAACCCTCTAGTGGGATCATCTGCCTGGCAGGTGGAGTAGGTTTTCCTCTGGGCCACTAGGGGTCACACTTTTCCTGGAAAATGAGTGTTCGCCATTATATGCTTCAGCCACTTCATGCCCCTGACTGAAGGAGGATCCTGCCACTTCCACATCGCTTCTGTTCAAGATAAGCGTGGTTTTCTTATTACCTACCCCACTTATTAGGCGGAGGATCCTACTGAAGTACAATGTCAAAATCTGCCCTTCAGACAGAGAATCCCACTAAAACTCCATACCATAATCCATCTATGGAGCTGAGAATCCCATATAAGGACTTTCTGCACCTTTCTGGGATATTTTCTTTATTGGTTTTAAGGGAAATTGGCTGACAAACGCCCATGGTGAGTTGTATATTCTGAATGCACACGGAGACTGGTTGCACTTGCTTTAGAAGGTGAAGCCTCTGACTTGGAACTCGATTCTGATGACTCCTACATCCCTAGTGACTTTGGGGTGGAAAGTTCAGATCATGACAGTGGCTCTGAATTAGAAGATGGCACTCCTCAAGAAAAACAAGGAAAAACTCAATGTGGGAGATCGCCCAACCAAGGTATCTGCACTTATGATGCCGAGTAGTTCAGATGAAGAGAGCATTGTGTGAATGGTGCGAATTACTTGACAGTTGCTATGAAACTGACATGCTCAGTTGCGATGAAACTCGTTTCCAACCAGTTGCCTTACATTGCGTTGCATATCACTAACATGAATCAGACTAGCATCCAACTGAAAAGGAACTAAACTTTGATTATTTTTCAGTCGAGTGGCAGATGCGCTGTGGCAGTGGACAACGGGCCTTATGCACGAGTTGAGTGAGTTATTCAGTCAGCAGTCTCATTGTGTAAAGTGGTCAGTGCTTGACGCATCCACAAATCACACGTTGGTGGCAAAAGTATCTTCTTGAAGCACAAAGTTACCTGTATTTTTCTAACCAGCCATTTCCAAAAATTTGATTTTTATCAATGAATGAGATCATTTTTAAGTTACTAATGGTGTTACTACCTAGATAGTTTAATTTAAGAAATTTGGCTCTCAAAAGAAATCTCAATCATTGTATTGTTGATATTTGGCTCTTTGGACTGAGGAGTTTGCCGACCACTGCACTAGAGGGTTAAGATAAAAAGATCTTATGTAGACAAAAGTTGGCCAACCCTGTTATATAGCTCTGAGTGTTGGTCAGTAAGGAAGAACCGCGAGAGGAGAATACAAGTGACGGTGATGCAAATGGTGCGTAGCATGAGTGGGGTGTCGCGTGTTGACAGAGTCCGCAACGAGTACATTAGAGGCAGTTGGGGAGAGGGGGGGGTAATATCGCTGAAAAGATGAGAGTAGGTCGAAGTGGTATGGGCGTGTGATGCGGAAGGGAGAAGAAGAAGCTTATTCGGTACATTCTGGGGCAGCAGGTGGTTGGTGGCATCAGGTGTAAGGGGAAATCAAAGCGGACGTGGGAGCAGTTTGTGCGGAAGGACATGGTGGCGTGGGTGGTGGATGAGAGCCTGGTGGGGGATAGGCGGGAGTGGAGGGTTAGAACCCGCAGACGACCCTGTCATAGGCGAGATAAGGGCGGACTATAATGAGAGCGGACTCCTGGTGATTCCTTTTGCGATATGATAATTTTTAATAAGTAACCTGTCGTTGTTGTTGCTTGGGGCTTTAGGGTCCATTGACATCAATGGTCATTAAGGCCCGTAAGCAACCTGTGTTGGCCACTGCACTGTTGCAATGCACCTTGGATTAACTAAAGAACCACATTACGACGTCATAAAACCTAGTGATTACAGATAGTTCAACCTTACTTCATCATCATCATACCCTTATCTCGCCTGTGGCAGATCCGGATCTGCGGGTTCTAGGCCTCCGTTCTCGCCTTCTAACCACTACCATATCCTTACCTGCTCCCACGTCTGCCTTGGTCTCCCCCTGCCCTGGGTGCTTCCATTGCATTCCTGTAATGGACCTACCGAGCTCCCCCTCACCTATTTACTCTACGTGTTCATACCACCACAATCTACCCTAACTCATTTTTTTCCCCGATGTCCCCCCCAGGCTACCTCTAATATGAGTTACTTATTCCTAATTCTATCAACTCTTAAGGCCCTACTCAGGTATCGCAGCATTAGCATCTCGGATCTTCCTCACTGCCCAACACTCTGATCCATAAAACATAGTTGGCCTAACCACTGCCCTGTAAATCTTCCCTTTCAACCTTATTGGGACCCTCCTATCACAAAGGACTCCGCTTGCCTGTCTCCACTTCAACCATCCTCCATTGATTCTATGGGTAACATCCGAATCTATCTCCCCGTTGCTTTGGAATACTGATCCTAAGTACGTGCACCTTTGCAACCAGTTGGCATCTTTCGGGCGAGTGAGGGGCCCCGAGTGCGCCTTCAATCGAATGAGAAGTAAAACCGAGATCCCGTGTGGTGTGGGGCTCTAATGACCTTGTAGTTGAAGGGCCCTAAAACACCAACGAAACAAAAAAAAAAACCCCGTGTGGTGTACGATGGTATTTGCACGTAAAAGAACCTTCTCAACTATGCAACGGGTAGATGAGACAAAATCTCCAGGGTTTCTCACCACCTGGCGTCGGTGGAATGTCCCAATGAACAGTAGACCGACGATCAATAAGCATAGGGGGTTGCAGCTTTGGTCGGCAGCCGGTTGTGGAAAACACTGTCCAATATATCGCCCTTGTGTCCATTCAGAGGGACAAGATGGGTACCCGACCCTGCCATAGGCGGGAAAAGGGTTAGGATTTGCCTTGCTTTTTTTGGCAAGGATGTGAACCACCTACAAGCTATGAAAGGACTGTGAGGCCCGCAGTAGTCCTATCTAGACTACTCCTATCATTCGGACATTTGAAGAGATTGCGTTTATTAGCGCATAATTTTAACGAATTTAGTTCAGAAATGGTTTTTTTAAACCTGAAATTTAATTAATTACTAAGAAAACGAGTGCTGCAGTTATTTTCGTCTGGTTTTGAAACCAGACGGAAATCATTACAAGAGTCGTTAAATTTCTTCCAATGACTATATTTTCAAGTTGTTGAAATTGCATTTTGGTTTCAGCTGCTATTTCATTCAGACGCCAATTTCACATTTCTACAACCGCGCAATGAAACAATGAGATATAATAATCATATCAAACTACGGGAAACAAAGCGGTATTGTTAACGATCTATTCTCTTTCTTATTGGTCTTCCTCCTCCATCTCTCTTTATTTAACCTAAAACAAAAGACACGTCAACAACAACCACATCGGCTCTTAAAACCAAAAACGAAAAGAAATTAAGATACATATTTGAAATAAACCAAACTATATACTAAAGCCTCTGCTCAAAGGCATAAAACTTCTACAACTAACCCTTTTCTACGCTGGGGCAGCGTTTGTTACCCATTTTTATCCTCCAGGACACATGGGCGGCCTTTTCGATGGTGTTTTCATCACACAGCCAACTGCAATCGTCGGCAGCCTTTCCTCTACCAGTGCCAGAGGGCGAGCTCCTGTACCTGGAAATTTTCCCGATCTACTCGTTACATAATAGGTCAGTCTTGGGGGGCGCAGAGTTAGACTAGGGAAAGACGCAAAATGAGACGCAGGTGGCGAATGTGACGCAGGGTGTAGCAGCCCTGCGAAATTCTGCTAGCAGGCAATCACCGCACATTGAATCGCAGTTTTTCACCATACTTGCATCACGTGGCGCAGGTACTGTCACATCACTCTGCGACTAAAGGAGCGGCGAATTGCGTTGGACACACCAGTTCTCGTCTGATCACTGAAGTTAAGCAGCGCAACCCCAGCTAGTACCGACATGGGTGGCGGCTTGGGAAAACTGGGTACTGCTAATACCCACAAATCGTCGCATTAGTGAAGTGTCTGTGCAGTCTCTGCATAAGAACTATGCTGTGGACGGGGCTCTAATGACCTTGTAGTTGAAGGGCCCAAAAACACCAACAAACAACAAACATGCGCAACTATATACAATCGAAATTTAATGTGAGGCACCTTACGCCACCTGCGGAGACTGCGTCTCATTTTGCTCTGGGCCTAGCTCGACTACAGCGTCACTGGTTCAATAGTAGATTGAGTTGGGGTTGCTTCTTTAGGGCGAGAGAGATTTCCAGTAGGCCGTCCGTCGGATGGGAAGTAATTCCGTGGTCCCGCGTGGTGTGCAATATCATTTGTACGTTAAAAATAATGCTCTCTACTAGGCAACGAGCAGATCGCCAAATCCCAAGGTGTAGAAGTGCGGTGGAGAACCACTGACCCGGTCTTGTACATGTGCAGACGTAAGGGGCCGCACAGGACCTAGCTCGCCGCCCCATAGAGTACATACCGGTGTATTGAAAACATGCACACAGAAAAACATCATCATAACATAATTTAAAATTTTTAACATTGCTAAATTAGGAGGCCCACCAAAAGGGTTATCCGCACTGGGCGGCCTAATGCCAAAGACCGTACCTGGTTGCAGCTTCCGTCGGTAGCCAACCTTGTAAAACCACTGTCCAAAGATCGGCCACGTGTCCTAGAGAGACAAAACTAAGTAGGGGCCTACCTCAATCTGCCACTGACGGGAAAACGGTTAGTAGTTGCTTACTACTCGTTGCATAGTAGAAAACGTTCTTTTACATGCAGTGGCATCGTACACAACACACGGGACTATATTTATTAGACCAACCTCTTAACGACCCTTTAAAGTCCTCGACCCCATATTATTAGGATCATTTGTAACACTTGATCTATTATCATGACATGAATTCCAAGAGATGCAGGACACCAGTGGTCCGTGTGGCCTAATGGATAAGGCGTCTGACTTCGAATCAGAAGATTGCAGGTTCGAGTCCTGTCACGGACGATTTCTTTTACTCATTTTATTTTTTTTGGACTAACTTATTTATAAAGTAAAAAAAATCAATAATCGTAGCACCTAGAAGGCTGTCCGTGTGGCCTAATGGATAAGGCGTCTGACTTCGGATCAGAAGATTGCAGGTTCGAGTCCTGTTACGGACGAAAGGCGTCACAATTTTATAAAATTATACTCCTTTTAATTAACAAAAGGAGAAAAGTTATTATTAAGGCAAAGTGTACGCCGCGGCTTTCTCACAAGGGCACTGCGAAACATTCCAAATACAAGTACGGGGGCGGAACTAGCATTGCGTCGGGCCTTAGTGATTTTAAACGCACTTTGCTAAACATCCAGAAACAGTTTGGGAACCCCATCATTAAGAAAAGGACTGAGGTACGCGTTGTCCGTGTGGCCTAACGGATAAGGCGTCTGACTTCGGATCAGAAGATTGCAGGTTCGAATCCTGTCACGGACGTTTTTTTGCGTTTCTGTCGCAAAATGCATATTAAACGTTTGCTGAATGCTCTGAAAGCGAATCAATTCCCATAAATTTCTTTGTATCCAATTCACTAATTGACGCAAGCAACTGCAAACCATTTTCTCCGCCTATGGTGGGGTCGGGTACCCATTTCATCCCTCTGAATTGACACGAGGGTCATCTAGACAGCGTTGTTCCGCAGCCGGTTGCCGACCAAAGCTGCAATGCCTATTTATCGTTGGTCTACTGTTCCTGTCATGGACGTAAATAGAGATTTTCTGGCTGCGGTTCTATCCGACGTACGCTACGTAATGCAGACGAATTGTCAACTGCGCAAACTCAGACCATGCATGCGTCGGCGCAGTTCACAATTCGTCTGCATTGCGTAGTGTACGACGGATAGAACCGCAGTCAGAAAATTCTAATGTCACGTGAGTGTCACGAACGTCACGTGTGTCACGGACGTGTTTTGCGCTTTTGTCGCAAAATGCTTGTTAAACGTTCTTATGTTAAGTCACTAATCTTAAGCACTTTACATCTTGTACCTTTGTCACCGGCTCGCCCCCTGACTTCTTCATGTTCTTCTTCAGGCTCACCTTTTCTATCGCTGCTCAAATATCGTTTAGGCTCTTCGCTATATGTTCTCCGGAGTTTTCCCGCATCGTCCGCGAATACCATGCGCTAAGGCCCATTCCACTACTACCTTCTTTGAAATTTACACCGTTTTTCCATAACACCTCCCATACTACCTGGGAGTGGCGAGTTGCGTTGGACACACCAGTTCTCGTCTGATCACTGAAGTTAAGCAATGCAAGCCCAGTTAGTACTGACATGGGTGGTCGCTTGGGAAAGCTGGGTACTGCTAATACCCAATAATCGTCACATTAGTGTAGTGTCTGTGCAGTATATGCATTAGAACTATGCAATGGACGGGTCTCTAATGACCTCGTTGTTGACGGGACCTTAAACTCCAACAAACAAACCCATACTACCTGTACATCACAGCCTGCACAGACACTACTCTGTTACAACGATTTCGGGTGTTAGCAGTACGCATGCTAGTACTATGTGTGCTTGCGTTGCTGGTGTGTCCAACGCAATACAATCACCCCCAGCTCTATCTCCCAGAGCTTCAACAAGTGCGAAGATATCCATGGTCAGAATTTTGTTATGGGAAGCTGTCCGTGGGAATAATAAATTGGGGAAACACTGCTCTATAGTCAAGTGGAGAATAGGCTGCGGTAGTATGGACACGTAATGAGAAGAGAGGAGGAGGAGCAGGTTAGGGCCATACTAGTAATGCAGGTGGTCGGTAGCATCCGGGGCAGGGGAAGACCGAAGCAGACGTGGGAGCAGGTTGTCCGTAAGGATACGGGAGTGTGTGGGGTGGACGGGGACATTGTGGGAGATAGAAGGGAGTGGAGGGCTAGAACCCGGGGACCGGACCCCCCTAGAACCCGACCCTGCCACAGGCGGGAGGAGGGTATGATGATGACTGCTCTATAGTACAGTTACCATTAGAGTTACCAGGCTTAGACATCACCGAGCTATCCCACTGAGAAGTTTCCCTAGCCACCCGATTCCTGTGATCCCCTTTAATAGGGATTCCGTCTGAGTGTACATCTTTTCGATCTTTCGTCATCCTAAGGATCCTGTCAACCACCCCAGAAGTGGTAGGATGGGTGTCAGTGTCGTCCTGTTCCACTGCAGCATTCATGAGGCCGTGGAAATGCCCTTCTCACCTCTTGTTGACCTCAGCAGGGAAAAACAGGACCCTACCTTTGCTGTCCTTGACCGCTACCCGCTGCCCTATCTCTATCCTTGGCCAGTTTAAAAACTTCCCTCTTCCCTTCCTTTGTCTGTAATTCTTTATACAGGACCTCTTACTTCTGGTGTTTAGCCAAGACCATAATCCTCCTAGCTGTGGCCTTGGTCTGCCTATAACATATAACCAGTGATCTATTATCATAACACGAAATTTAACAAACATGCAACCGCTGTAGTCCGTGTGGCCTAATGGATAAGGCGTCTGACTTCGGATCAGAAGATTGCAGGTTCGAGTCCTGTCACGGACGACGTGCTTTACCTTTTGTGTCTCTCGGCATTGTTTTTTTCACCACTAGAACGCGATATTTCAGATTGATGGCCAAACTACAGGAGAATGAATGTAGCATCGTCTGCTTCCATTTTAACCCGACAGTGATGTCACAGCACTGAACATCAATTTCATGTTTTACTTTAGTTAAACCTCATCAAAATGGAGACTAAAATATCGAAATTTAATACCTCGCAATTAACGTTGTTTGATTACAGCCGTTATTAACAATATGGTCAACAATAAAAGATTTAAGAGAGGTCGTCAATTTTGAGTCTGCGAGTCTGTTTTCTAACCATTTCATTTCGACAGTCGCCAGTCAATTAAAATGGACGTCACATAAATATGCAATCATTCTCTCGATGGGCTTGATCACTCAGTCCATTTGCTGGAAATCCAATCTTCAAAACACATCATGTAATCATTAGTTCAATATTAAAGTGCATTCAAATGACTGACCAGAGCGAGAGAAACATGGACATAAAGGGGTAGAGAGGCGGATGCCGACGAAGATTGAAATAAAAATAGAGGAAGTCAAAGGGAGTAAATCATGCAAACATGAAATTCTGGGACAAACTAAGAGCTTAATCGACTTTTAGCATTAAACAGAAACTTGATGATGGCCAAAAGCAGAAATTCAACCCGTAAAAAAATAGCGTCTCATTTCTAGGTTGGTGTGACGTCAATTTTTCATTCAAATAAACAACAAGTTTACAATGAACTAAATCGCGCGCCAATATCATTAACTTTGTTTATTCATCCGAAATTAGCATAATTTGGGAAATCAGCCGAATAACAATGGTGTCGTATACTCATTATCAAAAGATACGAAGCACCCTGAGGAAAGGCAGATGCAGGGCAAACAAGCGGACGAAGCAGACCCAGGCAGGCAGTAGAGTAGCACTAATAAGAGAAAGTAAAGGCAGGCGAAATCTCGCCTCAGAAAACGTGATTGCTGCTCATCAAACCGCATGTTAATATTAATTACTAAAGCTTCGAACGAAGCCATTGTACTGGCAATGTTTCAGTAAAGAGACGAACAACAATTCTGCTTTTTTCAATATCCGGTGAAAATTGACTTTTAACAGGCTGATAAATGATGTTGATTGACTTGTTGTTATCTTAGGCAAATGAAATTAATAAACCGTTAATAGGTCCCGAAGTTCTATCTATTTCTTCATTCAAGTCCGCCTTCATGGATCAGTGATGGCGTATTGATTCGTGGTTTCCATGAATTCAGGTTCGATTCTGCTCGAAGCAGGTGGTAACTATGGGACTCGAAGGAGGAAAAAGTTGTTTTCCAGAGTGGCGCCTACGTTGTCCCCAGCCAAGCTGCGTTGGACACACCAGTTCTCGTGAGATCACTGAAGTTAAGCAATGCAGACCCATGTTAGTACCAAAGTGGGTGGTTGCTGCAAACGTTGGATGCTGCAAATTTCCCCTCGCCTACATCCTCTCCAGTGTCGACTTCCTCCCGCGAGCAGCCTCGTAAGGGTTCAGCCTGTTATGGCCGCTTGGCTTACACCCCAACCCGTTAGTACAGTTGTTCTCAATCTTTTTGAAGTCAGTGAGCACTAAACCGACATTTTACTAGCACGGAGCACTTACAATTCAACATAAACTTTAAAGCAGGTTGTACACCTTCTACACTTGGCATTTACTACATCCTCATCATCATACCCTTATCCGGCCTGTGGCAGGGTCGGGTCTGCGGCTTCTAGCCCTCCACCCTCGTCTATCTCTCCCCCAGTTCCCCGCCCAACCCACACACTGCCAAATCCTTACGGACAACCTGTTCCCACATCTGCTTTGGTCTCCCCCTGCCCCTGGTGCTACCGACCACCTGCATTCCTGGAATTAACCTTACAAGCTCCTCTTCCCGTCTTCGCATAACGTGTCCCTACCACCTCAACGTATTCTCCCTTATTTTTTCGGCGATGTCCACCACCCCAGATTACCTCTAATATGCTCATTCCTAATTCTGTCAGCTCTCGACACGCCACGCATGTGTCACAGCATTCGCATCTCGGCTACTCGCATTCTAATTACGTAGGTCCTCCTCATTGCCCAGCACTCTGATCCATATAGCATAGCTGGTCTAACCACTGTCCTGTAGAACTTCCCTTTTAACTAGATTGGGATCCTCCTATCACACAGGACTCCGCTTGCCTGTCTCCACTTCAGTCACCCCCTCCCCCATTGATTCTGCGGGTCACATCAGAGTTTCTCTCCATTGCGTTATTTGTGCATTAAATTTTTTGCGAAACACAAAGCAACTCTAACTTCAACTCCTTCCCTCCTATGCCAGGGTCCCTCTGAATGGACACAAGGGCGATATATTGGACTGTATTTTTGCGCAATCGGTTGCCGACCAATACTTATACTTATTTGTCTACTGTTCGTTGGGTCGTGGGGGCGAGGTCCTACACCTGGAAATTTTACCTCATCCACCCGTTGCATAGTAGAGAGGGCTCTTTTACCTGCAAATGCCATCGTACACCACACGGGACCTCGGTTTCACTTCTCATCCGAAAGAAGGCGCATTCGGGGCCCCTCTCTATCCCGAAAGAAGCCAACCCACCTCGATCCAGTATCAACCTAGAAGTACTGACGCAGTTTCCGAGCGTGCTACCCACGCGCCACCGATGCGGGTCCCCCAGTACCCTTTCTACATGGGGGAAAAAATATACGTCCACATTGTCCAAATTCAACAACTCACTACTCCCTGCCGTCGTCAATTACATGAACCTTCAATAGCAGAAAATTCGACGTTGAATAACCAAATAAGCCATCTAAAAATTCTTTTAACATTTAGAAAGGACACGACGGAGTTGTGGGGTTCTGCGTCCAGTAACTCCTCACTTATTTACCTCAGGCTGTTACAGTTATCGACACTATCCAATGACACCAAGGGAGCGGCTGTTCTGCGTTGGATACATTAGTTCTCTCCTGATCACTGAAGTTAAGCAACGCAACCCCAGATAGTACTACCGTTTGGGAACACTGGGTACTGCAAATACCTAAAATCGTGGTAACGGTGTAGTGTCTGTGCAGTCTCTGAATTAGAATTACAGTGGACGGAGCTGGAATAATCTTAATAATTGAAGGGCCGTAAAACACCAATAAAAGAAAAGCCAATGGCCCCAAGAGAAGAAACAGGTAAGGAGAGAGGATAACGTTGTTAGCTAAAGGGTTAGGAAGTAAGCCAAGGAGCCATAACAGGCCGAAACCTTTAGAGGCTGCTCGCCGGTTAGGAAAAGGTAGGTGTAGGAGAGGGGAAATTTGCAGCACCCAACGTTCACTACCAACCACCCATATTGGTACTAACGTGGGTTCGCATTGCTTAACTTCAGTGATCTTACGAGAACTGGTGTGTCCAACGCAACTTTGCCGCAACTGTGAATGATGGATTTTGGTTTGTTGGGTTTGATTTCGGTACTGACAGACTCAATGCCGCTAACGAGGTTGTGAGGTCAGGTTAAGGTTTGAACTTAGAACCATAAGTTACCAATAACTGCTAATTTCAATATGCGCTTGTTTACAGTGGGTGTTTGAAAGGGTGCCAATGAAAAAGAGATGTTGGAAAACAGCGGTGGGGGTCTGCCGTTGTCGTCAATGCTGGGAACTAAACTCAGCCTGTCTGCACAACACACAAATGCTGAATCAATACCGTCATTTGTCAGCGACGTCCCGAAGAGTTATAGTTTGGGCAACCTCAGTCATCTGGAAATGCTATCATTGTTATTGAACAAGATTTAAGAAGCTAACAGGGGGAAGACACGATAGGTCGGAAATCGAAAAACTTATCCAGTCGAGGAATGTTTTTGATCAGTCCAATTTACATTAGATTATTAAAAAGAAATTTAAGTCCTACCTGAGGTATCTTGAATAATCTCAGCAAATTTGCCACTTGAATTGACGTCACGCTTGATGGCGCTCCTATAACTCCGGATATGACTTCTTTCTTGATTTCTGGGGTGGAGCCATCAGGACATTTGTAGTCTCCATCATCAATGTTGGTAATCGAACCTGAAATTAATGCAAATCTTTATTTTTAAAAAAATATATAATGTACTTCTAAAAAAATCCTAAGAAAGACAGGAATAATAAAGAGTATGAAGACCATTTACACAAGCGCCGCGACTGCTGTTGATATACAAGTTCAACGTTAAGAAACATCTTCTAATGGTAATTTGTTATTAAAAAATTAGCATGAAATTCGACAAACATACTTAGTGGGGAAAATAATCGCCCACTATAACCGGAAACGAAAGGGGAAATCGCCCCTAGGTCCGGAAATGTGAGCAAACAGTGAGTAATCAGAAACTAGGGGTGGTTCAAGGGCGGTGCCTCTCTCTTCTGCACTGAAGAACCCCCCTTTCTACACGGAATTACCATTCGGTACCACCCTCTTCAGGGCTGACATCGATTTTACAGAAACCAAACCAAATTTACTATACACGGGACATGTTAGATTCCCACAGTTATTCAGGGGAAACAAATCAACATCATGTCAAATAAATTACACGGCGATACTCATTTCTTCTGTCCCAACAAAAAATATCGGCTTTCGTAATTAAATACTGTAACTACAAGGATGTATATTTATATAAACACGATCGATAACCATTAAAATCACAGATTCCGTAAATTATTCCCAGACGTAACGCCTCCAACTTCATTAATGTACCAATACGCATGATTCACATTAGCGCACCTTTCTCGGCCAATTAAAGGTAGTACAATATTTCAGTACTTAACTGACACCTGCCAGCAGACAACACGCGACCGGCAACACGTCATCATAAATGCTTAGAAATGAAACCACCAACTTAGCAATATCGTCGCGAAGGTTTATGGAACAGCCTTGTAGGTACAGTTATGGGACGTTGTCGTCTCGTTCTGTTTATTGTATGCCGACCACCAAACATGAGGCACTTGTTCAGTACAATATTAAAACAGGGGCACCAAGATGGATGTTATAAAAAAGAAAGAAATTGGTTGTAGCAGTAAAAATAGCAGTTATATCTGAATAATACAAAGCCTTGGTGGAAATGGTAACCTGAAAAGCCAGCAGGTCTCATCACATCATAAAATTCCTCGCATAACAACAACAATCATGGGATAAAGTATTACACTTAGACTATTATAAAACGAATATAACTTTTATGTCGTCTGATAAGCGTATAATAAAATCGTTGGGACTTATTCGAACAACTTATGAAAGTGCTCTAGGAATGGCTGTATTATGTTCGACACACCAGTTCTTGTCTGACCACTGAAGTTAAGCAACGCAACACCAGCTACTGTAGTACTAACATGGGTGGCCGCTTGGGAAAACTGGGTACCGCTAATACCCATTAGCGTAGTGTCTGTCCAGTTCCAGTATTTGAACTATACAGGGGACGGGGCGCTAAGGACCTAGCAGCTGAACAGTGACGTAACTTCAGTTGTGACGCCTGGAACAACAGGCATTCGAAGCGTCCCCCTCCTCCAGATATACAGGTTGCACAGCGAGTCATCATACTGTTTACGAAACATTTGAGGAGTCCATTGCCGGATTTACCACTAGGCTAAGTAGGCTGAAGCCTAGGGCCTCAACATTTAGCGGGCTTCAAAACTTAAGAAAGGGCCTCAAACGGGCTTGAAAAAGGCCTCAAAATTTAAATAGCCTAGGGGCCTATCAATATCTAAATCCGGCACTGGATGAGTCCCTAAAACAGCTGCACCCATTCCTGCACCAAAGTAGCTCTGAGCTTCTGGGTAGTTGTGGGAAGTGGTTGGCAAGTGTCCTCCCAATTGCATCCCAGACATGTTCAATTGGATATTCATTCACCATTTGGACGCTACGTGGACCACCACTGTTATTCATAAAAGGAACCGAGAGCCAACTGCACTCCTGAAAAGTCGCACATAAGGCTCTGAGATCTCTCTGTACCTCTGAGGAGTCAGGGAGCCTTGTCGAACATGCAGAGTGAAGTGCGAACCATGTACAACATGATACAACGTGACCCTCCACCACTATGATGATCCTTTCTCCTCATCTTAGAGGGGTAATAGCCGATCAAGAGTCACCCTAGTTACAGATTCTAGACAGACTTTGATCGGGAGAGAACTTGGGACTCACTCATCCAAAGGGAAGAGCACTGGGGCGTCTCCTCTCTCTCTCTAGTCCGAAAGAAACCAAACCATCTCGATTCAGTATGGCACCATCACATGCGACACTAAGAATCAAGACTAGCAAATCGCACGTATAGCACTGAAAAATCGTTGCAAAACGTCGCTGTTCGTAATCAACTAATTTCAAAGTAACATTAAAGTTTGAGATGAAGTTGATAACTTTTTCGATTTCGATATGATATAATATGTAATTAGTTCAATGCTATTTCTGCAAGCACATAAATTAGATAATATTGCTCTTTTATGACTGTTCCTCGACTTCAAATGTTTTCTTAACTCTTTCCTTACATGCTTTCTATATACATGTATCTGATCAAAGAACCTTATTGAATAACCATTTAGATTGCAATCACGCTGAGAGAAGAAACGACGTCTGTAATGTTGACTAAGGATCGCCTCCTCCTCCTTCTCACCCAAAGTCTTTATCATTACCCTGATCTGAACAACCCTTCAATTAACGGAAAGAAGGAGGTGCAATACAGAAGAAGAAAAAGGAGAAAAGGGAAAAAAGGGATGGAGATGAAAGGAGGAGGGACTGAAGAAACCGAAAAGGAGGACAAAAGAAATGATGCAATCTTAAAGAAGGTCTCAAGATGAACAAACCTCGCCATCAATTCAAATTTAAGCTTAAAAAATCGGACCCAATAATCTCAAGTACTTTTTTTTTTCAGAAATGTAACCGTAATTGTTATCGATTCAATTCAGAATCGCAATTTAAATATTATAACAATGAATCTTATAAAATGACTAACAAGCAATTTATAGAGAAAGAGAAGCTAAACATGGAGAGAGGAGGGAAGTCGTTTAAAACAAAAAAAAAAAAAAAAAAGGAAGAGGGGGCAGACTGAGTCTTGATCTCACCCAACACAAACAAATTCTCTCCGTGCTTATTTCAAACTAATCAATACTATATCAAAGGAAATCATTATAATATACACCCATAATTAACTAAATTTGTATGAATAAAAAAAGTAGTTCCTGCACCCTTTCAACAATTCATACAGAGACTCATTACTGACAGTAAAGTATTAACCGGAAGAACAGCAAATCGCTCGCATGATGCAAAAATTTCATAATGATTCATTTCCGGTAGTAGTTTTAATGCTACAGGGGGATGAGTAAAGTCATCACTGTTGTCCTTGTCGGATGATTTGAATATTCGGATGCTACTGCAGAATGCCACATTAAGTTTACGTCTGCCCTAAGTCCTAGCACAGTAATTAATGCAGGGACATAAAAATCTATTTGGAATATTTGGGCATGATTATGAAAGCAAACCGAATGCGGCTGGCAAGTGGAGTCCTGTGTGATCAGAGGATACCAATAAAGTTGTAAGGGAAGTTTTATGGGGCAGGGGCAGTGGTTAAGGCCGCTTCACAACAGCAACGGGAACGGGAACGTGACGTAAACGAGAACGTGAAGGAAAGTTGAAATGCCAAATGTCAATGGCGACCTTCACAATACACAGGAACGGAAATGGCAAATGGCAACGGCCGGGAAAGTTCACCAACTTTTAACTTTCCTGTTAGACGTAAGCCGTTTGACCAATGGGAGGACACCTCCACCACATGACGTACCCGTCGCTCCTCCCCTCAGCACCAAAAAAGCATTGTGCTTGGTGGTGTAGTTAGTTGCATGGTGTATTTGTGAAGTTTTTTTTATTTTTTTGCTCATACGTTTACTACTTTGCCTTGGTGGGTTCAACAGGGGCCTCTTATAACTATTTCAGGAGACCGTGAAAAATAGTTCGATATATCCGAGATTCAATACATCCAAATCCGGAATTATATGTAAAGCTAAAATTTACATTAGGCGGGACCTCCATTCCCGTTGTTGTTGTGAAGCGGCCTTTAGGCCAGCTATGCTATATTGCAGTGGTGCCCAACTTTTGTGTACATAAAGCTGGGTTTACACTGCATTCAACATACTTGTACAACTGTTTCATGAGGCAAGACACATACTGTAGACGGGGACTCGCCTCAAAATTTGTTGCACTAGGCAGCATCATGGTGAGCCACTGCACTGTCGGTTTTTGGACGTGCACCAAAGGGCTTCGCCATAGCTTACCATTACCACACAATGTTTTGCTCAATGTAAATAGGGAGAGGGAGATAGGCCTTGGTCCACCTTGGTCCAGTATCGAACCTAGAACCACTGAACCACTACGCCAACAAGTCTTAAGTCAACACATCGCAAGCAGTCGACCAAAATTGGCTTGTGTCCGATTCAATCGACTTGTTGACCACCCTGCTATATGGGAAGGCGCACTTTAAAGTCCCTCCCAGACCTATCGGAGAGAGAGAATACTAGGGAGCGTCTGTATTGCATTGGACACACCATTTCTCATCTGATCATTGAATTTAAGCAACGCAACCTCAGCTAGTACCAGCAAGGGTGACCGCTTGGGTACACTTGGTTCTGCCAGATTGAAGTGATATTTGGGCTAGGATTGACACCTATTAGCACAGGTGCAGCCGCCACATTGCAGCGGCAAATAACTTCATTGTTCTCATGAACCAATTTAAGGAAAATAAAGTTTTAAAAATGTTCAATGTGTAATTTTTCTAAGTACCTGCCATATAAGAGAAGATCCCGCTTCATTATTTTGCACAGGGCGCCGCAAAATATAGCGCCGGCCGTTATACTGCTAATACCGAACATCGTCGTAACAGCGAAGTGCCTGTGGAGACTTTGCATTAGAACTAGGCAGTACACGGGGCTCTAATGACCATTGTAGTTGAAAGGCCATAAAACACCAACAAAAACAAAATAGAGAATACTACCGACCTCAAAACCAAGAAAGCGATCTGGTGAGGTTGACTTCAAGGACAAAACACGCTGTGCGGCAGTCCTTCAAACCTCCAGAGGATTGTTCCATCACCGACACCAGACGGTGAACTACTACAACTACGAATTTTCCTGGGTTACACATTTTTTTCCTTCATATAGCTTGGAGGCGCAACGTGGTCGGTAACTGCTTCAGTATTTCTAGGTTCGATACCAGACCAAGGTACGTTGGCTTCTGTTGGGCGAGAGACAACCCCGAGTGAGCCTTCCTTCAGATTAGAAGTAAAACCAAGCTCCCATGTGGCGTAAATGGCAATTGCACGCAAAAACCCTCTCTACTATGCAACGGGTAGATAAGGCAAAATTTTCAGGCCCTCCCTGGCGTCGGTGGTATGCTCCATCGAACAGTAGACTGACGATAAATAAGTGTAGGGATTGCAGCTTTGGTCGGCAACTGGATGCGGAAAAACCCTGTCCAATATATCATGCTTGTATCCATTCAGAGGGACGACATGCTTGTCCTTGATATGAGTAGTGACAACGTAGTAACGTACAGCTTTAATTCCCAGTCAGGACGGCCGGCGCACATGGGGGCTTCCTTGACCAAGATCAACCCTGCTACCATATGCTCACAAGTCAACGGCGTACCACATGCACCAACTCGACCTTTCTTGCAAATGGGTCGTTAAAGCAGACAGACCCATGGTTAGCATGCTCGGCAACTATGCCAGTAGTTCTAGGTTCGATACTGGACCATGGTGGGTCGGCTTCTTTCGGGCGAAAGAAGCCACGAGTGTGCCTTCTTTCGGATGAGAAGTAAAACCGAGGTCCCAAGTGGGTGTACGATGTCACTTGCACGTAAAAGAACCCTCTCTGCTACGCAACGGGTAGATGAGGCAAAATTTCCAGGTGTAGGAGCTCGCCCCCTGGCGTCGGTAGCATTCCCCAACGAACACTAGACCGACAATAAATAAGCGTAGGGGTGCAGCTTCAGCCGGCAACCGGCTGCAGAAAAAAACTATGACCAATATATCACCCTGTATCCATTCAGAGGGACAAATGGGTACCCGACCCTGCCGTAGGTGGGAAAAGGGTTAGGAGTTGCTTTTTTGCCAATAGACATATTTAAACAAACAAAGAAATGAATAAAAACAAAGATGGCTGCCAGAAGATACGTCACGTGTGACGTCAGAATGAATGGATTCACCATCTGTAGACGAGGTTAAAGACTACACTATTTACATATGAATGTGAATATATGAATATGTAATCCATTGTGATGGATACCTTGCTGGCGAGATCTTTTCATGCTAGACTCATATGCCCAGATCTCCACCAGCACCCCAGCAACACCTTTGCCTTTTGCACCCATTCCAGCCGCTCCACCCCAGAACCTCTTCTAATGTGGGGGTTCCCCAACCCCTTCTGCAGTGATCCAGTGCTGGGCAGACCAGTATCACATGCCTGACGTCCTCCACCTGATCCCTGCACAATCCACTTCCCTCCTCTCCACCTGTGATCTTTGCCATCCTCTGTTTTGTCACCAGTGACCCAGCTCTTGCCCAAAACAGAAGTGAGCTCTTCCACGTATTGTCATAGATTACCTCCCTCTCTATGTTAAGCTTGTTCCCATACACCTTCAGCGTTTTCTTTGCAGCCCTTCCCTCCATACTCTATCGCCACTGCCATAACTCCCATTCCTTCACTTTGTCCTGTATGAGTCTTTGCAGCGTTATTGCCCCCTCCTTGCCCTCCCTGGGGTGCAGTGTTATGTTTATCTTCTTCGACATCCTGTTTACCCTTCTCTCCCAGTTGGTAGATACCCTCATGTTGTTTACCCATGCATTTACCTGCCATACTGGATTTTCCTTCCTAGTCCCCATATCCTACATAGGTATATCAACTTACTAATCGTTTCCCTCTGTTCAAATGTAGACAACCCATGTCCCCCTGTATTGCTTCCACTGCTGTAAACCTATTTCCCCCTAAGGCCATCCTACCTAACCTTCTCTGGGCTATATCCATACAGTCCATTACCTTTTTACTAATGCATAGGACCTCGTTTCCATATGTTAACCCTGGTACTGCTACAGCTTTCCATAGGCCCCTAACCAATTCATACCTTGAGAATGAATCAAATGCCAGTTTCCTTATTAATCCTTCTCTGGTTTTAAGCTTGCAAACGATGTTTTCCTCCATTGCTTTCAGGTATCCCCTATCATTTGTAAGTTTAACCCCCAAGTATGTAACCTCTGACACTACCTCTATCTCTCTCTCCCCAAGCTTGATTGGTACCTGATTGCTAGGCTGCACATTATCCTCTCCTATGATCATCAGCTTTATTTTGTCCTGACCAAACTCTAACTGAAAATCCCTACTGTACTGTTCACAGATATCCAGTTCTTCCTGGAGTTCTCCCTCTGTCTCTGTCAGCAGCACTATATCATCACATTGGAAGATGGCAAGCAACTTCATACCATCCCCCAGAGAAAACCCCAGCCCTCTATCTTGGAGCCTAATCCCCAGTTCATTGATGTACACTAGGAACAGAATTGGTGATAATGGGCAGCCCTGTCACAACCCCTTGTCCACACCTATCTGTCCTGTATTTATTCCCTCCCAATGGAAATCATACCTAGTACCCATATATAGCTTCTGGAGCAGTTCCACTAGCACCTTATTAACCCCATACTTGGGAAGAAGTGTCCATAGCTTCTCTCTATCCACTTTATCATATGCACCCTTAGCATCCAAAAAACAGAGGTATGCCTTCCATTTCTTTCTTTGAACTACCTCCATAATCTGTGTAATTATGTACAGCCTATCACCTGTTCTGTGCCCCCTTCAGAACCCATTTTGGAACTCCACTAATTTCCCTGACTCTTCTATTATTGTACCTAATCGCCTCCTTACTAGCCCAGCAAATAACTTATACATTCAACTGTTTATAGCTACTGGCCAGTAGCTATCCAAACATTCCTTGCTCTTTCCCTTGCCCTTGTACAGCATCACTAACCATGTGAAGCCCCAGTCATCTGGTATTTTCCCATCCTCTAAACACTCATTAAATATCTTTAAGAGCAGTTCTCTGCCTTTACTCCCTAGTGCTTTGAGAAACTCATTTGGTACCTTGTCCTCCCCACAAGCTTTCCCCAACTTCAATGCATTGATCTCATTATCTAATTCTACCCTAGTAAAGCAAGCCTCTCCAGCTGATGATCCCCAGCTGGTTGTTATTCTGTGTGGCCCTTCCACCACCTTTCCACCTGTAGTGGAGAACCCACATCCATATTCCATCAATACCCTCCTAATGCCTTCTCTTCTGGTTATATTCCTACCATCCTTATCTACTAAGGCTTTTCTACCATCCCCTACCTCCTCACTCCTCTCTCTCTATGTCTATCCCTGACATATCTCCAAAATTTCTTTTCATCTGTTTCCTCCATCCATGGTTTCCCTCCATTTCCTCCTATCCCCCTCTGCAATCTTCCTACCCACTACTTCCTTCACCTCTCTTTTCTTCTGCTGGTAGGTTTCCCAAGCTTGTCTGATACTTTCCTCATCTCCCCCTTTAACTGCTTGCCTATGCCTCCTATTGGCTTGACGTCTACTTTCAATAGACTCCCATGCCTAAGCATCCATCCATGGTTTTTTCCATTTAATCCCATTCCCTTTACATCTTACCTGTCCTTCATTTGCTTTATCTATTAGGGCACTTACAAGTTCCACATATGTGACTTCTTTTCTCTCCAGTACAACTTCCATGTCCTTCTGGAACTCCTCCTCTTTAAACCATTTCTTTAGCTGCCAGCTAGCTTTCCTTCCCACTTGTGTCCCTTTTTCCTTGATGTTCTTAACCTCCATACTAATCATAATTAGATTATGATCTGAGTCTAAACCCACCCTGCTTTCCTCATCCCCTGTCATTCCATGCACCTCCTGCACTAGTTCATTCTCTACCAAGCAGAAGTCAATGCAGGAGCTACACTGTGGCCCCACCCTGGTGATCCTTCCCTGACAGCATTTCAGTAGGTTCACTATTGCCATACCATTTTGACATGCAAAGTCCTTTAGTATTTTACCATTTCTATTCTCTACTCCATCCCTCTCCTGCAGATGCCCATTGAAGTCCCCCACTATTAAAACCTGATATCCCTCTAGGTGCAGGGCCTCAATGTCCTCCTGCAAGCAGCTGTATATACGTTCATTCCAACCCCCTCCCATACCTTCTATACCCATGTATACTGCCCCAATGGCCAGCTTCCTACCTCCTCTCTGAACCTTTATCCACCCATGCTCCTTACAATCTTCACCCCACCTTATTTCCTTAATTTTCTTCCCCCAAAGGATTCCAACTCCACCTCCTTTCTTCTCACCCCCCTTTCTATTCCAAAAGGTGGCAATGACCTCATCAACTACATTACTTACTAACCTCACCTAACATATACAGTATCTCTTTGTGAATTTTATCATTATTAATGCAAATAATTTAAAACAAAGAGTTGAAACGATAACTTTGGAAACATTTTGTCCACCACAGTAATAATGTTTTGGGCATAATTATATTAACTGAATTAAAAGGTCCGATCGATAATGGCCGTCATGTCACGCTCATTCATGCCTGCGAAATATTTAGCATATTTGTATAGTAAGTCGTTGGTCAGGAGCAAAGGTCGGAAACGGGGGGTGGGGGTGGACATGTATTATTGCATTTAATTAAGTTAAAATGCGACGGAAATTTTTTTACTCCATTTTGCGCTCGCAGAAAACATGAACACAATTGAATTCAAAACCCCTTTCCTAGACACAGCCAATAAAACTGCAACCTTATTTTCAAATGGCCATAACATCGTTTCCATTTCGAGTAGTGAACTAAATCACTAAATAGCTGAGAGTATTTAATATCACAAGAAGCTTTTATCCAAACTGTATTTGAGGAAAACTAGAGGAACAGAGACGAGGTGGGACAAACTACGTATTTGAAATTCAACCAATTTCCGTGAATCCAAAATGACTCCAGAAGACAAAATTTGAATCAAAATATGAAATTGCCCATTTGTAGCACTACCTTTCAGTGAAATTACGTTACATTTCTCTAATGTAAACTCTTAAAAACATTCATACGTTGTCAAAATATGCTTTCCTCCTACCCTTCATTTTAAGGTCCTACACCCAACTGAAAATCCACCCAGAAAAGTAGCAATATAATTATAAAGAGTCATTAAATAGAAGCACTGCGCAACAGCATCCCCCTTTCTGCTTCCTATCTTACGTTCAAGGGCTATATACCCGTTCTGCCCTATCAATAACATCAGAGAAAACGCCCATTCTGAGACACCATAAATGACAGGAAATTTATAGTTTCGATGTTGTCACAAAAAATATCCCCACGCAATTCCATCCATTCCCTAAAGGTCCTCATATCATCAACTTATTTCTGTCCTATCTTATTTTCCGTCTGACAACGAGGTTCATTATTAACTAAATAAATATCCTATCAGTTAACAATCTTTAATACATTAACTGTTATTTTAAAAAAAATCCTATTTGGGAACAACCTGGGCTCTACTATTAAACGTTGATAATTTACAAAATATCAGCCAATTACAGCGTTGCAACTAACGATGTGTACAAACTTAAAATAAAAGTCGTGCTTCCCTCCATTTTAGTTTGTTTGTTTTCTTATTTAACATCAGCCTGTTACTGTTGCTAAGGTTAACTATACCGTGACACCAGAAGCAGTGTAACTACGGATTCATGATATCAGGGACTCAGAAAGAAGGGTGTGCGTTTGTGTGTGCAACACTCATGAGCCCAAAATAGCCCGAGAGAGAGAGAGAGGAAATCTGGACATCTATCTGAAAGGAAGGACGCCTTTGGTTTGATTTATTTGGCAATTTATGTCGGCCTATCTCCATCATTATCATACCAAACCCTTTCCCCTCCTATGGAAGCCCATTTGTCCCGCACAAACAGGAAACACGCAGACGCTCTGCACTCACTTGTCCCACTGGAATTTAGAACACATTGGACGGTACTTTCCCTCAGTGGGTTACCGATCTAATGGTACAACCCCACTGCGTTATGAAGATCGACATTAGGCAAAGCGCAAAATCAGGCCGTGGGGTGACGCAGTGTAACGCAGCCCTGCGAAATTCTGCTAGCAGGCAATCACTGTTACGTTGAAAGCCATTTTAGTTGACGCAAATTGCAAACCAATATGTTAAAAAACTGCGATTCATTGTGTGGTGATTGCCTGCTAGCAGAATTTCGCAGGGCTGCGTCACCCTGCGGCCTCATTTTGCGCCTTGTCTTAGAGAGTTATGCCTGGTTCCATATACCCACGCTCTAACGCTATTACCGTTGTAACAGACGAAACAGCACAAAAAATGGTGACGTCACACCGCTACTTGGGGCGCCGCAGAGCAGCTATGCGCAAAACGCAACTATGCAACTATGCATCAAAACGCTGCGTTTTGATTGGCTGGTGGTTGAGCTGTCTGCGTGAAAAATGGCGGAGGATATACTGAGACATGACGGCGGCGTGTGATGACCCAAATAAAGCGCTACACTTAAGAAATTGCGTTGGCGGTTCTTCATAACGCACTAGCACAAAACGTCATCAAAATGTCATCAGTGTCGACGTGATTAGCGTTGAAGTGTGGTGATACGGAACTAGGCATTAGTGGTTAAATTCTACGAAGACGATACAGAGGCAGCAATACGATATGAGGCAACTGCGCATGCTCACGAAAAGCAGTCCAACTAGTGAGCATGCGCATTTGCCTCATTTTGCCTCTATCGTCTTCGTCGGCGTTCACCACTAACTCTATTATTTCCACGTTGGGGCGTTTGCTGCTACCGATCCACTACTACAACACCCCTTGCATATTGAACATCGCCGTAATTTCTTCGTTGGGGTATTTTCCTCCCTGATGCAAGGGAAGGGGGGGGGAATTCCTACACCGGGAAATGTTACAGATCTAAATTCAGGTGACATCGTAACCACAACACTTTCTATCCGACGAAGGCTCAGTAGGAGCCTCTCTCTCTCCCTCCCACATCTTCTCTTCCGGAAGCAACCAGCCCCTGGAATCATTGACACTGTAGTCGATTACGCTACTTCTCCTCCACCTAGAAAGGCCCTTTTATGTGCAGCAATGACATCATACACATTAACACGTTATTTCCCATCCGACAGAAGGTGTACCTTATGATTGCTTCTATCACACTCAAAAGAAGCCATGCACTTCCGCCAGGATAGATCCTTCAAATGTGGACTGTAGCCACTGAGTTGCCGAAATAAATAGGCAAATGAACAAACGTTAAATAATTAAATGAAATATTTAAAAAAACTGGCATTCCGCACATTACAACACTCTTTAAGCATTATTCTGCTTTAGTCAGTCGTCCGATACCAAAACAGTAGAGGGATTAGGGGTGGAACCTGCATGCTCTCAATACCTTGCATAACTCTTTCGAATCATCGTCATCACACCCTCATCCCGCCTGCGGCAGGGTCGAATCTGCGGGCCCACTGAACATGCTCTGACTAGGGGAACCCCAGCCAGGCGTCTGGAACCCGCAGGAAATATTAGCTGAGTTGTCTGTGGGGGGATGCCGGCCTACCCCACCGCTCCAGCAATGCATTATACAACCAAAATAGAAATTTTGGCAGGTAAATTAATGCTTTGTTGGTTATAATATTGCATGGTGTCTGGCCTATGGCACAATAACTAAAATGCAACAGGAGTCAGGCTCATGCCAGAACTCATTGCATAACTCTTTCTTAAGGCTGTATATCATATTTAATCCGCCTCGGTGGCGCAGTGGGTAGCATCCTCGGTTTCTATCGGGCAAGAGAGACGGCCCGAGTGCGCATTTCTTAGGATGAGAAATAAAACTGAGGTGCCGTGTGGTGTACTCGTAAAGAACCCTCTTTACCTACTCTCTTCTATGCAACGGGTAGATGAGGCAAAATTTCTAGGTGTAGGAGCTTGCCCCCTAGAGCCGCTGGCGTGCCCCCAACGAACAGTAGACCGACTATAAATAAGCATAAGAGTTGTAGCTTTGGTCAGCAACCGGCTGTGGAAAGCCATGTCCTATATATATATCGCCCTTGTGTCTATTCTAAAGGACAAGATGGGTAGTCAACCATGCTACAGGCGGGAAAAGGGGGTTAGGAGTTGCTTTCGCTTTGTTATGTATCGTATTTAAAAGGTTTTCTTATAACGATAACCTTTTTTTCTTGGTAAAATTCAACTGAAATGATTAAATTCAGGATATGTGCAATGCATGATAAAAAGAAATCTGCCAACTATCTGCAACTTCATTCAGAAATCGATGATGATAATAGCTTCGCAGAATTATGAATCTGAAACCGAATAGAAAAAACAGGGAAGGGGAGGGGTAAAGAAGATAGAAAATATTTTCACTTACATTTTCAGCAATACAACCATTTCAAAAGCCTGCACATACCCATACACAACACATTGTTGAATCGTTTTAAATTAAATGTCAGAAAATAAATTTGAAACTCAACACAAATATCCAAAGAGAATTTCAATCTTTGTCGTCCACCACATCCAATTCTCACTGAAGAATTTGAATCGTTTAGAAGTTTAAATATTTCCTCCTTTTCTCTGTTCAGCTTTTTTACAATAAAACTGCATTAACATCTATGGTCCACCATCAATTCCCACTACAAAATTTTGAGCAAAAAAATATATAAATAAACATGTAAGAAAATAAAATGTCAGGAGGAGTAACGAATTACTTTCGATTAACTATAAGTGGACGAAAATAACCGCCACTTTACCATGTGAAATCCAACCATTTTTCTTTCCAAGAAGTAGTTTTTAACCGGAAACTATTTTCTGCGTCTTATTTAAAATAAAATAACCAAATTGATCTCCTCCGAGATATCATTACGCAATGTATAATAAATATTTACCTTACAACCAATTTCAGAGTTTATCTCTAGTGGACCATTAATGGATTAAACTGCTATTTCACATAGAGCAAATTGTGCTAGGCTAGAGAAAAAAAAACCAATTTAACGCTCCATTAATATGTAGTTGTATCGTCAAAAACTTCATTTTCAAGATGCCTTTTCTCCAACTTTCAAACTAAATGTTCATTTCATAATTAGGTGAGAAGAAGGAAGATTCACCAACTAGTTTAAAATATTCATTTTCACATCATTGTATTAACTAACGAATCAAGAGCTGAAATTTCGTTAACAAAAGACGACCCGAGGAAAAAACTGTTACCCCCAATTTCCTATATCGCTAAATATAGCA
>JAAFCE010001036.1:50484587-50494928 GCA_013389805.1 Trigoniulus corallinus | reverse complement strand
ATACTTCATTCAAGGTGACGACACTAAACTAATAATATTGGTTTTATCAACCAACTCCAAACCTGTAAACGACCTCGATATCAGTAAATGTTTTTTTATAGAAAACCGCAAAGGTAATAAATCAGATATCTCGTATAAGAATAATTTAAGTCAACACCACTGCTAATTAATTTAAAATATATCTGAAGGTAAGCTCCCAAATCTCTAGATTCACTCAAGCTTAATGACGAAGAGTCCACCCCCTTTAGAAAGGCAAACACTGCTGACACGGTTGCTACACAGCGAAGTTATTCATTCCCCTTCTCCACATAAAATAATTCAATGCTTTAAAATAAACCTCAGGCTTGACTAGCAATTCATTAGCACCAAATTATTCATTTTCTCATTGATATTCAGACCTTGATTCTGACAAGTTCCCTGCGTATTTGACAAAGCATGTCCGCACACGGGACCTAGGCCTTTACTTCCGATCTGACCTCATCTAGCTGTGTGTTCGACTCCTGAATTCATGGTCGCATGACAGAACCTGGATGAAGTGGTAGGCATTATCCAGGCGAGAGGTGAAAAGGGGAATTTCCATCGAACGGGGTATGAAGTCACGTGTCATCTACAAGTTAAAAAACAATTTCCACTTGGATATACGTGTAGAGAGAATTTTCCAATTGTAGGAATACGCCCTCTGACGTTAGTAATTCAGGAGTAAACAGGCCGATGTGAGAAACCGAAACAAGTCAAACGAAATCTTAATCCGCAATGGAATGTTTATCTATTTGTCATTTACCTGCTCCGAATAACGCTCCTGATCCTACAACTGGAATTAGGCGATTTGCACGTGTTTTTCGCCATGGAGGAATGGTCCTTTCACGTGAAGTGATGACATCGAGCACATCATACAGGGACAATGTTTTACTTTCGTTCTGGACAATATTTCTGATCACCTACCTCAACCATTAATAAGGTAGAATCGATTTCGGTCAGCAGAGCCCCGTCCACTACATAGTTCTTATGCAGAGTCTGCGAGAGCGGTGAATTGGGTTGAGCACACTGATGTTGAGAAACGCAATCCCAGCTAGTACTAACATGGGTGGCCGCTTGGGAAAACTGGGTACTGCTAATACTCCAAAATCGTGGCATTAGTGTAGTGTCTGTGCAGTCTCTGCATAAGAACTGCGCTGTGGCCGGGGCTCTAATGACCTTTGTAGTTGAAGGGCCCTAAAACACCAACAAACAAATGCAGAGTCTGCACAGACACTACGCTGCTACGACGATTTTTTGGGCATTAGTAGTACCCAGTGTTCCCAAACGGCCACCCATGTTAGTACTTGCTGGGGTTGCATTGATTAGCATCAGTGATCAGACGAGAACTGGTGCGTCCAACGCAATACAGCCGCTCAAGGTAGAATCGAGCACACTACCGATTAAGCCACAGGGGAAAGACCCTATTCAACAGAAAACGATCTTTCGGAGTCACAATCTCGGAAAAGACAACCTCGATCAGGATCGAGCCTGCATGCATGCACCAACATTCAGTATATTCAAAACAAATTTGCTGACGAATATTATTAAATGACATCCGAATTATGCCCCATTCCATGCGTAATAAAAGCGCGAATAACAATAAACGTAGTATTGAATTATTATCACTGTGGAATCAACATTACCATTAGATTTTATTTTCAGATGAAATGGTTCAAAGACCTCTGGTAAAATTACCATAATCAGGACCCTTTCGAAGGATGTTTTAGAGGTTTCTGAATCTTCCTCCATCACTATCAATTTGAATTCTGGCCAACATCTAAGGAGTATAATGCATTTGAAATTGATAGGCGACGACATCATCATCAACAATCAATAAGATGTAATTCGACAACATGTCTGATATGCAACGAGATCAGCACCATTCCAAGTTAAAGAAGATGAAGAAAAGCCTGTGAAAAACTAACCTTCAAAATAATTTCTTTGATATCCAAGTAGGATAATACCAATTGAGCCTGCCTTTAAATAAAACTGCTCTATAACACCATCGTATATTGCCAAATATTTTGGCAAACTTCAAAATAAGAAGATTTTATTTATGCAAACCTGGACGATGAAACATTTCGGTAAATTCTCACCACTCGCCAATATATGTCAGCTCTTTACAGTAACCAAGGAAATCGCCTTATCTTCCTCATCTTCTCCTCTTACACTTCATCTTCTCCCTCAAGTTGCTGTACATCTATATTTACTTCGAATTAAAACCTTATGATTTAAACTATATCTCAGAACAGATTTGAAAAACGATCCCAATATCGATTTTTGGAAGCCTACAAGACTTTGCAATCGGTTATGTCGTTACTACTCAAAATAAAGTAACTTCTTAAAACTAGAAACACTTAACGGAGAATACATCAAACGAAAAGAAAAGGAGGAAAAAACAAATTTCAACTTTCAGTTGTCTTCATATGTTTATACGGATAGAAAGAGAACGAGTGAGGAGAATCCAGAAAGGATTGAAAAGACAAAAAGAGACAGACAAATCTATATGAAATAAGATCAAATAAAAGGTCAAAATGCCCAATAACACGGACACCTTCAATAAGAGCAATAAAGATGCTCGTTCACTGTCCGCCTATTGTAAACTTACGATATGTTATTATCATTCTGTCGCTCTCTTTGTTGGATTTGAAAAGAAGGGGAGGATTGAAGGGGGTCTCCTTCAATAGTGGGTGGTGATAAGGAGGATGACAAAAGAGTAGCAAAATATTTGGAAAGATGCCGCTGACGAGGATGATAAGGAGGAAAAGAGGAGAAGTAGGGAAGAAAAGAAGAAGGAAAAAAGAGATTGAACACACCTACACGGCAAGCCACTTGTGGCCAAGTGCAGACTAAGCCGCTGAAATGGTCACTGCAAACTTTAGCACATCTGTAAAGCTGCAAGAAAAAATATTTACACACATACACAGAGTAAACCGAATTGCTTATACAAGTCGCACATCTACCAAAAACCCGCTGTAATAATCTCCAAATATTACCTCTAATGTAGGTACTACTACAAAAACAAAACTGCATCTAATATATCACTCACTCACGCATGCAACTGCCTACGCTGGCTCTTATCCGTTTTATATTCATTCCCCTCTAAAACAACAAAATTCGCAGCTTGAACATCATCGAATATCCCTAAGGGACATTTAGGGCTACTCATCCTTCTACTAACAGAATGCTGGACGCGACGGAAATTATTACGTCATAAATTTGGCTAAACACCTCTATTTTGAACTGCGCTGGTCGAAATAGTGTTCGCAATGGACAGCCACGGAGATATGGAAACGACTTTAAATGGGATAATTTTCGGATATAACAAATTGAAATGCACACCTCGATTACCCAATTGGTAGAGCGCACTTTCCTCCTGAGTTTAAAGTACGCAAGTTTGCTCCTTCCCCTCTCCTCGTCATGGTCAGTGGTTTACTTTCTAATAAGGGAGAGTATTCTGTCAGACGGGCAATAGAAAATATAGTACCGGCGCGCCCGTGAGCGTGGTTGTTAGATGTTGTCTGCCTGTTCACTAAATCGGGCCATCCGAATCAAGGATAGAATCAGTATTTGAAGAGATGGTGATGAGAAACTGATGCAAGAAAAAGTGGGCAATATATTTCATCATCATTCCTGACCCCTTTTTCCTCGCCTAAGGTAGATTGGGGCACCAATGTCGGTACCGGAAAAGCAGAGGAACCCCGCACTTATTTAACGTCGATATAACATCCTTCTTAGGACAATTTTCCTTTTACCAACGCGACGCCAGGGGTAAGCTCAGAAACCCTTAAGAGTTTTGCCGATTAATTCGTCATTTCTTAGTGAACGGGTTGGGGACTGAGTCAAGCAGCCATAACAATCCAAACCCTTAGGAGGCTGCTCGCGGGAGATGAGGAGGTAGGTATAAAGAATATAGGAGAGGGGATGTTTCCAGCACTCAACGTTCTTTACCAACCACCCATGTTGGTATTAACTAAGGTGACCATTTTTTATAATGAAAAGGAGGACAAAAAAATTTAATAAAAAAGTACAACATAAATAAATGTAACATTTTACTAATTGAAACAAAAGTACACTAATTATGCTTACATCCTTTTTAATTATTTAATTAAATGAGTATTTTCCATTGAATGAATATATTGGAAATTTTGGAGCAAGAAATATACTTCATATTGCATTTGACAGTAAGTGCTGCAGCAAGAGTATCAAGTGGTGGGAGACACGAAGTTCTCCTATGCTCAGCACATGTGTTATGTGCTGTATTTACACGTTTGTGAGTAAGAAAAGGCAAGTGTGTTCAATGAACGGGTGAGCAACGATGCTTTAACCTTTGATAATGCAATCAAATTACACATTTGTGAGTTAGACGAGGCGAATGGCAAGGCGAGTATATTCAATATGAATATGAATATGTAATCCTTTGTGACGGATACCTTGCTAGCGAGATTTTTCATGCCAGGCCCATATACCTAGATCTCCACCAGCACCCTAGGAGTACCTTTGCCTTTCGCACCCACTCCAGCCGCTCCACACCAGAACCCCTCAACCCCAGAACCTCTTCCAAGGTGGGGGTTCCCCAACTCATACTGCAGTGGCCCAGCGCTGGACAGGCCAGGATCACATGCCTGACATCCTCCACTCGATCCCCACACAATCCACAGCCCACCTCTCCACCTGTGATCTTTGCCATCCTCTGTTTTGTCTCCAGTGACCCAGCTCTTGCCCGAAACAGAAGTGAGCTCTCCCACGTATTGTCATAGATTATCTCCCTCTCTATGTTAGGCTTGTTCCCATACACCATCAGCGTTTTCTTTGCCGCCCTTCCCTCCATACTCTGCCGCCACTGCCCTAACCCCCATTCCTTAACTTTGTCCTGTACTAGTCTTTGCAATGTTGTTGCCCCCTCCTTGCTCTCCCTGGGTTGCAGTGTTATGCCTATCTTCTTTGACATCTGGTTTACCCTCCTCTCCCAGTTGGTAAATACCTTCATGTTGTTTACCCATGCATTGACCTGCCATACTGGATTCTCCTTCCCTAGCCCCCATATCCTGCATAAGTATAGCAACTTACTTATCATTTCTCTCTGTTCAAATGTAGACCACCCCATGTCCCCTTGTATTGCTTCTACTGCTGTGAACCTATTTCCCCCTAATGCCATCCTGCCTAACCTTCTTTGGGCTACTTCCATACAGTCCCTTACCTTTTTACTAATGCACAGAACCTCATTTCCATACGTTAGCCCTGGAACTGCTACAGCTTTCCATAGCCCCCTAACCATTTCATACCATTTCATTCCATAGCCCCCTAACCATTTCATACCATTTCATACCATTTCATACCATTTCATACCACATAAACATGTGAACACCACATTCGTCATTTACCTTGTGGTTCGCCTTGCCATTTGTGGCAATCACCTTGAAAGTGGTCTTTCTTAACTGTACCATCACATGACACAAAACAGTTCAACGTGGCATCTCTGAATACAGGAATTAGTTAACAGAATAGATAGTTAGAGCAAATGATGTAAACGTAAAATTTATGTAGTCAAAGTCTTTTAAGTGATGTTCATCTGCTAATCTGTACATAAAAAATAGCGGCAGCATTAATGCTAAAAATGACCAACGTAAGATTTGGTGTATGTGCGTGTCACTACTTTACACTACCCTATCAAAAGTCATGGTACACCAGCACTTTAATAGAAACACTCACAAATATACATATTTTAGTATCTTGTTGGTCCACCTTTCACTGCCATCACAGCATCTACTCTCTGGAACATACTGTCCACAAGGTTTTGATATGTTGCAACAGATAATTTATCCCATTCTGCCATAAGTGCCTTGGACAGTTTGGTCACAGATGTCGGGCGTTCTGCACAAGTGTGCAATCGACGTTCCAACACCATCCCACAGATGTTTGATGGGGTTCAGATCGGGACGCTGTGCAGGCCAGTCAAGTTCTCGAACCCCTATTTCATCAAACCATGTGCCTACAGCCCGTGCTTTATGGCAAGGTGCGTTTTCGTGCTGAAAATAAAAGGGTCATTGCCAAAGTAGTGCCAGAGAGATGGGAGTGCTACATTGTCCAGAATGTCCAGGTAACGCTCTGCATTTAGATGTCCATCCACAGAAACGATTGCACTCAACCCATACCATGAGAAGCACCCGTACAACATCACTGACTCTCTGCCGAACTTCACCATGGGCACAAGACAGCTTGGCAGGTAACGTTCGCTAGGAGTTCACCATACCCAAACCCGTCCATCCCATTGCCAGATGATGTAGCGGGACTCATCACTCCATTCAACCATTCGCCATTGTTCCAGAGTTCAATGTCGTCGCTCTTTGCACCATTGCAATCTCCTCACTGCATTGCTGGTGCTGATGTGAGGTTTGTGGGCTGCCGCTCTGCCATAAAAACCCATTGCAAGCAGTTCTCTGCAAAGTCAGGGTGCTCACAGTTGTTCCCGTCGACTCTATGAATGATCTTGTCAGTTCATCAAGTGATGTTTGACGGTTTGCAGTGCCCATTTTATGAAGAGCTCCTTGGTTTCTAGCCGACATGATCTTGGGTCTTCCAGTCCTAGGTGGAACACTTGTGGTGCCTTTCTCTTTCCAGACCCGGATGACGTTGTGAACGGTCGATTTTGGGATGTTTAGGAGGGTTGACGTCTCCTTAAAAGTACTGCTTGCAAAATGGCACCCAATTTTTGTTGGTGTTTAAGGTCCCGTCAACTACAAGGTCATTAGAGACCTGTCCATTGCATAGTTATAATGCATAGACTGCACAGACACTACACCAATGTGACGATTATTGGGTATTAGCAGTACCCAGCTTTCCTGAGCGACCACCCATGTCAGTACTAACTGGGCTTGCGTTGCTTAACTTCAGTGATCAGACGAGAACTGGTGTGTCCAACTCAACTCGCCGCTCCCCCTGGCACCCAACAATTGTACCTCTCTGGAAGGCTTTTCTTGGCGACATTCTTTCAGCATTCACGGAAGTATCATCTCATAATAGTGTACTCTCTGGTATATAGTGCTGGGAGGAATGCCACCTGTGTTACTGCAAAGGAATGTCACATTTTCATGCAAATACGGGTTGTCCCATGACTTTTGATAGGGTAGTGTATGTCTGAATTTTAAAAATCAAATGGAGTCGGTAAAGATGTAGCCTAAAACACGTTGATCTGTATGGCACTAGTGGGTTTTTTTTTTTAATTAAAATAATTTTTTTATTACATGGTAAAATGAATTTTCAAACATTTGGGAATTTCAGCTTCTCCCCAAACAGAAATCTATCAATGATTCAACCAACTGTTTAGAACATGCCGTGAAAACATAGGCTGTCCCTTATATAATGCTGCACCACGAAGTACAGGTGTCATGCAGAGCAAACGTGGTTGTTGGAGTAATTCATTATTCTGCAAGTGCCACAGTGTTGCGCACCAGTCTGGCAGGACGACATAAAAAGGTAAACGTAAAATATTTCAAGTATGCTCAGTTTTACGTTTACGTCATTTACTCTAACTATCTATTAGTTTTAAAATATCAAAAAGGAGGACATTTAGGAGGAGAGAACCTACAAAAGGAGGCTATTTAGGAGGGCACTTTTCAAGGGAGGACAGAACCTACAAAAGGAGGACTGTCCTCCCTAAAGGAGGACGGTTGGTCACCTTATATTAACGTGGGCTTGCGCTGCTTAACTTTAGTGATCTCACGAGAACTGGTGTGTCCAACGTATATAAGTGCCGGCTAGAAGTTTCGCAGGGTCTCTAGAAATATCAATACATCTCTCTAACACTATAACTTCTGTTATAAAATTATTTTAGAAATCTAAAATTGCGGTATCCTATCTGAGAGTGAAGCTTAGGCCTGAGACCCCCCAAAGCCGCCCCCCCCCCCAAAAAAAACAGAGATTTCGCACCCGTCACCAAGGACTGATGTTTACTTATCACCTGCAGTTGGCGCCCTTATTCTTGCTCGAGAAAGAAGCTATCTATCATAACAAAGATCGAACCTGCAACTATTATCCAACGCATTTTCTATCGTTTCATTGATGTTTTAGGGCCCTTCAACTACAATGGTCATTAGGTGTAGGAGCTCGCCCCCTGGCGTCGGTAGCATTCCCCAACGAAAACTGGACCGACGATAAATAAGCGTAGGGGTGCAGCTTTGGCCGGCAACCGGCTGCAGAAAAAACTATGTCCATTCAGAGGGACAAAGTTGCTTTTAACATCAATGGTCATTGGAGCCCCGTCCACTGCGTAGTTGTAATGCAGTTTCCACTAGCACTACGCTGTTGCGCCATTCTAGTTTTAGCTGGGGTTACATTGGATAACTTCAGTGATCAGATGAGAACTGGTGTGTCCAACGCAATACAGCCGCTCCGATCCTGCGTATAACCTTCTGAGCCACAGTGATAGACATTTATATTTTATAGTTTAAATTTTCAAATATGCAAATGAGAGAGATCGGGTTTAAGCAGACATAAATTGAATAGAAACGAACCATCATTACGATTTAGGATGTCAGTCAAGCTGTCAAATAAGCTTTCAAGTGTCCAGTTCTCTAACCCACATCATAAAAACCAAAAGTAGGAAAAGAGTTACAGGATGGTCATTAACAGGGCACTCAACTACCACGTTTCTACAGCCATGTAAAAATGTCTTTGACCGTTCCGCCTTCAGCCTGCATTTTTCAGCCGTTCCAACTTCAACACAACTGAAACGCTGAAGTAATCAATTGGAAAACAATCGAACCATCCCACTTCTAAAAGGGCTTAGCGGATTTTCGTAGGAACAATGATCAGTCCACCTCGACTCAGGCTGCATAACAGGGCTCGTAATGAGAATATAAACAATCTGGTGTAATGTCAAATTAAGAAAAGAAGTTGATTGGCCTGGATCATTAAATGATGTGGCATGGCTTTAGTGCGACAACTAACACCGCTCCAAATGGCAGTGTGATTGATTCTTGAGCTAATCATAGCAGTTTCTATTCCGTGACTGACTGGTATAGTTGAGCCAAGACACTGGATGTAGAACCACATCGATACACGTCTAGTGTCCCGAAGGGACCTTAGCGTAATTTAAGTGTTATTTTAATCTTAATTTTGGGCCTGAAATATTTGCATATTCATAATTAGGTTATCATTCTTCATACATTATATGGTACCCGTTTGGGCACCTTCTTTAGGGGCACATTTGATCCTTGCACCCTAACGTCGATAAGAACCTTAATAAACCACCGTCTCAAATTAAGGGGCACCTATGGCTGTTTGTTTGTAGGTGTTTTAGGGCCCTTAGTTCTTATGCAGAGACTGCACAGACACTACACTAATGTGACGACTTTTTGGTATTAGCAGTACCCAGTTTTCCCAAGCGGCCACCCATGTCAGTACTAGCTGGGTTTGCGCTGCTAACTTCAGTGATCAGACTAGAACTGGTGTGTCCAACGCAATTCGCCGCTCCCGGCACCTATGGCAACTCAATTGGTAAGTAGAATGCTTGAATGCAGATTCAATTCTCCTTCAGTGTAAGAGCTCACCCCACAGGAAGTAGCCTGTAGTCTAAACTTGGCTAGAATCAACATCAACAGATTCCTGCAGCTAGCTTCAATATCATCGATCATACGAAAAAATAAGCTCTATAGGATTGAGTTGTAACATTGAATTTCTATAATATAAACTATATTATAGAAAATCAATGTCAGGTTCTACCACATAGTGCTCCTTCCTTCTTCCCAGCACTTCGACAAAAAGTCTTCAGGGTAAATCCAGTAAGACACTAGTTGTCAAAATTGCTCGTGAACTAGGATTCACTGTGATTACTTGAAAAGTCCAAGTTACTAAGAAGTTTTCACCGTTCCAATCACTTCTTCGTAAAGGTTGTGTGCATCTCCAAACTTCCCAATCTGATTTCCCAGTGGGGTGCGACCATCCTGACATCTCCGTCACAGAGTTCATTTCATGAATATTCATTCAAATTCTGAAAAAAATTTTAATGCCTGATTTAAAAATTAATATAAATTCAAATTTCTAACTCCCAATGCAACCTTAAAGGAGGGGAATAGCTAATCAGTAAGGCAGTATTTAAATCAAAATCCATTCTATATGATCAGGACAACGTTAATCCGTTCGGAAGCAAGCAAAGCAACTCCTAATCCTTTTTAAGCCTACGGCATGGGTCGGGTACCCATCTTGTCCCTTTGAACGGACACAAGGGTGATCTATTGGACAGTGCTTTTCCACAGCCGGTTGCAGAGTAAGGCTGTGTGGAGACACCTCTCTCCACTTCCATCACACCACCAAAGAAAACTT
>JAAFCE010001036.1:50399242-50481861 GCA_013389805.1 Trigoniulus corallinus | reverse complement strand
AGGCGTCTGACTTCGAATCAGAAGATTGCAGGTTCGAGTCCTGTCACCGACGAAAGGCGTCCAAATTTTTATGAAATTATACTCCTTTTAATTGAGAAATGTAAATGTTAAGTAGATCCTAATGGATATTGAATCTTACTTCGAATCAGAAGACTGGAGGTTCAACTCCTGCCACTGACCAAAGTAATTTAATTTTATTATTTGACACCAACTCAGCGGTTCCCAAACATTTTAAAACGTGCACCACATAAAAAAAGGATTAAAGATTTACGTACCATCATAAAAATATTTTACATCCATTTTAACATTTATTAGAATATTTTTGTAAAAGGTGCACCACCCTAGTTTGAGGACCGCCGTATGTACAAAGTCAAGGAGAAAAGCAATTATTAAGGCAAAGTGTGGGCCGCGGCTTTCTCACAAGGGCGCTGCGAAACATTCCAAATACAAGTACGGGGCGGAACTAGCATTGCCTTAGTGATTTTAAAAGCAATTTGCTAAAAAACGTCTACAAGGCGCCTCGAGGAAGCAAACATCCAGAAACAGTTTGGGAACTCCATCATTAAGGAAAACGCTAAAGCACGTGTTGTCCGTGTGGCCTAATGGATAAGGCGTCTGACTTCGGATCAGAAGATTGCAGGTTCGAATCCTGTCACGGACGTGAACGCCACGTGAGTATCACTGACGTTTGCGTCACGGACGTTTTTATCGCAAAATGCATATTAAACGTTTGCTGAATGCTCTAAAAACGAAACACAAGAACATTAGGTCATTTTCCCATAAATTTCTTTGTATCCAATTCACTAATTGACTCAAGCAACTGCGATCCATTTTCTCCGCCTATGGTGGGGTCGCAGTGGCGGATCCAGGATTTTCGTCAGGGGGGGGGGTTGAGCCATAGGCAGCGATTGGAAACGCAATTTTCATTTGTCAGTGTCAATGTCGACCCAAAATTTAGGGGGGGGGGGTTTGCAACCCCAAAAATCCCCCCTTGGATCCGCGCCTGGGGTCGGGTATCCATCTGATCCCTCTGAATTGACACAAGGGCCAACTATAAGACACTGTTGTTACGCAGCCGGTTGCCGACCGAAGCTGCCATCACTATGCTTATTTATCGTTGGTCTACTGCTCGTTGGGGGATTCCACCGATACCAGAGGGCGAGCTCCTCCACCTGGAAATTTTGCCTCATCTACCCGTTACATAGTAAAGAGGAGTCTTCTGCGTGCAAATGACATCGTACTGCACACGGGACCTTGGTTTTACTTTTCACGCAAAGGGAGGCGCACTCGGGGCTTCTCCATCTCGCCCGAAAGAAGCCAACCCACCTTGGTCCAGTATTGATCCTATAACCCCTGACGCTTTTACCGAGCATACTTCTTACTGCGCTACCGAGGCTTGTCTTTGGTAATAATGTTGACGTATTGATAACAGACTCAAAATTCAATACTGCCAGTTAATGAGATCACGGGCTTAGGTTCAAATCCCAGATTAAATATTTCTTAACCGCATAATAAAATTAAGAGTTGAAATTTTGATGAAAACACGGTCCTATAATAATACTGGCTTACACATTTATCTGTTGGCATAATTTCTGCCGGAGAAAATCACAGGCTCAAGAGACCTGAGTCAGCAATTATTGAGCACTGGTCATGTTGCCAACTGTGAAGAAGTGACCGAAAAAAAATCGCCATTAAGTCGTGAAACGCTTCCAACACCTCGGTTATAAAACCCACGCTAAATTGATGGGGTCAATTACAATAAATGACCTAAACGTTACCATGTCAATGCTATCACCTGTACATCTTCAACTGACACATCAGGAGATTATCTCTGTGGAAACCTCTGATTCAGAAGGATGCTGATATTTATCTGGTCACTCTTTCAAACCGTATGAATATAAAGTTTTCAAAATAAAAATGGTCAGCAATATAACTGTCCATTTGATGAAGAGTTCAGAGCGGAAGCAGCAGCAACATTTAGTTCATGGTAAAGATCAGTAATGTTAGAAAGGAAAATGGAGTTGAAATAGCAAAGTATGAAAAATCTGATATCGATATTTCTAAATATTTGGCTGCTTTTTCTTCTTCTTTGTCTTCTCCACCGCAATAAAATTAGATTCGGTCCAAAAATTTTGAAATTCAGGAGGTATAAAATCGATATAAAATGCTACTACTGCTGCTATTTCCACTGCTGTTATTCCCACAATATCCCCAGTCGTTGGCTCATCACGTGATTCGCCCACTTCCTCTGAGCACAGACATTGGATCATTTTAACACGTTATCTTGCATGTCACACAAACTATACTTTTAATGTTGAACGGGTTAGCAGGGTACGAAGTGGGGACGGGATTAGAGGGAGGAAGTAAAGTAATACGGACGAAAAAAAATCTTTTCTTCACAAATGAATTATTCAATAAATACTGAATTATCTACTGAGGCAAGAAGAGCATCGAAATCACCACCCAACAGATTGAAACACCAGCCAGGAATTGAACCCAAGTAATTCAATAATTATATTGTTCCTAAACAGTTCATAATTAGTAATGCTATAAATATCACTTTCTCACCATAGTCATTACAAAACAATACACCAATATGTCGTCGTTACGGTTGAAATAAATTTTAAAGAAACTCTCCCCCCACAAGCAGCAAAAGTAGACGATGACGACAACGACCATGTCTGAAAACAAATTACAAAATTTCGCCATCTTTGTGAAAAAGAAACTTTAAATAGGAAGAGAAATACTGATAAATTTTATCAAGTCAATTGTTTGTTCACTACACTGAAAAAATGGACGAAAATACACCACAGGCACAACCATAATTAATCATTAAGCTCGTATATTCAGCCTGACAAGGGTGGAGAGGAAGAAAAAGGACGGAAAGGGCGGATAGAAGAATTGGACTTCCATTTTGGAAAGGGGGAGATGGGGGCTAGGATGTGAGAAAGGAGTGAAAGAAAGTGAGGAAGTAAAGGGGAGAGAGAAGGAAAAATTTTCCGCTACACGCCACAAAAAACTTGCCTTCATTGTAGGACATGGTAATCAAGCAAATCGATTCACAGAGGCAGTTTCATCATGGTGCCATCATCCAGTCTTGAATGCCGTTCTCTCGAGAAATACGATTTTTAGACGCAAGAAATAGGTCTTGGCACCGATTTTTGAGGTGATGACATCTGGAGATTCCAGGGCTAGTGGACTGCAACAGAAGACATCACACAATACCATAGCATTGATGAGTACTGTACTTTAAATTCTCTACATAGTTTCCTTATCAAGGTGGGCTATAGAACTCTATCATTACAGAGAACAAGAGAGAGAGAGAGGGACGGAGACGCGAACCTGCGAACTCTCAGTTTGGCATAGGAGTGCGCTCTATACTGACAACCTAATAAGAGCGGCGAGTTGCGTTGGACACACCAGTTCTCGTCTGATCACTGAAGTTAAGCAACGCAAGCCCAGTTAGTACTGACATGGGTGGTCGCTCGGGAAAGCTGGGTACTGCTAATACCCAATAATCGTCGCATTAGTGTAGTGTCTGTGCAGTCTATGCATTAGGACTATGCAGTGGACGGGTCTCTAATGACCTTGTAGTTGACGGGACCTTAAACACCAACAAACAACAACAACAACCTAATAACACTGTGGCACTTTGTCTGGACAACACACCAAGGCGGAACCCCAAGGGCGCAGCTTATTGCGTTGGACACACCAGTTCTCATCTGATCACTGACGGTAATCAACACAACCCCAGTTAGTACTGACATGGATGGCCGCTTGGGAAAACTGGGTACCACTAATGTCCAAAAATCGTCCCAATTAGTGTAGTGTCTGTGCAGTCTCTGCATTAGAACTACACAGTGGATGGGGCTCTAATGACCTTGTAGTTGAAGGGCCCTAAAACACCAACAAACGAAACAAAGCCAGAACCTCACATCGATAACTCATTTGATAGAATGACCAAGGTCAGTTGGGTCCACCAGGGCGAGAAGGAGAGCCAGGTAGGGAAGTACAGCCGTGGTACATGGCATAATGGATGACCCCCACTTGCAAGTAAACGAATCTTTCCCCAATGTTGGGAGATGGCTTCAAGGACAGACCGCCATATCCATTTTCACAGGTGCCAGTCAACGGATACCTTATTCTACATTTGATGGTGTACACTATGGATGGTCAACATTTTCAGCAGGCGGGCCAAATTTAAGAAATAATATTTCCTGCTGGGCCATGCACCTAACTATTTTTGTGTTGAATTAAAGTAAACAAGCAGGCGCCCTGAAGCTTCGACCACATCGTGACGCCCCAGGATGTGAGATCATAGTCAAACACTTGTCTGGTTGATGCCGACTCATGATGTAATGCTGTTTTGATGACATGTACAATAATTTTATGCTCATTTGACCTAGCTCCGCGGGCCGCATGCTGGCCACCCCTGACGTACACAAAATGGATCTCATTCATAACTTACTTCATTACATCTTTCAGCACAAACAAAATCTATCAGCATCTGCTAGAACCAAACCTGTAGTAGCTATCCGTGAGCCAAGAACGTTAACAAAGACGTAGAAAAGAGATAAACAACGGACAAACCCACATAACAAAGAACAAAGCTAAATTCTTTAAGAATCCATGCCATCTTTGAACATATTTGGATATCCGGTCCAGTAGCGCTGCAATTAAAAGTGCTGTAATCAATAATGCAAGGCACGTACAATCTTATTAAATTCATAATTACTAAACGTTCGTGCAGGCTCATTCTTTGCTAGATACTGATTACACTATAGTCGGGGTGTACAGCGCTAGTGGATGAGACATCCTACACCCACCCCAGGGAACGGCGAATTGCGTTGGACGCACCAGTTCTCGTCTGATGACTGATGTTAAGCAGTGCAATCCCAGCTAGTACTGACATGGTTGGCCGCTTGGGAAAACTGGGTACTGCTAATGCCCAAAAATCGTCGCATTACTGTAGTGTCTGTGCAGTTTCTGCATAAGAACTATGCTGTGGACGGGGCTCTAATGACCTTGTAGTTGAAGGGCCCTAAAACACCAACAAATACACCCACCCACACAGAGAAAGACTAAAACTGATCTCTGTAGAGGGAGGTGAATCTACGTTCGCTTAATTTAATAGACAGGGGAGTGGTTTCTATAAATTTAAGCGACTGTTGAACACACCAGTATTCGTGTGATCACTGAAGTTAAGCGACGCAACACCAGTTAGTACTAGCATGTGTGACGGCTTGGGAACACCGAGTACTGCAAATACCCAAATCGTCGTAACAGCTTAGTGTCTGTGCAGATCTGCATTAGAACTACGCAGTGGACGGGGCTCTAATGACCGTTGCAGTTTAAAGGCCTCAAAACACTAACAAAGAAAAACAAGTTCTACAAATTCGAAACCACCCACGTTATCTAGAGGAGATAGAATTTGGTTCAGTTCTGAATTACTTCTCCAAGAAAAGAGATCGGTGCAAATTAACAGACGCAGAATGTCGCCTTCTGTCGCTGCCTGATATTTAACCAACCAAATGCACCATTCAGGGTGAACCGGTAATCAGAGGGTCCCACGAATCAAGCACGCTATCGTTGAGTTACATGGTCAGGCTAAAGAAGACGAAATGCCGATTCCTTCACTTTGAATTGTAATTCTACGCACATCAAGACACTAGTACTTGATTCTTAACTTCATAATTACAGGCTCGATCCTGTACGACACAGGGAGTGTCTTTTCGGCAAGAGAACCACTAGTTATCTTGGCGTCTCTGCTGGCTGCTTGCTTAACTCGCCGCCATCATCATCATTATACCCTTATTCTGCTTGCGGTAGGGTCGGGTCTGCTGGTTCTACCGCACTACTCCCGCCTATCTCCCACTAGGTCCCCATCTACCCCACACAGTACAATATCCTTACGGATAACCTGCTCCCACGTCTGCTTTGGTCTCCCCCTGCCCCGGGTCCTTTCAAACACCTACATTCCTGTAATGGAGCTAACGAGCTCTTCCTCCTCTTTTCTCATTACGTACCCATAACACCTCAATCTACTCTCCCTCATTTATTCCGTGATGTCCTCCACCTCCAAGCTACCTGGGAACGGCTTATTGCGTTGGGCACACCAGTTCTCGTCCGATCACTGAAGTTAAGCGACGCAACCCAAGCTAGTACTGACATGGGTGGCCGCTTGGGAAAACTGGGTAATGCTAATACCCAATAATCGTCGCATTAGTGTAGGTCTGTGCAGTCTCTGCACTAGAACTATGCGGTGGGCAGGGGGTCTAATGACCTTGTAGTTGAAGGGCCCTAAAATACCCCAGGGGATAAATCACCCCAGAACATCATATCGAACTGATCGGCTGCCCTATAAAGAAACAGGAAACAAGCTTCGCTTTCGCAAATTCCTCAGGGTAATGTCTCATTTGGGAGACAGATGGCAACCTCCGAGCCATGGACATAAATATTTATTTACAATGTAATATGGTACGCTACGCAGCATGTGGGCAATTCTGAATATGGACGTGAACTGAAAGAAATAAATATGAGAAAGGATTAATTTTTTCAATCACAGTCACATGGGCATTTTGATAAAAACACCTATTTATAGAATCAGATACAGTACTGTATATCAACTTATTAAATTGGTCAAAAATCCTCTACAAGGTCATTCATAAATTACATCCAACTATCTACATTCAGTAGAGATTAACTACGCTTGCCAAAACAATATCTTCTTTAAGGAGAAACCCAAGGAGCAGCGTCCGTGTGGCCTAATGGATAAGGCGTCTGACTTCGAATCAGAAGATTGCAGGTTCGAGTCCTGTCACGGACGTGACGCAGCAAGTTTTTATCCCCGCTCACACCATGACCAAGCTCAAAAAACCTTAAAGGCAACTCCTAACTTTTTTCTCGCCTATGGCGGGGTCGGCCACCTATATTTCACCCTGCGAATTAAACAGTGCATTTCCGCAGTCGGATGCCTACCAAAACTGCAACCCCTATGCTTATTTATTATCAGTCTACTGTTCGTCGAGGAATTTCACCGACGCCAGGGAGCGAGCTCCTACACCTGGACATTTTTGCGGCGTTTACCCTTCGCATAGCAGAAAGGGTCAATGGCGTCGTTAGGGTTGGCGTCACCCTCTCCCGTAAAAAGCCGCTTCTTCTGCTTTGGTGTCACCCCATTTCTCATGGTGCGAGTGGTGCCACCCGGTGCGGTCCACACCCCTTAGTGACGCCACTGGAGAGGGTGCTTGGACGTGCAAATGCCATCATACACCACACGGGATCTCGAATTTACCTATCACCCGAAAGGCGGCGCACTCGATGCATCTCCCCGGAAAGAAGCCAACCCACCTCGGTGCAGTACCGAACCCTAAACCACTGACCCAGCTACCGAGCGCGCTACCCACCTAGGTGAGATCCTTCTCATCCATCTCTATAATTTTCTTTGCATCCAGTTGACTTATTGACAACACAGACTCAACATTCACTACTGCTGGTTAATGAAATCAATGGCATAGGTTCAAATCCCATATGAGATATTTCTTAATTTACCCTCGCTTTCCTTCAGTTATGTAGTGAAGGAGAGCAACTAAGAGAATGCCTACGCAGCCATCCGTCGCGCCGGGGCCGGCCTGGCGGATAAGACGTCTGAATTCGAATAAGAAGATTACAGGCTGGATTCCTATTATGGACGACACTTCACTTACATTTTGCCACCCTTGTATCTAACCAAGGGAAACATGGATTGATAGCTGTCCTTGTGGTTTACTGAATAAGGCGTCTGACTTCGAAACTTGACATGGACGATTTCGCATATCCTTTTGCTTTAATGGCATGCTGAACTTCCCTGAAATGGTGTACCGCAAGGACTAGAACGAACAATATTCCAACTTTTTAGTACACATTGTATCATTAATCTCATCTGAGACCTCATTTTGCCTTGCTGGTTCTTTAGGGCCCTTCAACTACAACGGTCATTAGAGCCTCGTCCACTGCGGAGTTCTAAAACAGTCTGCGCAGACACTATACTATAGACACTGCGGATATTAGCAGTACCCAGTGTTCTAAAGCTGTCACTCATGCCAGTACTAACTGGGGTTGCGTTACTTAACCTCAGGGAGCGGCGAATTGCGTTGGACACACCAGTTCTCGTCGGGTCACAGAAGTTAAGCAGCGTAACCCCAGCTAGTACTGACATGGGTGACCGCTTGGGAAAACTGGGTACTGCTAATACCCAAAAATCGTCGCATTAGTGTAGTGTCTTTGCAGTCTCTGCATAAGAACTATGGTGTGGACGGGGCTCTAATGGCCTTGTAGTTGAAGGGCCCTAAAACACAAACAAATACTTAACCTCAGGGATAATACTGGAATTGGTGTGTCCAACACAATACAGCCACTCCACCTGAGACCAACACACACAAACAGGGGCCTACTGGAAAAATTTCCTTCAGGACTGTAGGCTTATGTAAAGATGTAGGGCCTACCAGAGTTTGCATCACTCGGGAGATTAGAACCTGGTGCATAGTAGGTGAGGAATGGATTGCATTTATAGTGCAATTTAGTGGTCGGTAGTAGGTCACAATACAGTAAAACCCCGCTATAACGAATTTGTAGGGGATTGCAATCACATTCGTTATAGCCAGGAATTCGTTACAACCAGGAAAGCTGTTTTTAACCCCAGATAGCTAACCAGTAGTCTGTGATACTACCCCAAATATCAAGAAATTGTGGTTTTGGTAGTTCTGCAAAACATTTGGTTTCTAATCTTTGCGTACCTTAGTATTTACACCAATGAAACATTTCTGCATGTTTTTCTTACTATTTTAATGCCCGTTGATTTAGTTTTCTTACAGTTGGTATTCTCCCAGACTACTGGTTAGCTGTAATGACTACCCTTAAGTATTGAAGGGCAGTCAATTCTTGAGGAGCACAGGTTATTAAGTGTTGGAAACAGGAATTCATGTAGGAAGTAGATAGGCAAGTAGACTGGGATTTGGAAGAGACAGCTGATGCATTGTGGGTCAGGTTTGCCAGAAAAATTAGAAAATGTGGGGAGGCCATTTTAGGTGAGGCTAGAGTAGTAGGTACACTCCAGGGCAGGCAGACATAGTGGCTGCATTCCATAGGTGGATGGAGATAGGAGACTAGGATTCTAAAATATGCTACAGGCAGACCAAGGCCACAGCTAGGAGGCTCATTTCTTTGGTCATACACCAGTAGTATGAGGTCCTCTATGATAGAGACAAAGGGGGAATGAAGGAAGAATGTAGCCTGGCCAAGACCAGGGATAGGGCGATTAAAGATTTACCCTGAGACATAACAGTGAAGGATAGAAAAGGTAGAGTCTTGTTTCATACTTCTGAGGCAAAGGAGTGGGGAGAGTATTTCTCCAGTCTATCTAATTCATGCAAAGGGCAATTCCTGCATATGGTAATGGTCGGGTGAATGGGGGATCATGGGGGAGATAGGCAGGTGTGTATGGCTAGAACCTGCATACCCGACCCTGCCACAGGCGGGATAAGAGTATGGTGGCGATGATGATGATGATGATGAGAAAATGAACGTTTCTAATATCATCAGCCATTTGTGCATTCTGCCCTAGTAAAATAAAAAGTATGACAAGGCATTCCTGTAAGTGGTGTTCAGTTCAATATGTGGTGACCATTGAGTGGAAGTTTGTGTTAAATCCATAAATAAAAATTATTTATAAGGTCCATCATTCGTTATATCCAACGAAATTATCCAAACTTTTATAAGTTTTCATCGTTATTACCAGGAAATTCGTTATATCCAATTCATTATATCCGATATTTTTAATATACAAACTCCTATCCTTTTGCCGGGACCTTGGAAACCATTCGTAACATCCAGGAATTCGTTACATCCGAGATCGTTATAGCGAGGTTTTACTGTAGTACCCGAAAATGATGTCTGGATCTAACCGACCAAAATATTTGAATGGCTTGTAACACATCTAATATACTAGGATATATTGCATCACAGGGTGAAGTGGGAAGACAAGACGAAGGCGGAAGAGAAAAGCCTGTCGATATCAAACCAACATCTGGCGGCGGAGAGGTCATTCAAAACGCAGACAGAAGAAGAGAGAAAGGAGAGCAATGCACAATATAAATTGAATTGTATGTTTAGAGAGAGGCCAGGAAATCATAGATTTGGCACCATATCTGCGTCACAGTATTAGATCTGAAAACACACACAAAATACCAAGAGCAAACACAAAGAGAGAAGGGTTGGTGAAAATAGATGGAGACGACAGGATAAAATCATGTGAAAACAGATCGAAAACCTATAAAGGACAACATTTCAGCTATAAAAAAATCGATGCAACAATATTTCGACACCTTTTATATTGAATCCTACAGCGAGAGGGGCGCCCATTACCATTTTACTAAGTCCACTCTACGACAAAAAATCAGAGGGGGAGAGGAAAATGAGGTGTCAGGAGAGAAGTAAGAATTTATGAAATGTTGTTTATAACTATATTGATGAATCACAAATATCTATCAAGTTATTGTTATTTTCAGCTACTGTCTATCAAAGAGTGCTTCATTTCGGTCAGCGGCTCCACATTTAAAATTGTTTGATAAACCTTTCATCTTTCTGCAGGAATGATAGGGTTAAATGCTAGAAGAGCGTAGTTGTAAATTCCGTCCTGATCAAGGTAAATATATGGCAGGTTTCTGTGGAGGACACGGAACAGAAGTAAAACCTGAGTGTCTTACATGCCACACTACTGCACCTGAAAAGACCTTTTTTCTCATTTCCACTAAAATATACCCAAAGGTATTTCCGGGGGAAGGAGGGCTCACAACCTGTCTCTGTCTCTGACGTCGTTAACAGAAAATTGTTTTCAAAAAGCCAGCGTTAAATCACTAGTCTACCAGTTGCCGGTACACAAAGGACAGGTGCTAAACTGTTAGACTTCAGAGATATGCAGAAAACAGAAATTGACGTGCTTTTCCCCTACAACGTGGGAGGTACAACTGGCTTAATAGCGCAGAGGGTAGTGTGCTGAACTACTGCATCAGCAATTCCAGATTCGACACTGGATCGAGGTGGATTGGCTTCTTTCCGGCAAGAGAGAGAGACCCTGAGACCTCTTCCGTCGGATGGAAAGTAAAATCGCGGTCCCGTATGGTGTACGATATGCTTGCACGTAAAAGAACCTTCTCTTCTATGCAACAGATAGAGGAGGCAAAATTCGCAGGGGTAGGTTTGTTGTTGTCAGTTGGTGTTTTAGGGCCCTTCAACTACAAGGTCATCCTGCCCCGAGGCGGATCACTCCTTTCGGGTGAGAGAGAAATAGGGAGAGGCGAGAGAGAAATGGATTTGTTTGTTTGTGTTTTAGGGCCCTTCAATTACAAAGGTCATTAGAGCCCCGTCCACAGCATAGTTCATATGCAGACACTGCACAGACACTACACTAATGCGACGATTTTTGGGTATTAGCAGTACCCTGTTTTCCCAAGCGGCCACCCATGTCAGTAGTAGCTGGGGTTGCGCTGCTTAAATTCGCACTTCAGTGATCAGACGAGAACTGGTGTGTCCAACGCAATTCGCCGCTCCGCAGGTGTAGGAGTTCGCCCCCTGGCGTCGGTGGGGTGCCCCAACGAACAGTAGGCTGACGATAAATACGAATAGGGGATACAGCTTTGGTCGACAATCAGCTGCGTAAAAATACCGTCCATGTGTCCATCCAAAGGGACAAAGATGGATACCCGATCCAGTCATAGACAGGAATAGGAGCTAGTGGTTGCTTTGTTGTTGTTTATGAACAGCCCACTTCTTCGCTTTTACTCATTTCGCGCTCTTATCTTCCTTTTTTTTCTTGCTTTTCTTTATCAAAAAAAAAACAAACAAATTTTCTTGAAATAGCTATATTTCTTCAAAATTTTATATACTAACTAAAAACTACTGTCCGCGTCATATCGAGCCAAGTCGAACATTGTAATTCAAAAAAGCAATTTAAAAAAATGGACACACACATGCAGGAAACTTAAATAACCATTCTGCAAGAAAAACATGCATCTATTCAAATTTTTTTCAGTGGCAGATAAAATATCTCCGGACGTCAGTGAAAGACAAGAGTAAAAGACAGAGCAGAGTGCATCAATGACGCCAGTTTACCACAAATCAAATTTCTCCAAATTTATGTATACAGCTACTGAATCTATTTGCAACTGACAAAAGAAAGTGGGCAAAAACAAGCCGGAAAAGCTTTGCAGACTAGAAGAACAGAGTAAATTACCATGCACATGTTTACAAGTTTGAGTCCGATACAGATCATTTGGCTGGTTTGGGTTGTACATACATCACGGCATCCTGGGGGAGCGGCAAGTTGCGTTGGACACACCAGTTCTCGTCTGATCACTGAAGTTAAGCAAAGCAAGCCCAGTTAGTACTGACATGGGTGGTCGCTCGCGAAAGCTGGGTACTGCTAATACCCAATAATCGTCGCATTGGTGTAGTGTCTGTGCAGTCTATGCATTAGAACTACGCAGTGGACGGGTCTCTAATGACCTTGTAGTTGACGGGACCTTAAACACCAATAAACAAACAAACGGCATCCTGGGAGCGACGAATTGCGTTGCACATACCAGTTCTCGCCTGATGACTGAAGTTAAGCAGCGCAACCCCAGCTAGTACTGACATGGGTGGCCACTTGGGAAAACTGGATACTGCCAATACCCAAAATCGTCACATTAGTGCAGTGCTTGTGCAGTCTCTGCATCAGAACTATGCTGTGGACGGGGCTCTAATGACCTTTGTAGTTGAAGGGCCCTAAAACACCAACAAACAAATACAGAGTCTGGACAGACACTACACTGCTACGACGATTTTTGGGCATTAGTAGTACCCAGTGTTCCCAAGCGGCCACCCATGTTAGTAATAGTTGGGGTTACATCGCTTAACATCAGTGATCAGGCGAGAACTAGTACGTCCAACGCAATACAGCCGTTCTCTGTCTAAGAACGATGCTGTGGACGGGGCTCTAATGACCTTGTAGTTCAAGGCCCCTAAAACACCAACAAACAAACATGGCATCCTGATTTTAACCCAAGGCCGGTTCAGACTACGTACTTTCGGGTTGTAGACCGTGAAGCCGCTCTCACAAAAACACCAAATTTTCAAATTTCCAAGAAAAAGTAATAAAAGAACTTTTTGCAAGTATTTTGAGGCTACGCTAGCAACTGGCCCTGTTATACCCGTTAGCGTTCAAGGTTCATCGATTGGCAAGATGCGTCGGGCAGCATTCTACCTCGATAATTGAATTGACTGTAGAGCATGTGATCGGCAGTTCGATCCTGATCGCATCACTCGAACGGGGGAGGAAGTGCGTGTGCCTTGTCGTGGATATACGATGTCCCGTGCAAGTATAAGAACCTTTTCGACCTGAAGAAATACTAAGTCTACATCGCCACAATTACTATGTATAGGTGACCCTCCCGGCATCGGTAAATGGCCTCTTAAGCAATCATCTCTGGTTCTACATTTCACTTTAAGATGAACGGCTAATAAGTGGCTATCCACTTATGGGACGGTCGAAAAATACTGATTAAATGTTATTATCCACTCTTAAAGGGGAAAGCGGCCCAATTTCCTTCAGTCGAACTTCGTCCGGTAAACGTATGATGTCTCAAAATGGGTCCAACTCAGGGGAAGTCCTTGTCCAGCCAATGTTGAGCTCACCTCAGGGCTCAATCACTAGCATGACTTCCGCTTGAGGACTACCAAGATGAGCGACTTTTACAACAACAGAAAAGATGGGCTTTCCGTCAAATTACAAATAAAGCAGAAACCCCGCATTGCTTGTGACCTACGATGGATGTCACCTGCATGCCAATAAGCCCTTTCTACGCGAAATTTCCACTCTGGTCTCAGTTAATGATTTGAGAGTTGACAGGCTGATCACAAAATAACCGAATAAGCAAAACCAATTACAAAGAGCATAGGAGCTGACATCGTTTTCAAAATTAAATTAGCTACGGCCTAACATTCCGAGTTTGTTCCAAGCATTCAGCGCAGCCTGAAATCAACCGTCCTGTTAAGGAGGAGGCTTGAGATCAGTTTGTTGCACTCTTCTGTGTCCAGCTATACTACTCACTGGTCAACGCAACTAATTTCTAAGTTGTCGACGACACGTCCTCCGCATACCTCTCCTAGAATTTGAGTTTTGGGAGGGGGAAAAGTTGATACGTTTTTAATAACATTCAATAGCAGTAGCTAAAGGAAGAAAAACTGTAACACCCTCTACAAATAACGAAATTGCACACTTTATTACTTTTACAGCTAATAAAAGCCATTCCAAACCTGGTAGGTTTCAGTTACGGCGGCTAAAATGATGCTGATTAATTTATTAATATTGAACGTCAGCCAGCTGCTAAGGCGATTGCAATAATAAAACGTCCACAAGAAGACGGAAGGGGGTTAGGGAAAGGTCGAAATGGAGAGCAGCATGACACATAAATTTCTCCCTTTGGCTGCCGTCTCCGTTGTTCCTGACTCTACATTTACATTCAGTAACGCGTATTCCTTTCCTCAAGCCTGGCTATGTCTCCAAGCATCATAATCACAAACCCTTTTCCCGCCTATGACAGGTACGGGTGCCCATTTTTGTCCCATTACGGTCACATGAGCAATCTATTGACCGGTATTTTTATGAAACCTGCTGTCTCTATTACTGAAATCCCTATGGCTAGTTATCGTCGACCTACTTTTCTTTCTTGGGGCACGTTTCCAATACCAGGAAATGTTGCTGAACTAATTTATATTTTACTCCATTTAGTAAGGGTTCTTTTCCGTGCAGGTGATATATAGGGGAGACCGCGGCAACATGACGAGCGGGGCAAGATGACTAATGACTTAATTAGCAATTTTCCTGATAGTTAGCAGCATCATATGGCAACTACTAGTACTCCTCATGACTAGACACTAAAAAATCATTTTCGTCAAGGCACTGTTGCCATTACTATATTATTTACATGAGTTTCATTGTTTTCCTGCTGTGTGCTAGATGAAACCAAATTTTGGAAATAAGATTTAATTAATATAGAGGTTAGCTATAGAAATATCTAATAACATTTCCATCTACCTTAGACAACTGGCTATTCATCATATTCAGTATTCATTATTAAAATAATTTTTTAATCATATTGCTATAATACTTAAATTTTAAAATTGTTGCTGGGGCAAGATGACTGGGACAAGTTGGCGAACTCACCATCTTGGCCTTCTATGTTAACTGGCATCTTGTTTGTGGTGGACAGCTTACCTGTGATCATTTTTAACTAGAAACATTAACTTTTAAGTTGACAATAAATTCGATTTACTATTTACTTCGACTTTAACTTTTAGTGTTAATGCGTTTTTATTATTCACAAAAAAAAAAATAAAAAATATTATTTAATTTACCTTAACAATGTAATAAATAATGCCTAATTCTATTTTACTATAAAATATATAAGGGTACAATAATAAAATTCGGAGAATTTACTAATTTCTTTTACTTTTCAATGGCCGTCATCTTGCCCCGGGTCTGGGGCAAGCTGACGAATTTTACATCGATCATTAAAAATTATAAAATCCCCTTGAAGATATCAAAAAATGTTTCACTTTAAACCACTGAATTATAAATAAAGTCTTAGTATCGAAAATTAATTTGAAAAGTCTTAGTATCGTCAACTTGCCCCGGACCCTCTACACCACACGGGGCCATGGTTTTATTTTTCATCCGGCGGAAAACGTACTGGGGCCTCTCTCACCAGAAAGAATCTAAACTACCGAGAGCCTGGATAGAATTTAAAGCTACTGACGCTACCTCTGCACCACCGAGGTGGGTCTCGACAAGGTTTTCTAGAAAAACCAAAAAAATTAACTGGGTTTGTTTGTTTGTTGGTGTTTTAGGGCCCTTCAACTTCAAAGTCATTAGAGCTCCGTCCACTGTGTAGTCCTGATGCAGAAACTGCACAGACACTACACTAATGCGACGATTTTTGGATACTAGCGGTACCCAGTTTTCCTAAGCGGCCACCCATGTCAGTACTAGCTGGGGTTGCGTTGCAGTGATCAGAAGAGAACTGGTGTGTCCAACGCAATTCGCCACTCCCAATTAACTGGGGATAGCCGGTCACGATCCGCCGATTGAAGATCCCTAAAAACACTCTTATGTAATTCGATCACTCCTAGATTCAATTACACCTAATCCCGATGTCCCGGGATCGTGGACAAGCAGTTGACACAGTTCGCAACCTGCCCTTACATCCAGTACCAGTCCCATGCAGCTCAAGATCTTAAGTATGACCCTGGGTTCCTTTTCTTTTCGATAGACAGAGAAATTCGCAATTTCAACCCTTCGAAAGACGGAATTTGGTTACTCTACGTTAATCTGTATGTCGATAAAAGCATGCACTCACACAAATGAGAGGAAAGTCTAACACCTGGAAATTTTGCCGATTTGTACGTAAATATATCTTCCCGTAGTTAGGGCTCCCTTGTGTGCAGTGATAACATCGTACACACCACACAGGAGACCATGGCCTTATTTTCAATCCAGGACGAAATGCGCCCTTGGGGGGCTTCCCTTTCGAATGAAAAAAAGCCTGCAGCATCAAGCAGAATCACATCTCTGTTGCCCCACAGCCACCGAGACAAGCTGAAACCAATATCTTCCAATGTGGTGCGCATAATGTCACCACCACTGCATATTAACCCTCCCCTCCGCCCCTTTCTACAAGGAAAACAATATCCCTGTTGATGAATAAATATATCCTAAATGAATAGTGACAGGAAGGCATATAGGAATGATTTATACAGAGCTCCTTTTCTTCCATTTCCTGCGTGCTCACATTTTTTGCCCGTCAGCAGCCTCTCTAGGTCCACTCTTTAATGAAACTAACGCCATGAAAGCAATTTAATAAACAACAGCAACAATTGCTACTTACTCTCACGAAAGTAAGTAAGAAAAACAACAATTATCTCAAGACAAAACACACGACGTACAAGATTATATTCTTATGTTCCTCCAATGAAAGAATTTTAATCATAATATTGACATCGTTGCAGATGGTGGCTCTTGTACAAAAGCATACACCACGTTGCAAATGAAAGTGTCCGCTTGGGAACACAACCTGCTGACCAAACCAGTCACTAACACATTGTTCGCTAACCATAAGCATATACGTACGGGAAGTCCTGACTCCAATCATTCAAAATTCTGATTTTGCAACTCATTTAAGATCCGACATTCTCCCAGTTGATTCATTTCTTTTCTCAGATTCTCTACTGGCCAGCACCAGGTTACTTGAAGGCTTCTGCTTACCCAAAAGGTACCATTCGTTGCTGTATAATCGAACTTTTCTTGGGATTTTTTAATGTCGGCCTATCATTTCTGAGATCATATCTAAGAAATTTTACCACCCTACACATGTGCTTTTCATGTATTGATTGATTTGTTGGTTTTTAAGGGCCCTTCAACTACAATGGTCATTAGAGCCCCGTCCACAGTACAGTTCTAATTAGAGTTTGCACAAATACTAAACTTCTACGACGATTTGAGTATTAGCAGTACTCAGTTTTCCCATGCGGCCACCTATGCTAGTACAATCTGGAGTTGGGTTGCTTAACTTTAGTAATCAGACGAGAGCTAGTGTATTCAACGCAGTACAGTCGTTCGTGTTCTGTGTAGAAAGGGCGATTTTCTATGCAGTGCTGGTGGAAGACATCAAACAAGACTCTGTCAAAGAGGTCTGACACACATTACAGTAAACCCTCGGTTAGTCGTCTCCCGATTAACTGTCCCTCAGCTGAACCGTTCCAAATCTTTTTTTAGAATCGCCTCGTTCAAATATCCTCCTTATGAACGGATTTTTTCAAACGGGGTAAAAGTTCTGTCTGTGTTATGTCTATGTTACACTAACGGGTTGGGGAGTAGACCAAGCAGCCATGACAGGCCGAACCATTAGGAGGCTGCTCGCGGGAGAGGAGGAATTAGGTGTAGGGGTGTAGGAGGGAGGAAATTTGCAGCACCCAACGTTCTCTACCAACAACCCATGTTGGTACTAACGTGGGCTTGCGTTGCTTAACTTCAATGATCTCACGAGAACTGGTGTGTCCAACGCAACTTGGTCGCACTAATTTCTTTTTTCTTTTCATTCAAAATGTTTTAAAATTATATGTATACATACATGCAATTTCCAAAAAACATCATCATAATCATATCCTGATCCCGCCTGTGGCAGGGACGGGTCTGCGAGTTCAAGTCCTCCACTCTCGCCTATCTCTCACCAGGTCCCCGTTAACCCCACACACTACAATATCCCTACGGACAAACTGCTCCACGTCTCCTTCGGTCTCCCCTTGCCCCGGGTGTTTCCAACCACTTGCATTCCTGTAATGGGCCTAACGAGCTTCTCCCCTCTTCACATTATTGTAGATACCACCATAAACTACTCTCCCTCATTTGTTCGCCGTGTTCCACAACCCCAGACTATCTCTAATATAGGCCTACTCACTTCTAATTCTATCAACCATTGACACCCCACTCATGTACTCATACCGTAGCATTCGCATTTCGGCTAGTTGCAGTCTATTGACGTGGCTCTTCCTCACTGCCCAACACTCTGATCCAAATAGTAGAGCTGGCCTAACCACTGCCCTGTAAAACTTCCCTCTCAACTTCATTGGGAACCTCCAATCACATAGGAGTCCACCTGCCTGTCTCCACTTCAACCATCTCCCATTGATTCCATGGGTAACAGCCGAATGTATTTCACCGTTGCTTTGGAAATCTGATTCTAAGTAGGCCTACTTTAACTCTTGCATCTTTGTCACCAGCTCGACCCCAGGTATGTATGTTCGTTCGTTGGTGTTTAAGGGCCCTACAACTACAAGGTCACTAGAGCCCCGTCCACTGTGTAGTTCGAATGCAGAGACTGCACAGACACTACACTAATGCGGCGATTTTTGGGTATTAGCAGTACCCAGTTTTCTCAAGCGGCCACCTATGTCAGTAGTAGCTGGGGTTGCGTTGCTTAACTTCAGTGATCAGACGAGAACTGGTGCGTCCAACGCAATAAGCCGCTCCCTGCATGTATTGTCAAGCGTTTGTTGGGTTGATAATGGGATATTGAAAGCCAGAGGAGTTAGGGACAGGCGGAGAGGGGAGGGAAAATTGGAAAAATAACGTTGGAATTTAGAAATGCCTATCCTCTATTAAAAGGACATGTTTCTTGGTGTTGCTGCTACATACGTGACTATCAGTAACTGAGAGCAAACAGAATGTACCTACAAACCAGAGTACTAAACTTGACAATTGCCTAAGGCTCAAAACTTTATGGAAGGGCGTCATCAAAATAACAGTACAGTATGATTAAACGGACTGTCAAAATAAGTCACCATTTTATCCTAAATCTAAGTAACAGTCATTCTGTCAACTCTACCATTACAAAATGACTCACAACACCGGAAGTGCTGAATCTTATTAGGTTGTGGAATAAAGCGATCATTATTACTCACGCTTTCAGTGTGCTCTTTGGATATATTTTCATGGACTCAATCAGCGAACTGCGTCTAAGATAAATCGCCACGGTGTCACGGATTCAGACTTCAAGCCCTGAACGGACTTCAGATCAAAATAGCGGATTTTTATTAACAGTGGACGAGTAAGATTCATCTTGCTAAAGTGAACTCCACAGGCTTGAAGATGAAGGGCAGCTTTTCATCACAGTATGTCCTTTGACCCTCATTCCAAGCACGTTGTGGTCATTCCAGTGAAATACCGCTCATTGAATGCTTCTTAGCGGCAGACAGCCAATAAACTGCTCGTATGAACCGAAACACTGGATGTCTTGCCCCATAACTCTTTACCTCTATAATTAAATACACCATCAGTAATCAGCTTGGGAATTTGGTTACCGGTCAGTCGAATATCTGACCCGCCTACAATGCTACACATTCCACATTCGAGGAATGGAGGACAACGGCGACGCAACTGAAAACAGTCACAATGGACAATAGACCACAAAGTATGAAAATTGGCTGAAATAAAGGCGCCCATTAATAGGTCGCCGTTAAATTAAGTGATTATAAAAATCTTTTTCCTCCGCCCATGACAAGGTCGGATATTCATTGCCCCGGCCTGTATCGGAAACAAGCAGGACGAGTTGTTAGACGGTATTTTTTAAGCAGTAGGATATTGATCGAATGCCACTACCCCTGTTTATATATTGTGCAGGCCTATCTTCCGCACATAATGACAATATCTAACCTGCTGAGCTCCAGGAAAGACGCAACTTCCTATATGCGAAATTTTTGCTGATATATTTTATACTGCACCGTATTTTGAAAGGGCTAATTTAGTTTTTCGCTTCGTTTCGTTGGTGTTTCAGGGCCCTTCAACAACGATGGTGATTAGAGCCCTGTCCACTGCATAGTTCTAATGCAAAGTCTGCACAGACACTAAGCTGTTACGACGCTTTTAGGTATTAACAGTAACCAGTGTTCCCAAGCGGTCACTCACGTTAGTACTAACTGCCCCCCCCCGGTTAATTCAGTCTGTGCAGAGGTGGAGCGCTCGACTACTGCGTCATTGGCTCGAAGTGAAATACTGGATCCAGGTAGGCTAGTTCCTCTCGGGTGAAAGAGGTGCCGAGTGCACCTTCCGTCGGATGGGAAGTACAGCCGTGGTCCCATGTGGTGATATTGATAACACTTGCTATGCAGCGAATAAAAGAGCCCAGTCTGTGATGCAACGAGTAGAACAGCAAAATTGCCAGATGGAGGCGCTCGCCCCCTGGTAGCGGAGGAGTGGCAAAACGAAGAATAGGCCGACGATAAATAAAAATAGGGGTTGCAGCATTAGGTTAGCAGCCAGATGAGTAAAAATACCGCCCAGCAGATCGCTCTTGTGTGCAAGAGGGACAAAAATGGTTACCGGATCCTGCCATAGGAGGCGGAAGCGTTAGGAGTGCCCCAACCAAGTTAAAAGGGCAGTTTTACAGGACAGAAAGGAAGGGCTACGTAAGTAGAATATAAGAAACCGAGATGCGAATGCTGCGGTACAAGAGTGGGGTGTCGGGAGCTGATAGAATTAGGAATGAGTATATTAGAGGTAGTCTGGGGGTGGTGGACATCGCCAAAAGAATGAGGGAGAGTAGATTAAGATGGTATGGACATGAAATGAGGAGAGGGGAGGAGGAGCTTGTTAGGTCAGTTACAGGAATGCAGGTGGTTGGAAGCACCCGGGGCAGGAGGAGACCAAAACAGACGTGGGAGCAGGTTGTCCGTAAGGATAGGATATTGTGAGGGGTGGACGGGGACCTGGTGGGAGATAGGCGGGATTGGAGGGCTAGAACCCGCAGACCTGACCCTGCCCCAAGGGCAGGGCCGGCCTTCTCTATAATGGGGCCCGGGTGCAAAAATCCTTTTGGGGCCCCAAAATATTTTTCCAAAAGTAAAAATAAAAGGATTCAGAGTAAATGAACTCCTACTAGATGCCCTCCTATCCTATTCTGAGATCCTTCCTAATTTTGGAAGGTATTACATTTTTGGATGTTACCATGTGTCCTAATATGTCGCCATTGCATTTATGAGTTGGTCTGAAAGCTTATGTGGACGTCCACACCTTGGAACATTTTCAGTTGACCCTGTGTCGTCATGTTTTTTATTACACTTCTGATTATTAAAGGTATTTTGGTTTTAACAACCCCAAAATAATAGCAGCATTAAATTATTGATTCTTAACCTCTAATTCTGGGTTGTCCAACCTGCGGCCCATGGTGCATCATTTCTAATTATGCATTATAGCCTACCTGCTATGTAACACCTAACGTTATCTTCACCGGTTTTGTTTTTGATAGCCTGTGGCTGGCAATCAGTTCATGGAGCAGCCGAGTGACCCACAACACCAGAAAGGTTGTACAACCCTGGTGTAGTTCAATGGCAGGGTTGTTAGGTTACGTTTAGGTTATATTGCATTGGCAGGATCCAATGAGGGACGTTGCCCCTACAATGACGTATTAAACTTTTAACATTAGCAATGATCTGGGTCGTGAGACGAACTGATGATGGGCCCCCCTCAATCGTGGGCCCGGGTGCAATGCACCCTCTGCACCCCCCCCCGGATGGCCGGCCCTGCCCAAGCGGGATAATGGCATGACGATGGTGACGTTGAGTGGCAGACTGTGTGTATATGTACGATTCGGACTAGGGCTAGTGACCATATTTTGACTAGAAATGTCTCCATTCGAGAATAGCCTGTTATTTTGAAGGTCATTCGGGAGTAATGTAGGGACTTAACAACACCCACTATATAATGCGGCTAACTGCGTCATTTCTGCCCAAATATAAACGAATATGGAAGCAGGCTGAGAGCTGACAGGGGAGTAAGAAGGAAGGGCTGATCGTTTAGATTTAGCCCTAACCCTTTATGTCAGGAAGAAATTATTATTAACGACTTACAATATGAGGAACGTCGGTAGTCAGAAGGCCGAAGAAGACAGAATAATATAAATTATCATCTTCTATACGGTCAATGAGACAATTAACAATCCTCGTGTGGTCAAGTCCACACGTTAGGAGGGTTAGGACACGTGTCGCTAAATTAAAAATTAAGCTTAGCCAATCATCTTATGCGGAATTACAATTAAACGCAACATTTTGACGCTTCACTTGGCTAGGAATTACTTAGAGGTCTTAACATCTACTAAACACGCCCTACCAAAATTGACCGCAAAACATGGGCAAAGACTAGAATTATTTATTAAGGGCACGTTTTCTATCATGAACTTGTCCTTGCCTTGCTCACAACTGACCAGTAACAAACATATTCATCACACAGCCTGACAACAACTGCAATACTAAAAGGGAAGACGGGTGAACCGGAAGGAAGGAAGAACAAGAAAGCGATTAACAATATTTCAACGACAGACAAATCACTCCAACGAACAGATGCACGATAATACCTAAAGGAATTTTTACACTAATTGTTGTCACAGGCCCCTTCCTCATCGTTTCGTATCCTTCAACACTAACAGTTCATCACCCCCTCCCCCACCCTGACCCTGTTCAATAGAACGAATTTCAGGAATTCACGGAATAATAGGAAATCTTGTTTGGTCCATGGATAAGTTACCAGTGCCGGAAGAAGATTTTTACGGACCACAGATCGAAAAGATAGAAAGGGGCCCTAAAAAAGAGGCGTCAAATGGCCCAAATCTTATCTTGTTACAGACGATATGAAGAATGCAGGGACCCCGCATATCACTTTTCTAAAAAAGTTCGATAATATGGATTTAATTAATCGGGGCCCCAGTAATAACTTTTCCCCAAGATCTCACAAAACCTCTAGCCCGCCTGATAAATCAACTAGGGATACATGAAGGTATAATTAATGGATACATGAAGTTTCAGGGTCAGATTACTATGAAACCAGGTCCCCTCGGGGCCCTAGACCTCAGCCTACTTGGCTACAAAGTTTCTAATTCTACAGTGTTATTTAAAAGCTTCCCACTGAAACCAGGGAAAGGAAGTGAGTTCATTGTCTGTACCGACACTACACTAATGCGACGATTTTTGGATATTAGCGGTACCCAGTTTTCCAAGCGGCCACCCATGTCAGTACTTTAGTGATCAGACGAGAACTGGTGTGTCCAACGCAATTTGCCGCTCCCTTAAAAGTGAGTTCATACATCTGGAGGTGCTAGGAAGAGACTATGATATGCAGACCTGAGAGGTCACGGCTTCACTCTCATTCAACTGGCAGGGTACATTTGGATCCCTCCTTCTCGCACTGGGTCACCCGAAAGAAGCCACTCACTTCGGCCAAAATTAAAATTTAGTACCATGCACTCAAATGTCAAAACATGCCATCAATTTAGGAACTGATACAAACAGCTGACGCGATAGAAAGACTTACAGCAAAAAGACCACAATGCTACAAAGGAACTCCTAACCCTTTGCCCGCCTATGGCAGGGTCGGGTACCCACCTTGTCCCTCTGAATGGACAAAAGGGTGATCTATTGGACAGTGTTGTTCCAGCATCCGAAGGAAGGCGCATTCGAGATATATCACTCTCCCGAAAGAAGTCGGGAGCGGTGAGTTGCGTTGGACACACCAGTTCTCATCTGATCACTGAAGTTAAGCAACGCAAGCTCAGTTAGTACTGACATGGGTGGTCGCTCGGGAAAGCTGGGTACTGCTAATACCCAATAATCGTCGCATTAGTGTAGTCTGTGCTGTCTATGCATTAGAACTATGCAGTGGACGGGTCTCTAATGACCTTGTAGTTGACGGGACCTTAAACTCCAACAAACAACAACAACCGAAAGAAGTCAACCCAGCTTTGTCGAGGTATCGAACCTAGAGCCACTGACGCAGTTACCGAGCACGCTACCCACTGCGCCACCGAGGTGGGATTAAAACAACAACAATGCATGGATAGAAAAAGGGGTATCCTTTACCCAATTAGCAGGTTCGCAACGGGAGAAAATGTAGCCTAGGGTAACATTCTTAAAGTGTGCCAAAACCGTATCTTAACAGCAGACTGAAGTGGATGGGGGTCCTGGCAGAACGTCAAATACTGCAAAGGGCATATTTAACGACCAAAATCTAAAAGACATTTTGACTAAATTAACAACATTAATGGAAATATGAAGTATAACTATTGGTAGATAGGAGCTCCTGAGACGTCGGCGTCAGGCCAAGAATGGTAGTGTCTCCTGTCTACCATTATAACCTGACTATGATCATAAAAGACGTTGATCTCAGTCTGAATGACTTGGAACAGTTGAATGGCCCATAAAATATTTAAAGTATTTATGCTATGAAATCTGAGGAAAAGGCCACTTCCAGTAGTAGTAAAGTCGGGTATAATCCGGTGAACGATGAGAAATTGCCGGATGCAAGATACTTGATTTGAGGAGGGAGGTGGCCCGATATGACCCTCGCAAACAACAGAACAATACTAGAAAACAGTGGAACGGAAGTGCCGTGGCTAGTGACGATGGAAACGGATTCTACGGACAAGAAAACAAATAGCTTCCAAACACTTAGCAGCTAGGAATAGAAGACGTTTTACGACACATTTGTTCATGGATGTCACGGTCAGCAACGAAAATGAGGCCCAGTGGACAATCCTCATATGTGTTGCAGGGAAGAATGTTAGACCCAAGTTACCCCTCTACACATTGTCTACCTATCCCCTCTTCTTCTTCTGTATCCTTTCACTCTACACTTACAGTATTTAAGCTTCTTCCACGTTCACTTCTGTAGTTATTTTCTACTACCGAACTCTGCCAAAGGCGGAAAACGGGATAAACAAGTAAGAATGGGGTATTTGTCAATAAGCTGCAGGTCCTCTAATGCAGTCAGTGATTCTCAAGCCTTTTGAAGTCGGGGAACACTAAACTGTGACATTTTACTAGCACGGCACACTTACAATTCAACATAAACTTTAAAGCAGGTTGTACACCTTCTACACTTGGTACTTACTACATCATCATCATACCCTTATCCCGCCTGTGGCAGTCTCGGGTCTGCGGGTTCTGGCCCTCCACTCCCGTCTATCTCTCCCCCAGTTCCCCGTCCACCCCACACACTGTCACATCCTTACGGACAACCTGTTCCCACATCTGTTTTGGTCTCCCCTGCCCCTGGTGCTACCGACCACCTGCATTCCTGGAATTAACCTAATGAGTTCCTCTTCCCCTCTTCGCATGAAGTGTCCATACCACCTTGGCCTATTCTCCCTCATTTTTTCGGCGATGTCCACCACCCCAGGCTACCTCTAATATGCTCATTCCTAATTCTGTAAGCTCTCGACACGCCACACATGTGCCACAACATTCTATTTACGTAGCTCTTCCTCACTGCCCAGGACTCTGATCCATATAGCATAGCTGGTCTAACCACTGTCCTGCAGAACTTCCCTTTCAACTAGATTGGGATCCTATCACACAGGACTCCGCTTGCCTGTCTCCACTTCAGTGACCCCCCCCCCCTCCCCATTGATTCTGCGGGTCACATCAGAGTATCTCTCCATTGCTTTATTTGTGCATTAAATGTTTTGCGGAACACTTGAAGTGGTTTCGCGGAACACGCTTTGAGAACCACTGCTCTAATGTAACACACAACTGTATGAATTTTTTGCTTATTTAGCGCGGTCTCTCTCTCTCTCTCTCTCTCTCTCTCTCTTTCGGTCACTTTCTCTCTCGGTCTCTCTCGTTGAAGATAATTTATGGACGCCAGGAGGGCCACCGCTTATAAATATAATTTTGCCTTTGTACACGGATAGCGTTTAGTTTCCGTACTGCAAACGTGCAGAAGAGACAGGGCTACAGCATAACTTCCCATCTGACAAAAGGCCCCTTGAGACGACTTCACTTCACCGGAGAGGCCACCTTCTTCTGCCAGGACAGAGTTCTCTCAAGGTCTCTCCATACCTCTGCACCATCAAGGCGGGTAGTTGCTTGCCAGTAGTGTCTGGCGCCTGTGTCCTTATTCGGCGCCCCTATCCTACTCCCCATCTACGAAGACAATTACTTCATAAAACAAAAGCGACAATAATAATTTGGGAAAAAAGAAATCATTGCACCATTCATAATTTTACGCACTACATTAATAGATAACCATACAGCCTAATAAAACCACTAAATAATTTTGGGAGAAATTTTCAATTATTACTACCTTTCTTTGACAAGCAAATCGCTTTTCATTTGTACTTCGTGTAGGTATAAGTAAACTTGCACCTACCAGTATATCAAATAGGAACGTATTAAACATTAAAATCACTGAGTGAATTGAACTTCCTTAGTTTTCATTAAACGAAATTCTTCAATAGCATCATCTACTGTATATCAAGTTTCGCTAAGAAATCTGACACTATTAATATAATTGCAAGATTTGAATTGAAAGTCTGTTGTAGAGTAGGGTTGCCATAATTGTCGGACCACCGACCGGGACATCTCCCCTTAAAAATATTTTTTCAACAAAATGGCAAGAATTCATATTATAGACATTCATAGCTTTATTAAAAAATTCCATAATCCTTTCACTAACGCATTGAAATATAAAATATTTTAGAGGACCCCAAAAAAAAACGTTAGGATCAATCAGTGGCGGATCTGGGTGGGGGTAGAACTTCAAAAAATGTGCGCCCCAAATATTTTTAAATATTCATAATCCCTGAATATACATATAGCTAGCAATTACAAAAAGGCCCTCTCCTGGCCCTTTGACAATGACAACCGGGACACAGACCTCAAAACCCGGACATGTCCCGGTGTACCAGGACGTATGGCAACCCTATTGCAGAGCCCAGTGCTGGATTTACCACTAGGCTAAGAAGGCTGAAGTCTAGGGCCTCTACATTTATCAGGCTTCAAGACTTAAGAACAGGGACTCAAAATTTAAATAGCCTAGAACCTCTCAATATGTAAATCCGGAATTGTACTAATCTTTTTCCTGCCTATGGCAGGGTTGAGTGCCCATCTTGTCCCTCTGAATACCCACAAGGTCGATATATTGGAGAGTGTCTTTCCACAGCCGGTTGCCGACCGAAGCTGCAACCCCTATGCTTATTGATCGCCGGTCTACCGCTCGTTGGAGCATTCCACCGACGCCAGGGGACAAGGTCCTACACTTGGAAATTTTGCCTCATCTACCCATTGCATAGTACGGAGGGTTCTTTTATGTGCAAATGTTGTCATACGCCACACGGCAACTCGGTTTTACTATATGTCTTTTTTGGCTTTTGCCTTTATTTATATGTCTGTTTTGGCTTTTGACTGTATTTCTTTTCTGAGTAATTATTAGGCTATTGCGTTTTTATTGTTATTACTTTTATTGGCCTTTTGCCCTTTTTATTGCCATCATGGTGGGATGGCCATTTACACCCCCACCATGGTGATGTGTCTTTCTGGGCCCTAATGACCTTTGTAGTTGATGGGCCCTAAAGCAACAACAAAACAAACAAATCGGTTTTACTTGGGAGCGGCGAATTGCGTTGGCAGCGTTAAGCAGCGCAACTCCAGCTAGTACTGACATGGGTAGCCGCTTGGGAAACCTGGGTACTGCTAATATCCAAAAATCGTCGCATTAGTGTAGTGTCTGTGCAGTCTCTGCATAAGAACTATGCTGTGGACGGGGCTCTAATGACCTTGTAGTTGAAGGGCCCTAAAACACCAACAAACAACAATCGGTTTTACTTCTCATCCGAAGGATTCGATGCTTCTCTCACACCCGAAAGAAGCCAATCCACCTCGATCTAGTATCGAACCTGGAACCAAGGCCGTTCGCACATCACTGGCCACTGGCGTGGTAAATCAAACACGCTACCTATTGCGCTACCGAGGGGGCCATTGTAGAGCGCAAGCATTTTTATTACAGTAATTTTATGTTTAGAAAAGGGTCGCTCTACGGATACTGGTAATGTCAAAGGAATTCGAACAGTAATTCTGAAAGATGGATAAACTGTGATTAGGTCATTTGAATACCGGGTAAGTATATTGAATTACCTGATATTGCCTTTCAAATTAAAAATAAATCGCTGACATTGAAAATTCCACGCAAACTCTAACATGTTGAGGAATGAAGTGGAAAAACTGGAGTGTGTTTCTTATATATGTTTATAGCAAATGCAAATATTTTCGTCTCACCTGACATTTTTGGTATGTGTGTGCAATGCACACAGGCGCCAGGGTATTAAAGGCGCCCCGGCCCTCTACTTGCTTCTTAGAACCGGTCCTCTGATGTGCCATAGCCAGTGATAGGAACGAAGTCACCATTCCTAGGTGATGCTGTGACAAATGTGTTCCATATGTCAGTTATTATTGAGACCTTTTTCATTCGGGAGGGGGAGATAGGGGCGCCAACAAAGTTCTTGAACACAGGCGCCGAACACCACTGGCCCATCACTGCCCGCCACTGAAGGTGGGCTAACTTTAACCTGGTTTAGCCCTACCGAGATCGATCCTTAAGTGAAACCATTGCTTTAATTGGAGGGAACGGTTTACTGAACGTCTCTAATAACATCACCACTTGTCCTTTGGTTGGATCGATGGCTGAGCTTTAGGTAATGGGCATATTCCCTGCATCTCACTAAATATGAAATAACTGCTTTTAAATAACGTATTTGAGCTACATCATATCAAAATAAGTTTCATTAGTTTATCTACAACCATTTTTGAAAGAAAAAAACAATTGCTTATTAGATTTTCTTCTGAGTAAAAGCTACCATACAGAGGAAGAAAGATGATGGATTTCCATCAAAATGCCCATTAGAAAGCAGACAGTGTTACGAGCTTTTCAATTGCAAAGGGCTATTTATTTACAAGTGCAATACCGCTTTTAGCATAAAAATGACAGCAAAGGGCCCTGTATGATAAATTCATAGATTTCTCTTACCGTGATAAAAAACCTTTTACAAATAATACATTATAATATCAACGCATTTATTTCTTGAAGCAATGGATTTTCTTTAAACAAACTCAAGGTTTATTTTTAAATTCCATTTACTGCAGCGCCAGGGATCGAAGCCATTAGAGTAGGGCCCTTGGCGGTCAGATGCAATCTTCAGACGCGGTCCACTTCGTTTCTAACACTAATTCATAATACAAATAAAATATTACGTCTATATCCTGCACGCAAATTTAACAAATAGATTGCTATTTGAAGACATCGCCGTCGCCCAATTTATGGACGAAAACCATCCTGATCACGACCATAGTCGTCTACGATGCGACGGCGGTCAAACCAACGAGCGAGGACGATCCACGAAATACTTCATACCTCAAAAAAGCACTCCATTTCTATCACACTGCGAATTTTCAGATTGTGCGGATGTTCACTATATAATAGGAAGTGAGAGAGCGACGACAGGGTACCCACCTGGGTGGCTCCATAGGTAGCGTACTTGATTTACTGCGTTCCGTGATTCCAGTTTCGATATTGCATCAATTTGTTGTTGTTTGTTGGAGTTTAAGGTCCCGTCAACTACAAGGTCATTAGAGACCCGTCCACTGTATAGTTCTAATGCATAGACTGCACAGACACTACACTAATGCGACGATTATTGGGTATTAGCAGTACCCAGCTTTCCCGAGCGACCACCCATGTCAGTACTAACTGGGCTTGCGTTGCTTAACTTCAGTGATCAGACGAGAACTGGTGTGTCCAACGCAACTCGCCGCTCTATTGCATCAAGGTGGGCTGGCTTCTTTCGGGTGACGCAAAAGCCCCGAGTGCACCTTCCTTCGGATGCGAAGTAAAAGCGAGGTCCCGTGTGGTGTACGATGGCTTTCGCACGTAGAAGAACCCTCTCTACTACAGTAGCGGATCCAGAGGAGGAGGAGCGGCAAATTGCGTTGGACACACCAGTTCTCGTCTGATCACTGAAGTTAAGCAACGCAACCCCATTTAGTACTGACATGGGTGGCGGCTTGGGAAAACTGGGTACAGCTAGTATCCAAAAATCGTTGCATTAGTGTAGTGTCTGTGCAGTCTCTGCATCAGAACTACTCAGTGGACGGGACTCTAATGACCTAGTAGTTGAAGGGTCCTAAACATCAACAAACAACCAGAGGAGGATCACGGGGGAGCACTTCAAAAAAGTGCGCCCTAAATCTTTTTAAATATGCCGACCCCTTTAGCATAAATCTGGCTAACAATTACAATTGGTCCTCTACTGCCTCTTCGCAATGTCCTATCTCGAGTGGTTTTAGCCAACTGCAGATTGCACTGCAACTGTTGGACTGGCAGTATAAAAATGAGGATAGCAATGCAAAAATGTCTCCTCAGTTGCAAAGCTGAATCATGCATCAGATGAAATATTCGCCCCATTGAGTCACTGAAGGGGGAGCAGTTGCGGCATTGCCCCCCCCATGGATCTGCCCTGCTCCACTATGCAACGGGTAGATGAGGCCAAATTTCCAGGTGTAGGAGTTCGCCCCTGGCGTCTGGGAATGCCACAACGAACAGTAGACTAACGATAAAGAAGCATAGGGGGTCGCAGCTTTGGTCGACAGCAGGCTGCGGAAAACACCGTCCAAAATGGGTGTCCGGATGGCCTGCATTCTGTCCGGGACCTGCATTCTGCGGGAAAACATTTAGAAGTTGCTGTTTTTATCAGCTGAGGACAGTGAGCGGAGCAACTGGAAAGGTTGCCGATCTACACATTTATTTTCCGTGTAGTAAGAGTTCTTTCGCGAGTGATAAGAGTGATATAGTTGGCCTGCTGTATTTTGTTATCTAGCATCGGTCTGTCTATTTATGGAGTGACGCCAGGGAGTGAGCCCCAACACCTGGAAATTTGGTCGACCAATAGGCCTACGTATACACTTCATGGAGAAAGTCATCCGACGAACGGCACACATGGGTCTCACCTCTAACTCGAATGATGACAGGCATTAGGCCACTGGACATGGAATTCATCACGCAGGGATCCTTACCCCAGCGTTCATTCTTTCCTCTCAGCCGAAAGTAACCAATGGGGAAAAGGTGAGTGGGACAAATTGGACCATTGAAAAATGGTCGGAGGAGAAGAGAGAGAGAGGAAATGCATTTGTCAAGTCCACTACATGAACACAAGGACAACAAGGCAATCGACGGAATAGAGAAAGACCACACTGGACATGAGAACAGAGGATACAGCCGGTTATAGGAGTACGAAGGGTGGGCATATGGGTCAATCTGAAAAACTAACACGTCCTGGTTATCACCATGTTTTGGGTTGTGCCATCAAAATTATAATGGTGCCCTGTCCTTATATCGTTCAAATCCAGTACGAACCACAACTGCTCTGCCTCACGACACATCCTCTCCCATGTTCATAATTTCACGTGACGTCCATGACTCCTACTAACCCTTACCTTCATGACCTTTCAACCTCTTAGATTCTGCGCAATACAAAGGCAATTTTTCGTTATATCGAAAAATCCACTACCACGACGCTTGAGGACAAGATGGAGTAAGTCGCTGTATCATTGAGAGTCATCACTCAACCAAGAAATCAATCCCCACTCTGCACAGCAAAAATGAGAGCAGGAAGAGGGCAAAAAAAAAAAATAGAGTAAGAGGTGGAGGGCACAAGAAGAAGATACAAGAATTGTCCCAATGCTATTTAAACCATTTCTCCATGTTTCGCAATGAATAAAAGATGAACAGAAATGTATTAAAAGTTGGCACGAAGTGTGCGAGGGTTTTCTTCAAGATTCTCCTCTGAAATTCCCAAGATCAAATATCGCTTAAGATATGGCAAATATGCTCAGCATTTTTCAAAAGCAGGCTTATTTATATCTATGCGCTGATGGGATTTCTTAAAAGGAGCAAAAAAAATCCTAACATTGGAAAGACTGTCTGGTAAATTCAAATTCATCGCTAGCATCAAACCCTATAAATCGGTAAGCCACCAAAATCACGTTGGGAGTAATTACCACTAGGGAAAAGAGCAGAATTAACAAATCACAAAAGGAGTAAGAAACGCCGCAACACGTAATTAACGCCATATGCTGATTACTTCTGAAAAGTCAGCAACAATGTTGGACTGGCCCAAAACTCGTGCGGTGCCCGTGCGGCATCGTGATTACGGCATGGGGTACATTAGTAGTAATGGGGGAGTACACACATACCTCCGGCGCCGCATATCGGAGTTGTGTCTGAAAAAGCCCGCGGATCCCTACCGAACCGTATGGCCCAGTGCACACATCGGGCTTTTACTCGTGCGGGTGCCGCAGCAATACTGCAGCATTCCAACGCACACAGGCGGTGAAATGTCGCCAGTACACATTTGGCAATTGCTACAGAAGGCTAACTAGAAAACTAAGAAACCGCACTTACGATATCGACGGATGTGTGCAGCACTCAATAGGCCAAGAGGTACTACGCGATCGGATATGTGGGTGCGGCGCCGTTACGGTTCGGCAGGGATCTGCAGGGATATGTGTGCATTCCCCCATTGCAGCTAATGTATCCTATGCCACAATTACGAGGCCGCAGCCGCGCCGCACGAGTGAAAATCGGATGTGTGCACCGGGCCTAACGGCGCCGCACCCGCACATCCGATCGCGTAGTACCTCTTGGCCTCTTGGCTGTTGTTGTTTGTTGGTGTTTTAGGGCCCTTCAACTACGAAGGTCATTAGAGCCCCGTCCACAGCATAGTTCTTATACTGAAACTGCACAGACACTACACTAAAGCGACGATTTTTGGGTATTAGCAGTACCCAGTTTTCCCAAGCAGCCACCCATGTCAGTACTAGCTGGGGTTGCGCTTCTTAACTTCAGTGATCAGCCGAGAACTGGTGTGTCCAACGCAATTCGCCGCTTCCTACCTCTTGAGTGCTGCACACATCCGTCGATATCGTAAGTGCAGTTACTTAGTTTTGCGATCTCGTAGGCAAAAAGGGCACGCCTTCTGTAACAGTTGCCAAATGTGTACTGGCGACATTTCACCGCATGTGTGCATTGGATTGCTGCGGTGTCCCTGCGGCACCCGCGCGAGCAAAAATCGGATGTGTGCACCGGGCCTAAAAACAATTTTTTATACAGAGCTTTCTGGCAAGTTTTCCTCCAGTCTAAATTTCTTTTCAGCTCTGGACAGAAGGATTCCTGCCCGAAAAGGTTGTTTATTGCCATTTCAGGAGAGGAGAGAAGCAAATGTAAGAGGTAGGGGACATCGCAGGAAAATATGAGAAAGGCTAGTAGGCTGAGGTGGTATGGACATGTTCTGAGTAGGGGAGAGAAAGAGTTGGTTAGATCGAGGCAGGTGCTAGGTCACAAACGGAGTAGATTAGGCCTAACACTACCTGGGAGCAAGAATTTCACTGGATATGGAAACGTTTGGTGTGAGGATGGATCTGGTTCAAAACAGAAGGGAGTGAATGAACAGAACTCGCACTCGCAGACGGCAGACCCGACTCCGTCATGAATAGGATAAAGATGAAAAGATAATGATGATGGGGCAAATGTAAATATTAACGTCCTTTGAAGATATCAGAAAAGGGCAAATCATAAGATACGTGAAAATATCAAATAACTACCCAACAATAACATATGACAAGGTGGCTGATAAAAAACATTTAAACAATTCGTGAGTAGAGTGGCTTTTAGAATGCTCGAAGGAAACTTCACAGAGAATAAAATGTTAACATAACAAAGCCTAACATAACCCGCACAGTAGGACAGGAAACGTCAAAACCCAAAAATTTCATATTTTATGAATGGCCCCATCAGATGACCTGAAATGTCCGTGCTGGTTGACGCCTGTTCCGTCGCAATGCCTGGATTTGACTTAATTCCTAGTCGCATTTATTCCCTCCCTCTCCAACGGCCTTAACTGTAAACTCTAAAACCGTAGTTTCCTACCTGGAAGATTTTTTTGGTTCGTTGGTGTTTTAGGGCTTTTCAACTACAAGGTCATTAGAGCCCCGTCCACTGTGTAGTTCTAGTGCAGAGACTGCACAGACAATACAGTAATGCAACGATTTTCGGGTTTTAGCGGTACCCAGTTTTCCCAAGTGGCCACCCATGTCAGTAGCCTACTAGCTGGGGTTGCGTTGCTTAACTTCAGTGATCAGACGAGAACTGGTGTGTCCAACGCAATTTGCCGCTCTACCTGGGAGGTGCGGACAATTGCCAGGGGAGGCGACAGTGGGGAGTATGAATCATTGTACTGCAAAGCAATGCAATTGCTGTTAACGTCTTATTTATGTGAAACGGGCTTTTTGGCACTGTCTCTTCACTTCTCCTACATCCCCTACATCTACTTCCTCCTCACCCGCGAGCAGCCTCCTAAGTGTTCGGCCTGTAATGGCTGCTTGGCTTACTCCCCAACCCGTTAGTGTAACAAAACGTAGAACCAGGATAATAATCAAAAAAAGTTACAAGTGGCACTCTCCACATTGCCCCTAAGATATGATAACTTTTTGCCAATAAACAACAACAACCCTTGCATAAAATTTTGATGCATTAGATGTAGTTAAATTACTAATTTGTATATAAAATTAAATATGCATGTTCCTCGACGCACACGTCATCTATGAAAAGACAGGGAGGCACGGAGAAAACAATTTTTTTAGGAAGGGGTAGTAGCATAAAGGTTGAAAACCACTGCTCTTTTAGCAGTGCTCCGCAACCTTTTCAAACCTACGGCACACCAAAGTTCTTCCTAGAATTCCATGACACATCAAAAGCTAAAATACAGTATATAGTAATGGCATAGCTAAGATGGGGTCGCGTCCCACTCCGAGCGCCAGCTATTGAGGAGCGACCAAACTATGGCAGATTCCTTTTTTGTTCCTTGAGGAGGTGCAAACTAAATTTCTTTCAGCTTTGGAGCATCAAATTTTTCATCGCCCTGGACAACATGAGCTCCAATTTGTTTTTCAGCTTTAGGGGTTCAAATTTTTCACCACCCAGAGCAACATGATCACCAGCTATGCCACTGATATATAGATATTAATTTAATAAACAAATTTTACAATAAATTTTAGAAGGCTAAAACGCGAATATTTCATTGCAAGTATTCTCGTTATTGTGTTTGATCTATCGAATCTATTGAAATATTATTTAGGCCTAGTTAGAAAATTATCTGATTTGACTGTGTCACACCTGTATCGGCTCACGGCACACCGGTTGCGGAGCACTGCTCTAAAGGGCATTTACCAACAAAATGGACTCGTTACCAAGGAAATTTGCTACAAAAATTATGCACACTCTTCTCCATGTAGAAAGGATTCTTTTATATGCAGTGCTGACCTGTGCAGTACACACCTGACAGGACCACTGGTTTCTCCCAAACCAGGGAACGGCGGGCGATTTTAATGTTTCTATCTGATGCGAAAATAACCACCTATCTATGTCAGAATCGAACCTGCCGCCATGAAGAAAACAGTCACGCATGTTAAAAATTGAATTATAGAGTTGTTTTTCCACTAATGGGTATTTTCAATCACAGACATATTTACGTAAAAAATACCTTTTAAACAGAAATATTTGTAACCCGACACGTCACTCATAAGACCATTTCCGTCATCGTTCAAAGGCGACCGGTGCATTAGCTGTCTGGCAAGCTATTTCACCAACGACTCGGTCGCATCAATAAAGCTAATTAATAGCTATAACCACTACAGGAGGTAAAACAGGAACATTAATTATTCCCTCCTCCCCTCCACACACACCGGGTCAGTGAATTCCAACACAGAGGACTTTGACGAACTTACTTGTGTGTCGCATTCACTTGAAGTCGCATACGCTATTCAACTACTGTATTACCCTCATTTAACCCGAAAATAAAATAAATCAATGACCGACCAGCCACACTGACGTGCAGGGCGTCCCAAGGCATGGTAACACCTCACTCTTCTTTCTCTCCCTCTCTTCTCGCTCTACTCTCTTTCTCACCTCTCTGTCCATCTGTCTTTTTTCATCTCTCCTACCTTTCCTCTCATTTTCTCGTCTCTCCTCTCTTCTTACTGCCTCTTCCTGTCTGCCTTCCTCTCCTCTCTCATGCCTGTCTTTCTCTCTCCACTTATCTCTCTCCTCTCCATTTCTCTCGGGAGCGGCGAATTCCGTTGGACACACCAGTTCTCGCCTGATCACTAAAGTTAAGCAGCGCACGCAACTCCAGCTAGTACTGACATGGGTGGCCGCTTGGGAAAACTGGGTACTGCTAATACTCAAAAATCGTCGCATTAGTGCAGTGTTTGTGCAGTCTCTGCATAAGAACTATGCTGTGGACGGGGCTCTAATGACCTTTGTAATTGAAGGGCCCTAAAACACAAACAAACAAATCCATTTCTCTCTCGCCGCTCCCTATTTCTCTCTCATCCGAAAGAAGTGATCCGCCTCGGGGCAGGATCCAGCCATCAGCCAATGCACGAAACCCACTAACACACCAACACAGAACATGGATGGGGGCTGAAATGAACCTACACTTCCATTATAATAAACGTTTCCTTACGCGGGCCACATGCGACAAGCAGTTTTAGTTCCAAAAATTAATGAATCCAGCTTTAAATTTATTTCCAATTTAATGAGCTTTGTGAAAATGGCCGCGTGGCTGTCCGCTGCTCAAATAGAGAGGTCCAAACCCTGTGTTTTGAAACACGCGCATTCATTTTCCGTATCGTAGGTCATTCGCAAATTACGAACGCCCCTCACCACTACTTCCTTGGCGAGTCAAGTGGAGACCGTCAGTCCTCTCAATCACGCCATCCAGACAACCAGCCAGCCTTTCACAATCAGGTGCTGCCAATTCATTCTGATTATATTTAACGCATGCAACTCACGCAGTGCAGATGATGACAAGAGAAATTTTGCACTCCAGTCAAACCATGTAATTGTCGACGGTCGCCAATTAAGCGGCGGCATTCAACCAATCATAGGATAACTTGACTTACACCGTACAATTATTATAAAAAAAATTGCATAATAAAAATAGTAATAATAACAAGAAACCCTTTCATATTCATGACCGTCGACAAAAAATCCTTCCTTTCGGTCCTGCTTTTATGTCTTTAAAGCCATACTATAATAAAGGGCACAAATTTTATTATTAATGGTCCCTAAAGCTACTGATACGCAAAATACAGTAGAGTGCTTCACAAGTTAAAAATTATGTTCAACGCCAGCATAGAACCAATTGATTGGTCAACCGACCGACCACTGGGGTCTGTCGAATAAACCAAGCAGATACTGTGTTCAAAACGTCGTTAGGACCAGATAATATACGACGCATCTTTCCTAGAAGGACCACTGTGGCGGAAACAATAACAAAACAGTGCAGGACAAAGGGGAACAAAAAGCCACATGTCATCAAAAGCAACACATAGATCACGGACCTAATGGCCTTGTGTCCAAAAGCCCTTTCCACCACTCACACTTTCGACATTCAATTTTAAAATCAATCTCAACTTCAAGTCAATCTTATTTATTTGATATAAATCACAGAAAGTGAGATAGACACAAGCACAGAGGCCGAAGAAGGCGTAGTGGAGTGGAAGACAAGGGGAAGAAAGAAACTGTCCACATCCCCAACCCCCAAACTTGACTGTTTTCTGGTACATTTTCTTCTTTTCAGTAAGAAACTGGAATTTTTTCTGGAAAATAAAATCAAGGCTTGCCTGCCAATCTATGGGGAGCAGCAATCGGTTTTAAAACACTGACTGACATGTCAGCTGCTTAGGACACTATAAACTGAGAAATTCACATTCAATCTGACGTCTTATTTTGTCCACTGAAACCCAGGAATCGATCTCCAAACTTGGAGTTACTTATAGTAGATGTGACATATCTACACTACTTAAAGAGATGTTGTTGTTTGTTGGCGTTTTAGGGCCCTTCAACTACAAAGGTCATTAGAGCCCCGTCCACAGCATAGTTCTTATGCAGACACTACACAAATGCGACGATTTTTGGGTATTAGCAATACCCAGTTTTCCCAAGCGGCCACCCATGTCAGTGCTAGCTGGGGTTGCGCTGCTTAGCTTCAGTGATTAGACGAGAACTGGTGTGTCCAACGCAATTCGCCGCTCCCCTACTTAAAGAAAGGAAGATTTTGCATGCCACCATCCCGACAACAAAATCGCCAATTTCTGGCTGGATCGAACTGGCAGTCGAATAATGGCAAATGAGGACATCCAACCCCGTATACAGAGTGGACAGTAAGACTTATTTGCCGTTGCCAAGAGAAAGAAAAGAGGGAAGGGATAGCACCTACAACTTCCTCTTTCTCTCAACCCTAGAAAGAAACAGCCGAGATCATTCAGTACTGAACTTGCAGTCACACTTTCAAGAGACATTAACTGCAACTAGAGTATGGTTTGATTAGTTACCGCACCACTTAGCTTCCATTTGTCGGGACTCTGTTAGAGTCCCAATGACAATAAAAACAAAGCTAGTCTTACACGGGAACGAATCTAGGTAGCACTGAACAACTCAAGTACCGATCGTGCTACCTCTTGATGTACTGAGGTTGGCAGTAGTCGAGAGGACAAATAACCATCAGAGACCAACGTACCAAAATAACCGGTAATGCAAGGGGTAAACAGACGTCTATCAACCTCATAACGACCACATCAACATCAAGTCAATTACATTGGAAATATGGGTACCAATAAACCTCAAGAACATGGAAGACTTCTTAGATGATTAAGGTTACCTACTTGAGTTAGCTGCCCAAAACCTAACGCTATTTCCCTGTTTCAAACGCTCTTATATTTAACCATCCAACGGAAAGAGATACACACTAATCGTAAAACCAGAAAAGAAAACAGCATGGCAGAAATAAAACCATGAAACAGCCCCCAAATCTCAACCCTTCTCAACAACGGATATCAGGCTTTATTGAACCGCACAAGAGCCCTTTAATCTTTCCAATTGGACTTTTCATATCAAACTGATCAATGAAATCAATTATTTTAAACTGCTGAGACTCAAACAGTCGCCTCACTTCTATATCGATGCTAATGGTAGCTGTAGTAATACTGAAAGCCCCCAAAGGCTCGAACTAGGTCGAGACTAGGGCTCCTTCCGGGGGAAAGGAGAGGAAACCTCAAGTATACTTTCCATTCCGATCTAATGCGAATTAAGCCCGTGTCCCCGCCATGAAGTGCTTACGATGGCACCAATATATGCAAATAGCACAACGTTTTGGCAATTCATCTAGTCTTCTCTACCGATGCAGGTAATTTACGAATGCCAGTGGTGGGGCTCTTACACTAGGGAATTTGTCGATCTAGGGGTTTATTTTCATCACATAAGACGGGCTCTTTTACCCGGCCTGGGAACACCATACACACGACACCACGGAATGTTCGCTCTCATTCGAAAGAAGTCATCCATTCCGGCCAGGAACGAACCTGTAATAATGTATTTATGAGTCCAGCATGCTACTATGCTACTACTGAGCTCCCGAGATGGAATTTCTGTGCGGGATAAAAGTGAGTGGACCGACAGATTAGTGTGTCTAGGGTTCCAAATTTGATTTTGCTTTGTTGGTGTTTTAGGGCCCTTCAACTACAATGGTCATTAGCGTCCACTGCGTGGTTCTAACGCAGTCTGCACAGATACGACGATTTGAGTATTACATTACGCAGTTTTCCCAAAGCGGTCACCTATGCTAGCACTATCTGGGGTCCCAAATGTGATACTGGACAACTTAGGCCTCCAACCTGCTTTCCTCGGAGGAGGAGTAAAACCGTGAACCCCTGAGTATTGGGTTACCGACTTAGTGCCATGGCAACAAATATTTGCTAAGGAATCAATTCACTGCTCACCATGCTTCCCAGCACAGCAGGATTGAAGAATAAGGTTTCCTGCAGTTGTCTTGGTTAACAACAGTGATGGATCAAGCATTTGGAGGGCCCTTGCTCTGCTCTAAATACTCAATTTGGGTACTTAATAAAAATACTGACCAATCACCCGTTACTTAAAAAAACTATTTTTAGCCTTTTATAGTCACAGATATAAAGCTGTGAAAGCCCCAAGCGCGCACTTGATGGGCCTATGTTGTGATCCGCCACTGGTCACTGGTCAATAACCTTTTAGAGTTGACAAGACGATGTTAAATAGTCGAATATACCAAAAGCCCAATGCCAAAAGATCGACGGTCTCATCTTTATCGGTGCTTTTTTTCACTTAAAAGACATTCACTTCTTGAGAGTAGATTTTTACTTCTAAAGCAATCATTATTTCTATGAAATCCTTAAGGACATCATATTAAGAATAGTAAAGCGTTTAGACATCAAATTAACAACGATGAACAGGTAAGAAGGTTGGTAGGTAAGTACCATCGTCATCATAATGCCGCACCATTGCAACCACCTCCAAGCATCGATCTGGACGAGTGGTCGTCTGACTTCATTTCTGCGAACCATTTGTCAACCATCAAAAATATAATGTGCCTAACGTAAAAGACGGTTACATCTCAAACACCTCTTTTCCTTCACCCTGCCGAAAATATTGTAGACGTCACATGAATTATATATGAGCTTGGATATAAAATTTGATAGGAGAAAAAAAAACGTGTAACGTAAGACTCTGTTGAAATTGAGAATTGAAATTAAATTATACCGCAGTCTACATCCAGTAAATTACTAAGAAAAAGACAGCAACGTCTTCGTTCATTTTCAGCACCATTCCCCCTTCACGCGTCAAACACCGCCATCTTTAATTAAACCCACAATCACCGCCATCTAACTACAAAATTATTATTACTAATATTCCGGTTACTACTACTCCTAACAGTTTTCCCGCCTATGGCCAGGGTCGGATAGTCGTCATCTTCTTTGTTATTCTGAATGGACACATGGGCGAAGTGTTGGGCATTATTTTGCACAGTCGGCTGCCGACCAAAGCTGCAATCCCTATTCTTAATATTTGTTAGGGCACTTCGCGGACGCCAGGGAGGCGAGCTTCTACACTTGGTAATTTTGCTTCATTTACCGGTTTCATAGTAGATGGTACAGTGGGAAGCGTGTTCGGTCAGTGGTTCTAGGCTCGATACTGTACCGAGGTTGGTTGGCTTCTTTCAGGCGAGATAAATGCCTCGAGGCGCCTTCCTTCGGATGAGCAGTAAAACCAAGGTCCCGTGTGTGGTACGATGGCCTTTGCACGTCAAAGAGCCCTCTCTATTATGCAACGTGTAGATGAGGCAAAATTCCCAGGTGTAGGAGCTCGTCCCCTGGCGTCGGAGGAATTCCTCAACAAAAACAGTAGACCGGCGATAAATAAGCATAGGGATTGTAGCTTTGATCGGCAACCGGCCGTGGAAAAACGCTGTCCAATATATTGCCCTTGTGTTCATTCAGTGGGACAAGATGGGTACCCGACCCTGCCACAGGCGGGAGGAGTTAGGAGTTGCTACCCGTTGCGTAGTAGAGAGGATTCTTTTACGTGCAAATGACATCATACAACATACGGGGATACGGCTTTACTTCCCATCGGACGGAAGGTGCACTGGGGGCCTTTCTCCCGAATAAAGCCAAACCAACCTTTACCCAGTATCGAACCTGGAACCACTGATGCAGTAGTCGAGCACTTTACCCCCTGCACCGCCGAGGCAGGCTATTATTATTAATGTGGATATTTTCGTAAAATTACACTTGTCTCCATATTATAATGACAGAAAATGAACAGTAGCATCGCCAAGAGACTGCCAGGATTATTTTTATAATTCCTAACTCCTTTTCCGCCTAGGGCAGGGTCGGGTATCCATATGTCCCATCGGGACACATGAGTAATCTGTTGAACGGCAGTTTTACGTAGTTGGTTGCCAATCTAATGTTGTACTTCTTGAAGTTCATTTATCATATCTACACAGCTTTCTAATTAATTAATGCAGGGCAAAACCTTCAAGATACTCACAGTTTAGTTCCCCAGTCACCCTTTGAGACTGTGAGGGTACCCGCGTTTATTATTTGGATAACAAATGTAGGCGTCATGCACCATTATGTCAACTGGATGTTAGAAAGCCCAACCCCTTTTTTCCTCTAAAGGCAATGCGCGTTGTAACATCTCTGCCAACTCGTGAGGGGATGATTGAAGGATCGATTCTAGCTTAGTCCATGCTACTACATAGGAAGTAAAAAATCAATACCGTCGTGTGTTACTGGCAATGTCACCTGCTCAACGAACGCTCTCTGCGAGGCAAAGAAAGTGTGTGAATTGGTAACAATCAGCATCTTTGAGGACAATTTTCAGAGATTTCCCTGTAAATATTCGGAGTATTCAGGAGGGAAGGGGAGACAACTTAGGTGATAGCAAACCAGCAGGTGACAATAAAAAAAAGTACACACATACCACTGCTTTTATTTCCTATATTTGTTGAAAGGTGCATTTCAAGGGGTGGGCCTGAGATGAGAGGAAGACAGGTGAACCTGTGTGCCTTGAAGTTAAAATACAAAAGCAATCTACCAATTCAGCTCCTTGCTTCCCGACGGAAAAATAGCTTAAGCTGCTGAATACCAACAGTAAACAACCCAATAACAAATCCAACTACACACTATTGGGTGAATTTAGGTGCAACTTCTATCTAGGAGTATAACAACAAACACCTTTTTGCATTTCAACGCCGTAACAGTAATAATAGACCACCAACGATACATACAATCAAGCCATCAAATAAAAGAAGCTGTGTCTAGGTAGAAAATGTGGATTGCGGAGGAGGAAAGAGCAACAATCCTCCAATCGTCCCTTTCCTTCTGGCGTCGATGTACATAATCTTGATAAAAGACCTATTTTAAGTGAACACCGCCATCAGTGCCAAACCTGAAGTTTTACATACCGGTACTTCTTTTCACCTGCTTTAACTCTGAAAGAAATGAAATGAAAGTCTTTGAACGCAGAGGAGGATGAGGCGGAGAGTTAAGTAGGAATGTGTCGTGGTGCACTTCCCCATATCCTCAGCAGTGAATGATTATTTTACCGACGCCCTTCTTCAATTTCTTGCTTCACCTGAAAAGGTAGAGGGGATGATGAAATCCATTGTTAATTTAATTTCATGTGTGCGTCAGTCAACTCGTAGTGCCAGGGTTCCCATTAACGCCATATACACACACACTACACATCCAGAAGAAAATGTATGTCCAAAAAGACAGTATCACATTTTTTTGCCACGTCTTATCTCACACCCGTCTCGCCCCTTCTTTTGCTTCACAAATTTAATTGATAGTTTACCTCAGCAAACCTATGCAAATACACCTAATTATTATGCGCCACCTTTCAATGGGACGGACAGAAAAATCTGATAGCAAATTCTGCAGAACCGATAGTAGTTGAGTGACAGTAGGTGAAACGAGGAGAAGGATGGCAAAGAAGTCCCTTCAAACCAGTCTAAAAATATTTTCAATACGCACACTTTGGTGATTGCAAGGAAGTAATGAGATGGAAGTGGCATGAAATCAATAGGATAAATTAACTTAAAAATTTTTCCTGTATATACAGAAAAGAAATAATACAGGCTATTCTTATTACATACCTCTTTTATCGGGCCAGACGCGAAAAAAAACTAAGCCTCTGTTATTTTGAGTAGAAAAAAAGAGAGAGAAGAGGAGGATGATATAATTTTTTCTCAATAAACCTAGTCGTACCATATCACGGATGAAAAAGCGTCGTACTCTGAGAAACAATAATAGACGGAGGAGTATGTATATATGTAAATTACAGTCACGCCTCTATTTACGACGCAATTCGATGCGGGATGCATCTCAAATCGAGGACGACATTCATCGGCACATTAACTCCTTCGTCCACACCCCTTCACCGTCTCTATCACACTTCAGACCCGGCGATTCACCATCACACATTAAAGTAATTATTTTGAATATCAACTGAATTGAGCATGCTCAGATCATTCTGGCAAACCCTTAATGGGGTACATTAGTAGCGAGCATAATAAAAGTAGTAATAATACTAACAACAAGAAGTGAGGTGCGAGTGTGCACTGCACAGAGACGAGTGTTGAACCTGTTTAGAGCGAAATATGCTACTTTGTAGTTTGTTTGTTGGTGTGTTAGAGCCCTTCAACTACAAGGTCATTAGAGCCAGAGGCGTAACTAGGGAAGGGGGGCAAGGGGACAGATGTCCCCGGGCGCAGAAGGAAGGGGGCGTAAAAATGTACAGCAAAAATGCGCTTAGCGCAGATTTCGGTCTTTGTCCCCGGGCGCAAAATACCCTCGGCCTGCCTCGGTAGGCCACTGATTAGAGCCCCGTCCACAGCATAGTTCTTATGCAGCCAAGTTGCGTTGGTGCCACCAAGTTGCGCTGGTGAAGCCAAGTTGCGCTGGTGAAGCCAAGTTGCGCTGGTGAAGCCAAGTTGCGCTGGTGAAGCCAAGTTGCGCTGGTGAAGCCAAGTTGCGCTGGTGCAGCCAAGTTGCGCTGGACACACCAGTTCCCGTGAGATCCCTGAAGGTAAGCAGCGCAAGCCCACGTCAATACCAACATGGGTGGTTGGTAAAGAACGTTGGGCGCTGCAAATTAACCCTCTCCTTCGTCCTTTCACCTACCTCCTCATCTCCCGCGGGTAGCCTCCTAAGGGTTCGTGCTGTTATGGCTGCCTGGCTTGCTCCCCAACCAACAAATCTAATCCAGTAATCCAGAGACTGCACAGACTACACTAATGCGACGATTTTTGGGAATTAGCAGTACCCAGTTTTCCCAAGCGGCCACCCATTTCATTACAAGAACTGGTGTGTCCAACGCAATTCGTAGCTCCCGAAATATGTTCGTATGTTACCCCAATGGGTTGGGTAGTCGGCCAAGCAGCCATAGCGGGCCAGACCCTGTGGAGGCTGCTGGCGGGTGAGGGGATGTAGGAGAGGGGAAATTAGCAGCACCCAATGTTCGAACCAACCACCCATATCAGTTCGAACTTAGGATAATTCATGTACTGCGGCCTCTCTCGCTCTCCCAGCCGAAAGAAGTAAACCCACATCGATCCACATTGTCAAACGTGAAACCACTGACACTGCAGTCGAGTATGTTACCTCTGCACTTCGCGTCGAATGTGAAGTAAAGCCATGACCCTGTATGGCATGTGCGACGTCACTTGCACGCTAATGAACCCTAATTTCATGGAACCTTTCCAGGCAAAATTTGAAACTCGGTGGAGGAAAACTGCCCCAATGAAGGAAAATAGACCGACGGTAAATTAACATAGCGGTTATAGCATTAGGTTGGCAGCTAGCTACTGTATGTCAAAATACCGTCCAGCTAATCGCTCATGTGTTCCCAATGGGTCAAAAGCGGGCACCCGACCCTACCAGAGGCGGAGAAAATGGTTAATAGTTGTTCTTACTAATCATACAGTACCTAGATAAGATGGGATCGAACTTGTAGAAATAGCAACGATTTATTGCAAACAACAAAGGAAACATCTTGACCCTGAAATAAACATGCAATTAATCACGAGTAATTATTCAATGTCAAATCGTAAAGTAAATCAAACTGACGGCGATAATTATACCCACTTTATATCAAGGTGTTTTCACCGATGAAACCTATTAATTAATTTATTACTAATTAGGTGGCTTCAACTTAAAAGTTGCATTTCCATATACATCAATTAATCTACATTCCAAATTTAAAACTGTTAAAATAATTTGAATAGCACAGCACTTTGTTGCTTACACCGTCCTCCACTCAGGTGCTAAGACTTCATCGATCCTCAGGGCAGGGTCTAGCGTCTTCCCTGGCTTCGCTCTGGACCGGAGCAATTATAAAGCTTATACGTTCACACATTCTGAGGAAAATTTCTCAACGAATTGTTTAATTGCTTGAGTTTTACGGTCCACCAATTTCATTTTAATCATATGGGTCCCATGCCATTCGTTTTTAATTTTAGCAGGTCTCCATAGTCACTGGCACTACAGACGGTCCATAGTGCAGAGCCCGCCCTATCCAGTGGTGTTCCGAGGGTATTCTTCGCCCGGGGACAAAGACCGAAATCTGCGCCCTCTAAACTTAATGCCAACCGCAATTTTGCACACCCTGTCTTCTGCGCCCGGGGACATCTGTCCCCCTTCGCCCCCCCCCCTCGGTACGCCTCTGGCCCTATCCCATATTATAGCAAGCCAAGCGGTACGGACAATTACCACTTCTAGAGCAGGATTAGTTCTACTTTACGATTTGATCTGTTTGATTCTTTGGTGTTTTAGAGTCCTTCAACTACAATGGTCATTAGAGCTCCGTCCACTGCATAGTTCTAATGCAGAATCTGTACAGACATTACGCTGTTAAATTTGCATGGCTTCTGGATTCATTTAACGAGTTGGGAGGTTAGCCAAGCAACCATAACAGGACGAACCCTTAGGCCTCCTTCACATGCAGCGATTAACGTTGCGTTTTGCGCTGCGTTACAACCTTTCACATGAAAGCGATTTTGAGGTGGACCGCCTACGTGGTGGCTTCTCTGTAACGCTATTCCCTCTTTCAAAAAATGAAAACCTACAGTGAAAACGCGCGGTGATATGAAAAGGTCAATTGGGTTCCTTGTATTTCAAGGCGCACGCTAACGCTAGAAAATCGCTGAACTCTCGAATCGTGCGTTGCTACGCGCGTTAGCCAAAATCGCGCGTTTCCATGTAAAAGCAGCTATTCACCTCTGTGTCTTCCCCAACGCGCGTTACAAAATCGCGCGGTAGCTAACGCTGCATGTGAAAGAGGCCTTAGGAGGCTTCTCGCGGGAGATGAGGAGGTAGGTAGTGGACATAGGAGAGGGGAAATTTGCAGCACCCAACGTTCTTTACCAACCACCCATGTTGGTACTAACGTGGGCTTGCGCTGCTTAACTTCAGTAATCTCACGAGAACTGCTGTGTTCAACGCAAATGCGACGATTTGTTCCAAGAGGCCACCAATGTTAGTGATAACTGGGATTGCGTTGCTGAACTTCAGTAATCAAACGAGAACTGGTGTGTCCACAGCAATACAGCCACTCTCTTAGTTGTACCTTATTGCGAGTAAATAGGTCAGACGGATTGCGACTGACTGCTTCTCAAGTGACGGTGTACTTAATGTTCTACTTTGGAACCTACACGGGCCACTAGAACCTCTCTACTATTGTGACATAAAACTATGTGGACACAGCGATTCACGCATTTTGAATGGAATGCTCATCAGAAGGGTTATGACAACATTCCTAAGTTTTGTCTACAAAAATAACTGGCAAAACAATGCGCACCAGTCTCGCCTCAGACGAATTCTATTGCTCTCATCGCCTATTCAGGATGTTTCTTCCAGACGCAATAATTTTCAAAGGAACAACACTCCTTTATTTGAGCAAATTGAAAAGGCAGAATTCCACTGCCTAAGTCCATGGGGAATAGTAAAAGCAAACAACTATGGTACATATTTGCGAAAAACAAACCTAACCATTTCACGAATATAACCAATAACATTTTACATTCGTCTTTATACTATTATTATCGACATCGCCTAAGAGTTTATTCCTGCTTGAATCGGTCTACCTACTTCTGGAGTAAATTTACACATTCCAGGGTGGGAGGCGAGCTCCCTAACCTGGAAAAATTCCGGGTTCCCCCCTCACATGTTCAGTGACCACATTGAACATATAGCATAGAAACAAGAGTTCGACTTCCCTTCAGTCTGAAAGGTTCCTTCAGTCAGGGCCGTAATGAGGGCGTGGCGAAGAAGGCGGCCGCCACGGGCGCAACTGGGTTTGGGGCGCAAAATGTTTAAGTTTTTTGTCATTATTGCGTTACCGGCAAGCGAAAGTTAGACACTTGCCACAGGCGCTTCATACCCCCGTTACGGCACTGCCTTCAGCTGTCGCCCGAAAGACCTAAAGACACAGAGCGGCTGTATTGCATTTGACATACCAGTTCTCGTCTGATCACTGAAGTTAGGCAATGCAACCCCAGCTAGTACTAGCGTGGGTGACGGTTTGAGAACACTGGGTACTGCTAATTCCCCAAAATAGTCGTAACAGCGTAGTATCTCAGCAGACTCTGCATTAGGGTACCAACATAAAGAAAGCAGGTTTCCCGTTTTCAAAAAGCAGGTACCAACAAGCGCCGATACTGAAACCAGCCTGTTTTTTATGAAGACGTCAAGCCCATCCGAAGAAGATTTTCTTATTCTTGACAGTCCCATCTTAGGTACGCCGCCGGCGCTAGTCAGTGCCGACCAGCGCTGTTTGTACCCTTAGAACTATACAGTAGACGGGGCTCTAATGACCGTTGTAGTTGAAGGACCCTAAAACACCAAAGAAACCGAAAGGCACCACTCACCTGTGCCAACATTGGATCTGTGCATTTGGAATTTCAATAACGATCTATCTATAATGCCTGTCCTTAGAATTTGTGTTACAACTGCGAGTCGTTTGTGCCCAAGTGGCTAAAGGTAGATGGTATGTCGATCTCGAGGTCAATCTGGAATAATGTTACTTTCCTACTTGTTTCTAAAGTCCTAAATACCTGTGTTTATTAAAAAGCTACGCCACGCGTTCAACATCCCGTAAACTTGGCGTGTATCACCAAAGAGATTCCAATTGCATGCTGTCCTTATTAATTCTTTGTTATTACAATCTATTTGGCTAATGAACATTTCAGACCGACTAAAGATTCAACTGCAAAGGAAATTCTAAGCTTTTTCAATAGCAATTTGGCCTATAAATTATATCATGAATCCATGAAATACAATACAGCATATTATTAACAAAGAAAGCAGCTAATCCATCATATTCCTGAAAAAAAAATCAAGACAAGTATAGTAATATCATGACTGTAATAGTAGTACTATCCATACTCGTCGTCAGTACATATGTATTTTAAGAATGTCCCGCTGAAATGTGCATGCTAATATGCACAAATTCATGGAAATGTCAATCATATTATACAGTGTCAATGTAGATAGGTAACAAACAATATTAAATGTAAGGGAGGGCAAAATCAAATGAAATACGAAGAGAGTTGAATGGAAGTGATTTAAGAGAGAGAAAGAGAGAGACGGAATCTGCTACAATGAAAACTTTTTAACCATTCGAATCTAAGTTATCTGATGAATAAAAGATAACTGTCACAGAAGAAATAAATGGTCGACTACCAAAGATGACATACAATCCTTATATTCCGCATCAAAAAAAGTTCACGACTACAATAAATTCTCTGATCACTCCAGACTTTTTCTCCTCTTGCTAGCTCTCTGTCGAGTGGATAAATGAAGGCTTTAATGGTCATTTCGGCCTCAAAATATGTTTGATTTCTACTCCAATGCATAAAATAACAAGAATGAATGCTGGCATACAGTGACAAGCACATACTCTCATAACCCGTTTAAAGTGATACTCACTCCGATATTGATCAACAAAATATGACAAAAATTGCATTTATCATCACCGCATAAGAAAAGTCACGAAATCTGCAAATGTGGCTAAGATGTGGAATGGTATCGAAATAAAAAAAGGTACACTAACCCCATTCAGATATCAAAACAACAACAGAAACTATTTTTTGCTGAACGCATGTCAGACATCATTCACTAAACCATAATTGAGTTCAAAGCTCTTGTGTTGCAAAACTAAACCGCCTTACGACTTACCTTAATCTACTAAGAAACGTCGAAGCGTTCATAAAAATCATAATGACCACTATAAAAAAAATGACAAAATTCCCATAAACAAACTTAGAAAAAACGTAAGAAAATTGCTTCAAATGTGCATCGAGTTCAACAACACAAAATATGGCGCCGAGTCTGAGCGAACAACATCGTTCTAACAGACGTTCTATGATGTAACAATCCAATTGCTACAATGACGCTTCAGCAAACATGAGTGCATCATTTCTACGCAACAGTTAAGAAGCTAGTGACCTAAAAATGAACAATCACAAATAAAAATGTCTTGTCCTCAAATTATTTACACTTAGACAAGCAAAGATTAAATAAAGCTGCAACAATAAACTGACAGCCTAACCGACCTCTCTTCCAATCCATCCAACCTTCTCAAGCTATTCACATTCGTCAATTTCCTACTGCCACTGACCAGTAGACAAACTCCTTTCATTGAGCAAATTGCAGTAAATCTATTCGTTTCCTGTGAAAAATCTATGACTCAAGTAACGTTCAAAAACTGCCCCAAAGGACCATAATGAAAGAAGAACATTAAAATGGTATAAGTTAGTGGCCAAATAGGATTAAAATGATGGTATGAATAGAGGAGTGAAATAAGGCGGTGGTCAACAGCAGTTAAAGTAGTGCCATTAAGTCATTTCACGCCATTTGTTTGTCGACTGTTGGAAATACCTATTATTTGGTTTTGACACATCTCCATAAATATCAATTAACGTTTCTATCAGAGGATCTGAAATTATCGGCCTGGAATGATGCACTACTAAAGAGAGCAAGAGAGCCATCGTAGAATTCGACTTTAAATTAATGACAACGACAAATGCCCATTTGATCACTTGATTAGCGGCGGGTTGAATTAGTCATTAAAGAATGAGGGGAGAACAGCTAAGTAATGACCCTTTTACATCATCATTTCTTTCATCCCGCCATACCTCTTCTGTCATCAATGGTCTGCCGGGTCCATCACCGAACAACCCCATTACAGAAACACTATCCATTCATTCAGCTGTAGCATTAATGGTCTCAGAGGATTGGCACCGGATGAAAGGTAGAACAAGCGCGAATTTGCTTACCTTGAGGTCAAAAAGCCTCAAAATTGAGCGTTACCAACGAGGTGAGTAAAGCCAACCTAAAATCCTAGAATCTGTCATGTCCATTGTTGTCATTGCTCATCAAGATGAGAATTTTTTTTCAGAAAATGATTAAGAGGCACTGCAAGGAACTCTAGGTTCCTCTTCCACTTAGGCCAAAACAGGAATGTAATACTGTACATAATGATATAGTTACTAAAGGTGTTGGTCCACTCTTACCTTTGATGAAGTCGACAGCTTGTTCCAGACCATAAGTATCCTTATCACAGTCATCCAGAATGTGAGCCCCGATTTTAATCCCGGGTAAGAAATCACTCTTGCCATTGATGTAATCCAAAGTAAAAAGAGCAGCTTCAAGTGCCTGAATACCTCCTTGAGGCATGATAGGACCACACACAGTCGCATCTTTCCGCTCGTGGACCATCATGAGGCCACCGAGTATGATATCACCGTCAACAATAGCCACTCTCTTCAAAGGCCAAGTAAAGTTGAAATTTGATGATGATCTCCGAGTCTTGGATTTCCTACTCGTAGATCTTGGAATATACACACCTTTGAATAATAATGATCCGAGATCGTAATCTAGGCCGGTGTCCTCTCCTTTCAACGATTCTAAGGAAGCAGAATTGTGACAGTGCGAAGGTCCCATAGACAGAAGGAGAACAACAAGAAGTCCTATGATAATCTCCACCACAACCCATGTCAGTGCATGATGGAAACGTTGCAAATCCCAGACGAGAAAGCGCATCGTTGTTCAACAAGCACCGAAAAACGTTGCTCAGAACACAAACGGAAAGAACAGAATAGGCAAACCACCACTAATGAACATTGTCTCCACTGGACACTGGACAAAGACTGTTGCAGCAATCAACCAGAAAAATAATCGGTCAATGTACAAGTCAATACTTTCATGGTTCATAAACAAAACCATCATTAAATTCATAATGCCATATCACACACTGATTAGCGAAGGACAGACATTGCGACGTGGCTGCAACTGACCAGCATCAGGAGGGTCACTAAACAAAGCGGAAGAAGACGGAGTAAGGAGGAGAGGGTCAGCAGTTTCTAAGTCTCATTATACCATACCGAATTGTCGAAAACATCAGCAACAGCTGGAAGCCGGCGACACTTTTTTAAACAATAAAGCCAATAAAAATGCGACAACAGGGACTGGCAACAACATATGGACGAGAAAATGGGCAGTAGTGACCACTCACTTTATCGTTCGTTCTCTTAACCGATATCAGCATGTTACTGTTACAAACTGCAACACAAGCGCCCATTTTAATACAGCGAACAAACCCGATGACGACGACAACGACCGAAGTCGAGTTGACCTGTCAATACATCTTCTGCATCTTTCTGCCCTTTGATCCTGAAGGAAAGGTCCTTTGGTAGTCGCCATTGCATTTCCGACAATTCGAAACAAAACGCATAGATTGAAATCACTGATTTGTGGAGAGAAAGAGCAAGCGATAAACAACGGAAAGAAGCAACAGTTACAGCATAAAAACGATATCTCTTACATAAAACTTGCACTGAATACTTGATGGACGACAAGGAAGTGCAGTGCTGCTGCTGCACTGATGGCACACAGGCCAACCACCAACTGGACAAAGACAATCCACACAATTATTCTTTACCTCGCTCGATATGTCAACAGCTAACAAAAGAACTTGCACAATCAGTTATTCCACCAAAATCATTAGTATACCAGAGGAACTTCCGGCACTCCATCAACATTTCAATGTTTTGAGTCAATGATAACCAATAGGAGCGACCAGGAGAGGAATAGAGAAATAGAAAGGAGGTGGGAGGCAGAGCTTGGGACCAAAGCGGAAGAAACTCAGTTGTCCTCAAATTGAAAAGTGATGTGTTGGAGCATATATCCAGCGAGGCAATTCCACACATGGATACTACAAACATCAGAGGAGCAGCAATATTCTGCTTCCTCTCTCTGTGTCGGTAATACAACCAATGCTAAGTCACAGCGAGAAAACAGACGGACTGGAATGTTACGTGACGTCACCATCCATCGCCATTTGGATTCTCGCAAGGCCCAACCAGCGCCGTTACACTAACGAGTACTTGCTGTTCATTCTCTCGGCCGAGGCGACGACGGTGGTGAATCGATTATTAAAAAACTTCAGCTGGATTCCATTAAACTATCACACACATACAAAGTGAACGTGTTCATGGAGTCGCGCGCCGCACACAAGAGACGTGCGCCTGAATGGTATGACTTCCAGCCTCAGACGGGGCCCATCAGACGTCCCACCTCGGTGGTGAAGAGGCAGCGTGCTGAACTACTGCATCAGTGGTTTCAGGTTAGAGGCGGACGAGAGAAAGAAAGAGGGAGTTACAGTATGTGGTGCACACGACGACCTCTCCACGTAAAATATACGTGTAGTTGGCAAAGTTTCCAGATGTAGGACCTCGATCTCTGGTGTCGGCGGAGGAAACGTGCCCTAAAGAAGAAAAAATAGGCTGAATCAGTGGCGTCACTAGGGGTGCGGGCCGCACCGGGTGACACCACTCTCACCATGAGAAATGGGGTGACACCAAACTCAGGTAAAACTATACGCTGGCTTGTTCAAGACGTCGGCCCGACGGCATTGACCATTACCACTCCTTACTTACATTTAAAATGGTTTGCGGCCCCTTTGTGGCCGGGGACAGCTGCCTCTAAGTGACAGATCGCATATGTACACTACATGATATCGATTTTGCCGGCTGTAAATCTAGATTTCACGTGTCTCAACTTTGATCCCCTGCTGTAGCGGACACCGAGTTGAATGGTGCGTAGATCAGAAAAGCACTGCTTTGATTGTGGCCGGGTCAACCATCGAAGATGTGTGCGCTTGAAAGGTATGGCAACAATTAGGTTAACGTAGGACATAATAACTCGACCTCTCTGCTGACGAAGGTAATTTACCGACGCCAGAATGCGAGCTATAACACTTGCCTAACAACGGTCCTACATCATGTTTCCGGTAAACATTCGTAAAACTAGGTACCCGACCCTACTATATCTTACTATGATTATATCTTACCCGACCCTGATTATATCTTACTAAACGAGATCACGATTTTGCTTCCGACCCTACGGAAGGTGCACTTTCGTTTCCAAAGGCTGGCAAACAACAGACTACACTTACTGTTCCGGACGGGGGTCAATATTGTGATTCATGAAGAGTACCATGCCAACTTGCCTCATAAAAGGACTTTTTCTACGTGGAACGTGTAGATTGGCAACTGTTCCAAGTGTAGATCACCCCCTGGCATGGGTGGAGGTAAAATGCACCACAGACGAAAAATGGGCTTACGATAAATATCGCTTAGGTCGGCAGCCGACTGTGGAAAAATATGACCAGCAGATTGCCCATGAGTTCTAGTGACAAAAATGGGTACACAGTTAATAAATGCTTTTATCAGGAGTACCTTGTTACCACAGTACTGACAACACGTGTGGTGCCCATGGCAGGTTCGGGTACCAATCTTTGTTTCGTCAGGATGAACATATGGGAGATCTGTTGGATGGCACTTTTAAGCGGCATGTACACTGTAGATTTCTTTTGCTAGATTTGCTCTAGCTAGAGCGCACTCCATTAAATCTACAAGTGTAAACACTTCTAGAGAGTGGTCTGTCTAGCTAGAAACCACTCTACTCTACCATAGAGCACTTACTGTCCAGGGAGAGCATAGTGTAAACAGCGCTGAGAGACAGAAAAAACTCCATCATATTCATTTAGTGTTGTATGAGGAAAATGTCAAGTGGAAAAAATTTCTTGACCAAAGAGAAGACATCATTCTTAACATTAAACATTTTGGGACTTTTGCTATAAATAACTATATTTATTAGTTCATTACATCTGAAATTTTATATTCCTTTTCAAAAATGCTCCCCCCCCAAAATGGTTGTTGTTGTTTGTTAGAGTTTAAGGTCCCGTCAACTACAAGGTCATTAGAGACCCGTCCACTGTATAGTTCTAATGCATAGACTGCACAGACACTACACTAATGCGACGATTATTGGGTATTAGCAGTACCCAGCTTTCCCGAGCGACCACCCATGTCAGTACTAACTGGGCTTGCGTTGCTTAACTTCAGTGATCAGACGAGAACTGGTGTGCCCAATGCAACTCGCCGCTCCCCCAAAATGGTCCTCCCCACCCTTGCTACACCACTTATTAATGGATGTATGTACTTTACCCTAGGAGCATAGCTAGGGCTTATGCCACTCAGGGCAGTTCTCAAATTTGCACCCCCACTCCAACCCCCATGGCCCCCACCCTTGCTATGCCACTTATTAATGGAAGTACGTACTTTACCATAGGAGCATAGCTAGGGGCTTATGCCACTCAGGGTAGTTCTCAAATTTGCACCCCCACTCCAACCCCCATGGTCCCCCACCCTTGCTATGCCACTTATTAATGGAGGTATGTAGTATACCTCAGGAACATAGCTAGGGCTTATGCCACTCAAGGCTTTTGCCACTTATTAATGGAGGTATGTAATATACCCCAGGAACATGGCTAGGGCTTATGCCACTCAGATCAGTTCTCAAATTTTCCCCAAACCCCATGGCTCCCACCCTTGCTATGCCACTTATTATTGGAGGTATGTAATATACACCAGGAATGTAGCTAGGGCTTATGACACTGGGCAGTTCTCAAATTTGCCACACCAACCCCTAGCCTTGCTATGCCAATTTGTTTCATTTCTAGTCTGTCTCTTATTTTTTCTTTTCATTAAAAGTATCACAGCAGCTGTAGCTACATAATGAATTCTAGACATTTAAAAAAGAAATTAGAAAAAACTCACACTGCACGCCATTTTTACTATTTCTATAATCTAATCTATATAGCTTCCACATGGTTAGGTGTAAACAGTACACACTGTAGAGAAGTCTTTCTAGAGATTTCCTACAAGTATCCTAAACTGCCCTATTAGAGAGAAAGTCGGTGGTAGTATAAACACCTACTGTAGACTTCTTGCTGTAGAGCAGTGACCTCTAGCTTGGATTTTCCCTACAGTGTACATGCACCTTTATGCAGTCAGTTCCCGCCCTAAGGTGCAGCCTCTGTCAGTAATTCTCAACCACTGTGCTGCGAGATTCATAAAATGTGCCGACACTGCGAATACCCATACGTGAGTGACGTCAGACAGGTGATTCAATCAGTTCTGCCTTCCTAGGATGGACTGACTGAACCAATGGGCATGAATATTACAGTTCTCACTATTGGCTAACAAAGCTATATGAATATAGTAGCTTAGTCTATTTACTAGTCACCCACTTGATGTGTGCATAGGGCTAGGTTACAAGTAACTTCTAACCCTCTTCCTGCCTATGGCAGGGTCGGGTACCCATCTTGATCTCTCAGTGGATACAAGGGCGATACATTGGACAGTGTTTTCCCACAGCCGGTTGCCGACCAAAGCCCCGCCTATAGCAGGGTCGGGTACCCTTCTTGTCCCTCTGAATGGACACAAGGGTGATATATTGGTCATTCTTTTTCCGCAGCCGGTTGCCGACAAAAGCTGCAACCCCTATGCATATTTATCGTCCGTCTATTGTCCATTGTTTGGGGAAATTCACATATTAAAGCAACAACTAAAAAAACGAACATATTTTGGATGAAAAAAGTAACTGTCATGCTGAATATTTTATATTTAAGAAAAGAGCAATTTAAGCACGATAATAGTGTGATTTACATGTGTGATGAAGATATCTATGAAATAGGAAATGACGTAAAATATGGCCTAGCTCCATTTTCTCTTTCAGTGGATAATAATTCCAAAGGACATCTTCCAGAGTACTGTAAGGCATAAAAGTGTGAGTAGAAGGAGGGGGAGGACAAGAGCATGTGAAGAGAAACGATGGGATGACAAAAGAGGATGACGAAGACAGACATGCAAAAAGACCTAGGGCTCATTTTCAAAGGACTCATTATTCCGACTTCATATTAAGAATATAATGTCAATTTTTTAGCTTCCACCAACTTCATTTTGAAACTGTAATTGCAAATTCAGAAGATGGCGAGTAGACGAGGAGAACAGATTAGAAAAAAAGCAACTTAAAACACCAATCTGCAGGAACATTTAAAAAAGAAATAGGGTAACAGGAAAAAGACTAATATGCAGTAGGAGGGATCCAATCACACATAATCCAACAGTGTGAACTAGTGTAGGCTCTCAATCTTAATCAGTATTGGATAAAAGTGAGCCTCTCCAGTCCCCTACGACCGGCTCTAGACTTAAGCACAGCGGATGCATGCCTACGACACCACAACTAAGGGAAGTGTACGACGTAGGCTTGAGAATCCTCAGGGAAGTGCTCACATCAGAGGAAGAACCGCGTCTCCAAGAACAATTTGTCACATTACTGCAGGCTAGACTCTTCAATATATGCCCATGGGGCTCCTCCAATTCTTTTGGTGATAACACCATTGCATCTCTACAAGTTGGACTCGAACTCAGCACGCCCGCACACCAGTTGGATGCCATATCAATTCTGCCATCGGCTGGAAACAAGAAGTAAAAGAAGTAAAATAATGAAACCCAGAATAAACCGAAAAGAACAGAGTAGTCTACGAAAACCAGCTGCTGAGTAACTGGTTAGCCCGAAACTAAACAAGTTTCGAGACCGAGCCTATCCTCACCTGGGCGGTTCAATGGCAGTGTGCTTGACAGCGGCGTGCCAGTAGCGTCTGGCCCCATGTAGACAAGACCTTATTTGGCACCCCTATCCCAGTCCTCCTGCCTAATACAAAATCGCTTTAGAAAGAAGTCACTCTATGTTCTAGATGTTTAGGGAAAATGCAAATATTTTCTTCTCCCCTGGCATCTTTGGCACCTGTGTGCGTAGCACACATTTCACATTGTGCCAGCACACCACTGGTGCTTGAATCTTCGGGCCGAGGTAAGTGGCTTCTTTCAGTTGAGACACGTATGTCTTTTCCACGGGACGGAATGCAAAGCCGTCTTCTCGTGAACGATATAGCCAATGCATGTAAAAGACCCCTTTCTACGTGGAATAAGGGTGTAAGAGGTCAAAGCATGCAACTCCTAACCCTTTTCCCACCTATGGCAGGGTCGGGTACCGATCTTGTCACTCTGAATACACACAAGGGCGCTACACTGGACAGTCAGTTGACGGCCACAGCCGGTTGACGACCAAAGCTGCAGCACCTATGCTTATTTATAGTCGGTTTACTGTTCGTTGGGGCACCCCACCGGTGCGTCCTGCACCTGGAGATTTTGCGTCATCTACCCGTTGCATAGTAGAGAGGATTCCTTTACGTGCAAATACCATCGTACACCACACAGGATCTCGGTCTTACTTCTCATCCAAAAGAAGGCTCACTCGAGGCCTCTCTCGCGCCCGAAAGAATCCAGTATCGAACCTAGAACTACTGATTCAGTTCCTGAACATGCTTTCCACTGCGCCGCCGCCGTGGCGAAATTAAGGTGTAAGAGCTCGTCGCGGTAAATTACCTTTAGTAGAACAAAGGAAGATTCTTTGGTGCCGTACTGCTGACTTTGGCAGGTAAATTATTAGGTCGTCCTCGCATTTTAAGTCGGACTACACAGCGTTACACTGCGCCTTCCGACTGTCTACAAACCTTCAGAATTTGAAAGGGACAGAAGCAGAGTAGATTGATTACATGGACAAGTACTGTATAAAGGAAAAAATGGGAGGGTAATTCATAAAAATCAGGAATAATACACTAGATGCTGGCGATATCTTTAAGAAAAATAAGAAGAAGCCTCTCGTCTGAATCTCGTAAAAGTGAAGGAGAAAGAAATTTCAGAGTTGGTCCATGAGAGCTGAGAATGGGATAAAGAGTTGTATAGATTTGCAAGCTATTTTTCAAAAGAAGGCAGGGAGCAAGAATGGAGAAGAAAGAAAGATAAAAGAAAAGATAAAATGTTAAAAAGCACATACAATTTAAAGGAGCTATAGATTTTATAAAAAAAAAAGATATCTAACTTTGGTATATTGAGAGAAGAAGCAGTTGGAAATAGAGAGAGAAAAAGAAGAAAAGGGTAAGTGAGAATGTAAGGTGTCCTAATGGGTCAATGGGCCACCTTTAGTGCCCTGTTTTCTTTACGGAATATAAAAAGGGACACCATAAAACATAGTTTGCAACAAAGGTGACGTTATACGGTCTGACGATTAGTCGTTAAATTCGTCATATATTTTTTATGATGGTTGGGGAGGGGGAGGATTGAAAGCAGTTGACTTTCCAAAATCGAGGAGGAAGGGGTCAACAGATGTAAAGGGATAATACGTTCTGGACAACAACAATAAAAAAAAGAAGTACTTCCTCCTCATTTCCCACTTTTCAGGATAGCCATTAAACTGGCCTGATTGTTGTAAAAAAAGTAGGAATAAAAACTATATTTTAGATTCTGCAATTTTAAATCTCGACTTTCAACTCTTTATTTCCTACATTAAAATTCCTCAGAAATGTTGAAGGAAAGTGGAAAGAGGAGAGGAAAAAACCGTAAATACTTTAGATATTTTCCATTTTAAATTTAAGATATTTTATTTCTTCATATAAACTTCAATTTTATGAACTTGAGAATCAAAGGGTTACTTAAGAGTAGTTTGAAGGCTGCTCTCTTTCCTTTTTTTACTCCATCACCCACCCTATAAGAGACGTCTGTGTTTCTTACGTCTGACGGTTTTGTCAACTATCACATTTTAGCAACAAAAAATAAACTATTTCAAGAAGATGAATAAAAAATCGATTCCTTAAGGAATGAGAAAAAGAGAGAGAAAAACATTAAAAACACTTATTTAAGGAGAAGTTATGATGTTAGAAAAGAGAGAGAAAAAGAGAGGGGAGATAAAGTCTAAGAAGACATTCCCTAACTCCTTCTCTGTTGTGTACCTCATTTCATCTTGCATATTCAGAGTCAAACCCTCAAAGTACCCCTTTTTTCACTTCCGACCAAAAAAAAGAAACAACACTTTCACAAGTCATAAAAAATCCCGTTAAGACGAAAATTTAACGATCAGAAAATACTAGATCTTTACGATTTTCCCGATAAACTTCATACTTTTTTTCAAATTAGTGGTAATAATGATGATGGTAGTGAAATGTCGCATCAAGTTTTGTAGAAGAGGTGTAAGATCAATCGAGAAATCAAAATTTGTTCAATGTCGGACACAAACCCACAACTGTCGAATTTAATAAGTTTATTGTCTTCCAAATACCCGACCTCGGTGGCGCAGTAGGTAGCGTGCTCGATTACTGAGTCAGTCATTCTAGGTTTCATGCAGGGTGGGTTATTTCTGGCGAGAGAGGGTTGTTGTTTGTTGGTGTTTTAGCGCCCTTCAACTACTAAGGTCATTAGAGCCCCGTCCACTGTGTAGTTCTGATGCAGAGACTGCACAGACACTACTCTGCTGCGACGATTTTTGGGAATTTGCAGTATCCAGTTTTTCCAAGCGGCCACCCATGATAGTACTACCTGGGGCTGCGTTGCTTTACTTTAGTGATCAGACTTGAGCTGGTGTGCCCAACACAACCTTCCGCTCCCATGTCAGCTGTTATACTTTCGTTTAGAGTACGTTGTGACTAAGCATAGACTTACCTTGGTAGTCTAAGCATAGACTTACCTCCACCGGACATCAGAAATTCGGTGGTATCAATGCAGTAAAAAGTTAATTTCCCGACTTATTTTGCATAGTGAATTCTAAAGGTATCCACCTCATTAAGAAATACGCATGATCACCTGCAAGCCCAAATTTGTTTGTTTGTTGGTGTTTTAGGGCCCTTCAACTACTAGGTCATTAGAGCCCCGTCCACAGCATAGTTCTTATGCAGAAACTTCACAGACACTACACTAATGCGACGATTTTTGGATACTAGTGGTACCCAGATTTCCCAAGCGGCCACCCATGTCAGTACTAGCTGGGGGTTGCGCTGATTAATTTCAATGAACAGACGAGAACTGGTGTGTCCAACTCAATTCGTCGCTCGGCGAGAGAGGGGCCCTGAGTGCGCCTTCCGTCAAATGAGCAGTAAAACCGTGGTCCCGTGTGGTATACAACGTCATTTGGGACTCACTAAGTCAGAGGAGGGTATCTCAGAGCATCAGTCTTTTTAATAGTAAGACTATTAAAAATGGACTATGATGGCCCCCTGAGTGGCATTGTCTCCCTGGCAGAGAAAGCCTGGCAAGGACAGCCTAATATTACTAGTAGTTCTTCTCAATGACCATTTGGTAATGGAATACTCTTGGGGAGGATAAAGTGGAGAGCCTTCTGAAGGGAGGTGCCATTACAACAGGTAGGAAAAGGATGGCCGGGTAGATGTTATTTATTAGGTTCCTAGGAGTTTTAATTTATTTAAAACTTAGAAATGAGGTATTCTCTCTACCCGCCAATTTGGCTTAACAGGGCTGCTTGCAGTGTATTAAATTAGAACTTGCACTGCAATGCAACGGGTAGATGAAGTAAAATTCCCAGGTGCAGAAGTTCGCCCCTTGGCGTCATTGAAGTGCCCCAACGTAGAGTAGGCCGACGATAGTTAACTATATGGGTTGCAGCTTTGGCTGGCAGCCGACTAAATAAAAACACCATCCATATATCGCCCATGTGTCCATTCAGAGGGACAAAGATGGGTACCGAACCCTGCCATATGAGGGGAAAAGGGTTAGTAGTTGCTATTGTCTTCCATATGAAATCAACAGCAACCACTCATTTTCATCCAATCGCCATTTAAATGTAAACGGAAGTGAAAAAATTACTTTCCTCCTTGCATTGCACATGCGCCTGGTGCCATGCACGCACAAAGCCTTGGATTCCAATCAGGAGACAGAGCAAACCTCAAACTTGAGTGATGAAGTACGCAGAAGACAAAGAACTATTCTGAAAATAAGTTTGAAATAGCAGGCAGGTAAATATTGTCATCTGTACTCTGTAGAACGTAGAGCCAGAACGTAGTGCCAAAGAAAAGAGGGGAGGCGGCATTTTTTTCCCCAAACGAAAGAGACAGTTTACGGGTTCATAAGACTTGTTTGTTGGTGTTTTAGAGCCTCTTCAACTACAAGGTCATTAGAGCACCGTCCACAGCATAGTTCTTACGCGGAGACTGCACAGACACTACACTAATGAGACGATTTTTGGGTATTAGCAGTACCCAGTTTTCGCAAACGGCCACCCATGTCCGTACTAGCTGGGGTTGCACTGCTTAACTTCAGTGATCAGACGAGAACTGGTGAGTCCAACGCAATTCGCCGCTCCCGGTTCATAAGACATTCATGATAAACCGGAAGAAGCAAAATCGAGGCTTTCTCGCTGTGATGATATCGTGCAAACTAACGAAACAGAAGATTGTCTCTTGTCAGAAACGAACCCCTGCAGCAACACACACTCACTGAACCACCGAGAGACACCCGTTAAAACAATCGCGGTCATCATGGTCGGTCAGGCACCCATTTATATCCCATAGGAGACACAGCGTCCATTTGCTGGATGGTAATTTACACAGCGGCCTGCTAACCTAAAACTGCAATCGCCATGCTAATTTATCGTCGGCCAATTTTTCTTCATCGGAGCACTTTTCCTCCACCGACTCCAAGAGGGTGAGCCCCTACACCTCGTAATATTCCCGATCCACAAGTATTAGTAGAAGGTTTGTTTGGGGTACAAGTGACATCGTTCACATCACACAGTTCCGCTGCTTTACGTGCTATTCAGCGCACGGCGCACTTGGGGATCACTCTCCCACCCTCTCTTCCCCTTTTTCTCAAGAAGCAATCAGGATCGAACCTGCAATCAAAGTCATCATGCGCGCTATCCTCTGTGCTGCCTGGACGGGGTGTATTCCAAAAGCGGTCGATATTTCAAATTTCTGCTTTGACCATGAGCAGACATGCTAGCAATCCTGAAAGGTTAAAACGATACCGTAAATTATAAACCGTATATGGAGTTGTATACGACCATTTACCAAAGATAGTCGGAGGAGGTAAGGGAGAGACGCGTGGGGAGATGAAGAGACACACCAGATTGAGAAACGTATGCTTTTCACAGCTTGTATTTATACGATCGTCGACTCGCGAATACACACGCGAATATTAGGATTTCTGCAAACACTAAAATGTATTCAAACCACGTCCGTCCGAAGACAGAGTGAGAATGTGTGTGGTGTTGGGGAGAGTGGGGATGGGGTAGATCGGTATGTAGGGTAAGGCATCAATTATATGAGAATACTAAAAAGCATAAAGGCCCTTTTTTACTCATATATCCATCAGTATCATGCAGTATCAAGTAACCGTTGCAAACGACGTTATGAATGCAGAAAGGTGCATGTGTGCGTGCGCACACCAACTGCAGCGTGTTATGTGGTAGTCGACGAACAAAAGCCGTCAACCATACACTCTACTACTACGATTTTACAAGAAACATCGACCATAATTTACCCTTTCTGTCTATTTCTACAAAGGTAGGCGGCACCATGCTTGATATTGCCAAACGTCTCCTATCACCATCACTCTCTCTCTCTCTCTCTCGTTCCCTATATCTTCTTTCGCCCCCATCTGCACATCTCCATGCCATCCATCCCAGTGAAACACATAAAATCCTCATTTAAAATATGCAGTAGTAGTAGCAGCAGCATCTAAGGCTGAATAGAAAAGTGCATTTCACTTCTCATACAAGTCAGTCATCATCATCACCCACCCAACCTTAGAAATAAGACAAACAGAAGAAGAACATTTTGAGGGACGATTGAGGAAAGGAGAAGGGGAGACGAGCTATCTCGGAGAGGAGAGATAGGCAGAGAGAAGAGGGAAAGCAGAGCATAGGATAAACAGTAGGAACGAAAATATCATATGCTGTATAAGCAAAGGGGGGGCTTACTTTTTAATTTCCGTAAATTTACGAAAGACGAACAAATTTTGAAATAAAAGTCACATTTCCTACAATTATTTTGAAAGAGAATGTAATAATAAATGGGAACTAAATTGAAAGAGGTGAGCACGTTATATGTACTACGAACTCAAAAGTGGAAACAAACGTGATCAATAGGTAAAGTGAGAGGAAAAAATCCGACCTCTTAATCAGGTTCCCCACCTGATTAACCGGATTAACCAGAGCTACCTTCCTAACCATTTTTTTATATAACCCTCGTAATTGCATTCCTATGGGAGGCCAAATCAAATTTCTCTCTTGTCCTTTCCTTCATAGCGAGCCTCATACCACTCGAAGCATCCTTCTGACAGCACTATGCTCCCTAATGCTGGGCTTCTCTATGGTACAAGGTTTAGCGCCCTCATTAAACGTCATATCCTGTGACATGGCTGGTGATGTTCAAATCACACTCGTCCATTGTTTGTTTGTTTGTTTGTTGGTGTTTAAGGTCCCGTCAACTGCAAGGTCATTAGAGACCCGTCCACTGCATAGTTCTAATGCATAGACTGCACAGACACTACACTAATGCGACGATTATTGGGTATTAGCAGTACCCAGCTTTCCCGAGCGACCACCCATGTCAGTACTAACTGGGCTTGCGTTGCTTAACTTCAGTGATCAGACAAGTACTGGTGTGTCCAACGCAATTCGCCGCTCCCCACACTCGTCCATATCTTTCGGAAATCGTGATTTCCCCGTGGTCCCAATGACACCTACCAGAATTAGCAAAGCAATTACAGTCTTTTGTTAGATCTAGAATCAGAAAGTGATTCAGTGACTAAACTGGGTTCCAACATCGGATCGTGGGGATCTAGGTTGGCAAAAGTTTGAAAATGTACAATATACTCCAGTGCAATTTTCAAATAATATTTATATTCAACATCGTGCACTGAATCCTTTTCCCATCTAATAAGGTTGGGTACCCAGTTGTTCCACACTGAAACCGGAACCACACTGACAACCTGTAACATTTTTTGGCGCAGCCGGTTGTTGACATCTTGCTGCAAGTTCTGGCTTACTTAAATTCGGGCCTATTTCCTTCGTGGTAGCGCCTCTCTTCCATTGAAGGCGGCGGCGAACTCTTAAATCTGGAAATGTATTTTTAACTCCACGCAGAAAGGATTCTTTACTTGCAAGTGGCAACGTAAACACCACATGAGGTCACGGTTTTACTTCCGAGGAAGCGGCAGGTGACTGTTATTAGTGTCTTAACCTATGCATCTTATATATATTAGTCATGCATCTACAACATACACAGGTGGTATTGCCATGGCATATGCAATCATACAAGTAGTATGGGATGATCCTATTAAAATAAGACTATCGATATTCCAGTAAACTATCGGATATCCAAAAGTGGCATATTCAGGAGGCTTTTGGAAAATTGCCTCCCTCCCCCTAATAAGGCACAGACGTTAGCAAATATTTTAACATTATCTACCTTATCAAGCATGATTTTTGGTCGATCGAGCCCTCCTTGGTGGCGTAGTGGTTAGCGCGCTCGGCAACTGCGTCAGTAGTTCTACAGTAGGTTCGATGCTGGACCGAGGTGGGGTGGCTTCTTTCGGGCGAGAGAGAAGCCGCGAGTGTATCTTCTTTCGGACGAGAAGTAAAACCGAGGTCTCGTGTTGGTGTATGATGTCACTTGCACGTCAAAGAACCCTCTCAACTACGCAACGGGTAGATGAGGCAAAATTTCCAGGTGTAGGAGCTCACCCCCTGCCGTCGGTGGAATGCCCCAAACAATGAACTGTAGACCAACGATAAATAAGCATAGGGGGTTGCAGCTTTGGTCGGCAACCAGCTGCGGAAAAACAATGACCAATATATCGTCCTTGTTTCCATTCAGAGGGACAAGATGGGTACACGACCCTGCCATAGGCGGGAAAAGGGCTAGTAGTTGCTTTTGCTTTCGTGTCGATTGAAAACGGACGGGATGAACAGTCTCATCAATAGATAGGTGATGGATTACGTGGTGGGATGATGTAAGGCCTAAACCCTGATGAGAACCTCAACTCTCTAATATTACTTCAAGTATATTACGATATTGACATACAGTAAATGATAAGGAAATGAACATCTAGCCACACTAGAAATCATTGGCAAGGTTTCACTACAGAGTACAAATTTCTCGATATTTTTCGCACGCTATTATTTTAAAAATTTTGGGTTTCCTTATAAATTGTAGGGAGCGGCGAGTTGCGTTGGACACACCAGTTCTCGTCTGATCACTGAAGTTAAGCAACGCAAGCCCAGTTAGTACTGACATGGGTGGTCGCTCGGGAAAGCTGGGTACTGCTAATACCCAATAATCGTCGCATTAGTGTAGTGTCTGTGCAGTATATGCATTAGAACTATGCAGTGGACGGGTCTCTAATGACCTCGTAGTTGACGGGACCTTAAACTCCAACAAACAACAATTATAAATTGTAATTACGAGGCGGCAAGTTTAACAACGCACTAGAAGTGGAGGATGTGGGCCAGTAACCACAATCTATCATCATACGTCGAGTCATCGTCATTATTATCATCATACCATTATCCGGCCTATGGCAGGGTCGGGTCTACCGGTTCAAGCCCTATCCCAACGAGCTTCTCCCCCCTCTTCTCATTAAGTGTCCATACCACCTCATGTCCTCCACCCCCAGGCTACCTCTAATATACTCATTCCTAACTATTAACTCTTGACACCCACTCGTGCACCGCAGCATTCTATGCGGATGGCTCTTTCTCACTGCCCAACACTCTGATCAATAAAGCACAGCTTGCCTAACCACTACCCTGTAAAACTCCCATTTCAACTTTATTAGGACCATCCTATCACACAGGACTCTGATTGCCTGTCGCCTCGTCAGTATCCCCCATACATTCTTTAATATCATAACCTCTTTAACCTTTTCACCAGTTCGCCCTTAGAGAGGCTGACCTTCTCAACCGAAGCTAAACACTGTCTTCTTCATGTTTATCTTCAGCCCTCCCTTTTCTATTGCTCCTACAATATCGTTTACGTTCTCTTCTATTTGTTCTGTGGAGTCGTAAAGTTTTCCAATATTGTCATGAAATACCATGCACTGAGGACCCTTATTCCTGAACCTCGGTGTACCCCAACCTTCCCTGGGAAGCTTCCAGTAATTACCCAAAGAGTCTTTACCCTGGCTATGAAGCCATCACACATTCTGCAATATCCGAATAAACTCTTCGTCTGCCCCCTTTTGCGTAATACGTCCCAAACTACCTGTCGTGGCACACGCTCATAAGCCTTCTCCATGTCGATAAAGATGGCATGGAGAACTTTCTTTGCTGCCCATAATTTTCTATCATCAGCCTCAGAATGAAGAAGCTTGATAACTATAGTTACCTACAGTCTTGGACATCACCTTTGCCCTTGAGCAGTGGTACTATCTAACTCTCACGCCATGCAGAAGGCATCCTATCTCTGCTAGCTATCCTATTGAAAACTTTCCCTAGCCACTTGATTCCTAAGCGGACCTATGATGCCACACTTCAATGGGAACTCCGTCTGGGCATACCGCTTTTCGACCTTTCACTTTTTTAAGGGCCCTGACTACTTCTCCCTCCGTTACCTTGTCCACCACCCTAGAAGGATTGGTGACAATGTCTTCCTCTCCTACCACAGCATTCACCGCAGCACTTAGTTGCCCTATCTCTAGCTTTGGCCAGTTTAAAAACTTCTCTCTCACCTTCCATGGTCTTCTGGTGTTTGGCTGGGGCAGTGACCCTCCTAGCTGTGATCGTGGCCTGCCTATACTGTATTTTAGACTCCTGGTCCCCTATCTCCATCCACCTATGGAAAGCAGCCTTCTTTTGCTTGACGGCTGCTTCTACCTCATCATTCCACCACCATGTTTGCCTGCCCTGGAATGTATCTCCTACTCTACCCTGGCTTAAAATGGCTTTTCCACATTTTCTAATTTTTCGGCGACCCTGTCCCACATGGCATCAACTGTCCCTTTCCAATACCAGTCTACCTGTCTGTCTACTTCCTGTTGAAATTCCTCTGTTTTAGTGGGCAATTTCCATCACCTAATAACCTGCTCGCCTGTCCATGAATGTGCCTTGCCTACAGCCTTCACTTTGATTTCTAACATAATTAACCTGAGGCCACATTGTTTTTAAAGATTTTCGTTGGGGAGAGCCCATCCAACCTTCTACTCTATGTTGCCCTCTGACCTTCCTTGGGAATTATGACAGACTGTTACCTGTCCAAGCAACCCTGGCTACCCGAATGGGCGTCCCCTTGTTCGGCTCTATGGTGGGTAGGGGCTGCGGACAGGGAACCTGTTCCAGGTTGGCCATCCTTGGGTCTGACCCGTTTAGTCGCCTTTTACGACATGTATTGTGGGAAAGTACCTTGTGCCTATTCTTCCCCGGACACACACGGGATATCATCATACGTCGAATAGTAATTTTAAAATAAAAGCAAAATGATTACAATTATTAGACACACTTCTTATTGCGGGCCATTGCCCTCAGATGTGACAAGGGTCTGATGACGAATAACAGTTTAATAATTAGTTTAATATTTATTTAAATATTCAAATAAACTGGTATTTATAAAGGAGATAAGCTTTTCCCCTTATGACACGGACGGGTACTCATCCTTGCCTCGCTGGATGGACACACGGGCGATCTGTTGGATGGTATTTGTAAGCAGCCGGTTGCCGACCTAATACTTCAACTCCTAGATGCTTATTTACCGTCGGTCAATCTTAAATCAGGGGGGGGGGGGGGTATTTTTCCTGCATCGGCGAAAGGGGACGAACTTCTACACCTGGTAATTTCGAATCATCTACTCGTTGCACAGTAGAGACGCTTTTTTAGGTACAAATGACATCGACATACCCATCCGACAGAAGGCGTACTCGGGGCCTCTCTGTCTCCCGAAGGAAGCTAACCCACCTCAACCCAGTATCGAACCTAGAACCACGGACGCATTAGTCGAACAAGCTGCCTATGCGTCACCGAGACAGGGAAAAGTACAGTAGGGGAGACTGTTGTACCTAGGGCCACTTTTTTGAAAAATTATTGTAGCTTTAGCCCTAATAGCATTTTCATGGGGTCACCTGTCTCAGTTGATGCTTTGATATCTTATTGACATAATTACCATATATATGTAACCCACCAACTCACCTGAAAAAGATTCAAGGGCAAAAAGTGAGGGGGTGCAAAGTGGATCATGGTACAATATGCTCATGTACCTTGAAACAGCCACCTTGTACCTTGGGCCATACTTACAAATATGCTACTAAAACCATAGTTAGCCATAGTTAACTTGACTTTCATTATCAAAATTATGTTTTACAACAAAAATGACAATTTTTGTCTAATTTGACAAGCAAAAATCATAAACATACGTTTCCCACTCATTAGAGAGCTTGAGTGATCCGTTAGAAAACAACGTATGTTATGCAAAGTAGACGAATACGTCCTGTGCAGGTGGTCATGTCCTTATTAGGAATTTTGTCCATGCACAGGACGTAATTCGTCTGCTTTGCATAACATGCATTGTTTTTCAATGCATGATTCAAGCTCTCTATTGCCTTCTACCCCAACACACAGATAGTGAACCCAAAAGCCACATTTTATGCACCTGCACCATCAGGGCCCGCTCTAGGGAGTGCAACTCGGGCATTAGTCTGAGGCGCCAAAATTTATGAGAGTCATTTTGGCTGTAAGTGTGAGAAAAATTGCTGCCTGAACTTGCATTCTATTCTTAAGGGGCGGCAATTTGTCTTTTTGTCTGGGGCGATGTAAGCGCTAGAGCGCTAGTGGGCTGATGCTAGAGCGCTAGAGCAGACCCTGTCACCATTTTTCTCCACTGCTGTCATTTTGGTTTTAATTCCAAAATCTGAAAGACAAAAAATAAATGTTGCCCCTCTTAATTTGTGCTATGAACAACTGGCTCATGGTACAAGATGCAATTGTGGCCCTAGGTACAAGGGTATGCACTTTTCAACACCAATGTCTACTGACACACGAAGATATAAGATAATTGTTAGAGTTTATGCTCATTTTATTCACCAAATAATAGGATATTCAAGAGCAATGTTGAATGCAATCTGTGTAGATTAGCTTAATGAAAAATCACACTCAAATGGAAGCAAAAATGTTTTCTTTTTGTGTCCAACAATTTCTTTTTGACATAGCACACGTGGTTGGTTTGCAAGCACGCCAAAACTCACAAGTATAAACCAGTATGTCCCTAAGAATGACATATCTCCGTAACAGCTACCTAAATGGCGACATGCGCCAGATATTCAAAGTGGTTCTAGGTACGCCATGGTCTAGGTACAACAGTCTCCCCTAGTATAAGAAATAATATTAATAGGCCTACATATCGTGCAGCCCGAGTGAAGTTTACTTGTTTAAGTGTCCCACGGCATCGCTGAAAAAAATGAGGGAGAATAGGCTTAAAGCGGGTATGGACACGTCATGAGAAGAGCGGAGGAGGAGCTCGTTAGGTCCTTGCCAGGAATACAGGTGGTCGGTAGCACCCGGGGCAGGGGGAGACCGAAGCAGACGTGTGAACAGGTTGTCCGTAAGGACATGGCATTGTGTGGGGTTGACGGGGACCTGGTGCGAGACAGACTGGAGTGGAGGGCTAGAACCCGAAGACCCGACCCTGCCACAGGCGGGATAGGAGTATGATGATGAGAGTGTCCCACGGCTGAAATAAACGTGACATCCCTGCTTTACAGCAATGCATGGTAGTAGGACCGACTTAAGCGAATCTCCAGAGCCAGCACTGCATCCGGTCGCTACTACAACAGGGTCACGAGCTTAAATGTTTTAACGATTACACAATATGATTTATAACACGGGGAGAAGTCCTTTTTTCAGATTTGCAGGCAGGCGCTGAAGGCCCTAGGATCGACCTAGAATGAAAAACAAGCTTTTGTCGAAATATTTGCATTCAAATGTTCAGAGTCATTTTCCACTTACTTAAGAATTCCAGGCACAGAAAGTAAACTGGCAAAATCATAATTCAGAAAAATCTCTTAAACATTGAAGACATTTTAACCATAAACAACTTAAATAATATATAAAGCACGTCTGATGGTCAAAAATGAAATTAAAAAAAATAATGAAATAAATAAGGACTAAAGAATGGGTAAGGGGATGAATTTAATAAGTGGTGTCATGGTAACTTCATTATAAAATTGTCAAGATGAAAAAAAACCTTTAGAGTGCAGTCGTACAGTGGACATGACAACAAAACCCTCTAAAGTGCTGGCTAAGGACTGCCAGAGAGCATCTCACTTTACAATTCTTTACTCGATGACCAGCCTACTGCTTAGTAAAAGCACATCTTCGTTTTTAAGAAGGAAATGAACACAGGAAGCAAGTAAATAAATAAAACCGGAAAACAAACGAAAGAAAAAACAACATGGAAGACGTCGTACTGAAGTAGCATTTTAAAAGATTCATCACGTATTTCCGTGACTGTAATAACTTGAAAATGACTCTAAAAAAACCTACGGATTCATCTACTTTCTTCGCCAATAAAACGGAAGTCCTGACTATAAAGTGGGGAATTTATTTGGGATAATTTACGATGCTATTTGTTCAAGACGTGTCAGTATTCATTCCTTTGCCACCCAACACCGGGTGTCCTGTCCAGAATATGCTAGAAGGCACCACACACTCCAGGAGTTAAAAATAGGAAGGGGGACGGGGCAAAGGGTAGCAGCGAGAAAAACAAAGGAACTACAATTAAATCCTCCGGTGGCAAATAACGAATCACTCATAATTCAGACAGCGACATAACCTGGAAAATGGGTCCTGAGAGTGTCTTAGCTGCACACAAAAGAAAGAGGATGAGATAGAGGGAAGATTCGGAACGAAATGCGAATGGAGAACAGGAGTGGAAATTACCACCTTCCTCACTAGTCACACTCTTTCTGCAGTCACGCTGTCATTTTACATAGGAAACTGCAGTCACCAAGCACAAGACGGTAGTAACAGCACCAACACTCACTTCTTTGATCAGTAAAACAGACGATGACATAAGATGGCTGTTGAAAAGGTGAGACACGTTCACACCCCCTCCTCCTCCTCTTCCCTACCTCACATGTGCACTGTAACGATTGACGAGCTTTCGCCACTGAGCCTCCAGAAACCCATTCTTATAATTAATCATAAAAAAAACAAAGAAGTCAAGATCGATAGTTGGCTTGTGAGAAAGATCTTGCAATGAACGACGGCGACGACAATATCAATATATGTTGCAAATTCCGTAACTATGCTAGAAACTCTTGTCCGCATGCCTCCTCACCTCCTATAGCCCTTAAAACAACATCTTAAACCTTTGGTACACCTGCGACAATAAAATACCGACACTGTTGTTGACTATTCTTAGAGCTCATTTCTCTTTAGCCTCTCCATAGAAACGAAGTCTAATGGCAACCAGAGTTGCTTCTGTCATCTTCATTAAGCTCAAAACAAACATTTGTACTCCAAACCGCAGAACTGTTGTCATTTCCGTTGCAGTCAGGCGTGAAATCATCATCATCAGTTGTGACCACCATTCAACTCTAGCCCAAATTTAAATGTCCCTCTAGATGGCAAGAATTTAGCCCTGACAGACTAACAAGAATTGGACTAACTGCAGGCTGTCTATTCGGATGATAGCTTCTGGCAATGAGTGTCAGGAGTTACTCTAGTGAGACTTCCTCAGGTGTTAGTTGGTAGGTTATGACGCTATTTATGGACAACGTCGGTGAGACAAAGTGGCGACCTCGTGCACCTGGGAATTTTAGTGATCTATGCGATCTTCTGAACCATAAGACACCAGATCCGAACTTCACAGCTGAGACTCGTTGTAGATCACTCGGAATTCCCGTGAGAGTGATCATTTTTAGGTGCCAGGCAAGTTTTCACAGAGGCGAATGGTAAGCCTAGATACCCCCTCACCAGAGATGTCTTAGTCCAGAACCACTACTAGTTCACTCTCTGCAATTATTTGGCTAAGAGTGACTTTGTTTAGGCCAGAGTTTGAGAGGTGAAAGAGGTAGAGGAAGATTTAAGAACACCAAGAAGAGTAGAGCAGATAGGGACCTAAAGTGCATATGGGGACATGTTTTGCGATGTGGCAAGTGCAGATGTCTCCTAGCCCCTTAGACTTGGTTAGAAAATTTGTAGACAAAATATTCTGAAAATCCTTAGGTAAGTCTAGACAAAAGCTTTCAACGTCCCTTGAGAAATTCCGAACAAGGTACATCTCCTTTGTTACCTAGGTCACAATCTCATTATTTTGCAAGGAAGATGCCTGCAACCCAGTGACAGGTTAGGTATTCTAAGGTTTTAAACCCCCTTCAGGACCGAATTATAAGTTTTCTTCCGAGGTGTATATCTTTAATCATACCATTATAGACTCTCTGCTATAAAATGGTTCCAAACCGAACTTGGTAATGAAGCCCTAATGGCATGCGTTTTGTCCCAGAACCGATTTCGGACGGTTTTTAAATTGAGAAACTGATTTTCTTCTTGGATTCCATTATGACCCGGCCCATTGCTAACGCATTAACTCAAAAGGACAGGACATGACCGAAGGTCCGAAGCACTGCATGACATCTGCATATCAGAGAACTCTTTCTACGAAAAGGATATAAATTGACTAAAGTGACCTCTCATCCTCCCCCTGGAAGTACAAAACTGACATGAAATCAACCTCTCAAAGACTTCAAATTCTTCTCTTATTTGTCTCTTTTTCTTTTTCTTTTGCTCTATTTCGACGAGGATCCTCTCTGGACAGTCACTTGTTATACGACGCTATTGAGCACTGCACCATTCTTAAGAAAATTTCATAGATCATAAATAAAAGACGAGCACTAAGAAGACGTAGAAGAGACGACATGAATTTTTTTTGTTAGAAAAGTATCCATTATTGAAGAATACAACTATCCAATCCCAAATTATAGTTTCCTCTCCAGAGAATTTTAGATATGTAATATAAGAAACTTCTCCCATTTTTCTTTCTCACATCTTATGCTTCTTCTTCTTTTTCTTAGTCTACAGTGTATTTACGGAGGTCTAATAATTTCGTCTTATAATATCGAATCACTTGTATGACAACATTGCCATACGTACAAACCCTATTCTATATGGCTGTTACAAGATCCACAAAGCGACAACAGAATGAAATAATACGGGAAATATGTAGAAAATTTGTAGAGAAATCATTCAGTACAGTTTTTGTCGGCTGTCGGTGGTCACAAATGGTCATTTGAGATTCCTGAAATATTTTCTCATTCACTATTTTTTTCTTTTTCATCATCCACCAAGTGCATATGACGACAACTGACGCTGAATTTACTCAAAGCTACTACTGAAGTAGAGATGCCATTTTTCACAGGACTTCAAATAAAATTGTGTCACTGAAATTGTGTCGATGCTTAAACGATGCTACCATCCTAATAACAATTAATAATCCACGACGTCCTCACTCAGCCTCCTCGAAATAATAAAAGCTTTTGAAATGTCTCGTTGACTCTTCTTCAATGTATACGTCAGTCTATGCAATACTTAACCACTGGAGTAATGCAGCAAGATAGGAAAAGCACCCTAGAAATGAACCCGCAAACACAAGTCTCTCAGGCACACAAAAGGCTATATCAAATCAATCGATGTTGGCTTACTGTCTTTATTACTACTCAAACAGACAAAATACTTTGAAGGTCGCAGTAAGGTACACTTACTTATCAGCTTGTGAATGCAGTATCGATCCTACTCCAGATTGATAGGGCTATTTATGAAGGTTCATAACGCCAGATTAACAAAATGACCATCGGCTTTACTTCCCGTCCGGGACGGCAGGGAAGAAAGGTTCATTAGTATGTAGGTGATGAATTAAACGCCACAAGATCTAACAGGCTTTATGCCCCACGTAAAACTGCCCTTTCACACCGATAAACGGAAGCTAGCCGCTTAGAGAACTGGAGCGCTGTTCCATTTAGCTCAGTTGTTCATTTTTCATCGTCCTCCCTTCTAATCATCATCATTCCTAACCCCTTTTCCTTCCTATGACATGACCGGGTTCCCCTTTGAAACTGGGAGCACACAGACGACTGCTGACCTATTGTGGCAACCCCTTGATTATTGTAACGTTGGACTATTTCTTTGTGAGGGTAACTTACATATACCAGTGGGAAGAGCTCCTACAACTTACAATTCGCGGATTTACAAATTTATTTCACACCACATAGAAAGGGTTTATGTGTATGCAACATTATACGAGGGCCATTTTTTTCAAGGTCTGATCAGTTGCAAAATGAAAACCACAGTGAAAATCCAAAATTTTATTTGGAACCTTTAGGTACACATTCCAGCTATTTCTCTACGTAGTCACCTTTCTGACAGACATTTGTCATAGCGTGCACGAACTTTTCTATACCCTCATCATAGACGGCAGCCGCCTGTCCTTTCAGCCAATTCTGTACGAGTATACTGGTCTGCAGCTCGTCTGAGTCAAACTTCTCTCCTCCTAGTAAGTGTTTCAGCACCCACCAAACAGCCCGGACTTGGCTCTCTCCGACTTTCATCTCTTTGCTCACATGAAAAGCTGGCCAGGAGGACAGAAGTTTGACTCAGACAACGAGCTGCAGACCAGTATACTGGTACAGAATTGGCTCAAAGGACAGGCGGCTGCCTTCTATGGCGAGGGTATAGAAAAGTTCATACCACGCTATGACAATTGTTTCAGTCACAGAGGTGACTATGTAGAAAAATAGCTGGAATGTACACCTAAATGTTCCAAATAAAACAGTTTGGATTTTCACTGTGGTTTTCATTTTGCAACCGATCGGACCATGAAAAAAATAGCCCTCGTACACGCCAAACAGTACCATGGCTTTGAACCCTATTCGACGGAAAACACACTAGGGACTCCCTTTTCACACCCGAAAAATCAGTAACTTACGGACTTACGAGTTGAGCACGCTACCTCTAAGTTCAACAGTCACGTATTAGCCTCGAGATGAACAACGGCTTTCATAAAATCAACATCATCAGTTAGGCAGCACACGTTATAGAACCCAATAACAAATTAATAAAAAAACTAGTCTAGAAGAGAAACAACATCAACATTGAGCCCGGATCGAACATGAAACTTTGGGATATCAACAGACAAGAAAAGCTACAAAGTTCTCTCGAGCTATAGGCGCTAAATTACCGAGTATCTAATCCGGCCCTAGACAGAGAAAAAGACGTGCAAGAGGATGATGAACGAGAGTGAGAGCACTTCAATTTTCATGGTGGAGGACAAGTGGCAACTTGAAGACTTCAGTAAGTAATGCAATATTAATTACCCACAGACCTTTTTCTCCATCTTTGTTCTTACAGTTGATCATCGTAGTAATCAACATACCAGAAAACATTCCATAACTCTGACATTTCCATCAAAGGCATTAACTTCCAATAGATTAACCTCTGTGTGCTTGTGTGAACAAAGAGAGAAAAAAAATCATACGTTAAAGCACTCTCTATATTGCTGCTTTTACGCTAATACTCTGTAAGATTATCACATTTCTGCAGTCTTTATTTGTAATTCAAGCTGAAATTAATCTCTAGAGAGATTAATCTATCTCTCTATGTCTCTCTTACTAAATCAAAAGCAGCCATACCTCATCAGCTTAAACGCCACGTCTGTCAAAATCCACAAAGCCTAAGATTATTTTAAAGAAATATCATCATCATCCTTTCTCCGTAAGGTATGATGTCCCAGGCTGATTTTTTTTTTTCATTCTAAAACTATGGTGGGCGAAAAAGGTAAGACAGGTTAAAAAATGTCTAAAATATTACCGTTCTTTGAAACTAAGGTAAGAGGACAAGAAAAGTTATAACTGCCACTATTTTTAATGATAAATTGGTTAACTAAGAAATGTATGCATCACTTACCAAGTCTTTATTTCAGAAGGTACTGTAGATAGGCGTAAGAGAAAGTGATGCCAGTGTGAGTGTCAGAACTGAAAATGGAGTAGAATAGTTGTCACCCACACTCCATCGGTGTCAAATATTGAAGACGAAAAATAGTAATCGCCTCTTACTTCACATTTATAAGCTGCAAAGGAAAAATGACATACAGGCAGATAACGCAACTGAAAAAAAAAAGTAAAAAAGAAATAGTAAGACACCTTATGGAGATAACGTCACGTCTGTAACACGTTTTATAACCCCATTCAATAAACCTTGATAAGACAAAATTACAGCATTTGTTGCCACATGTCACACTACTTCCTATCTCAACACCTCATAGGACAATCAAAAGAAAGAGTTGTTTTGGGAGGTCGAGTTAGAGGGAAGGAAGAGAAGAAAGACAAGGAGGATGTAGTAGTAGTGACAATGCTGGTAGCCCACACACTGGGGTGATAGAGAGGACGATGGTGGGAGTCTATACATGTCTCGATGGACCTCAAGTAGCTGTGGGCATCATTTTATGATACAAAATCGAGATTTATTAATAAGCTTTCTTCTATTGCGAAGCAAAGAGGACGGGAATAAGAGCAGGATAAATGGCAGTGCAAGGGGAGCAGTCTTATTATATTTATCCCACTCTTGTCCTTCATTCTAACCAAACGATAACTATTTTTTTGCGGTTTGTAGCCCAGTTACACATTGCCATTTGATGCATCTTTTTTTTCCTGCTGCTGTTTCGGCTTTGTTGCCTGAGTGTGCGTGTCGTTGGGATATTTTTTTCTTGCTTTCATTTCAAAAATAAAAAACACAAGAATTGCTCTAAGATGTCTCTTTTTCAAGATGCTCATTCCCTTTTTTTATACATCGCATGGATTTTCATTATACTTTTACATACGAGAAATTACTCCTTCAAAAGCAGTTAAAGAAGAAAAAACGCAAACTGCAATATTATTTTTTCACTTCAGAAAAATGTAAGTGCAATTATGATGTCCATAGAGTTATTCAAAACTCAACTACAAAACTAAAAAAAAATTGAATTATAAAACACTTTTCTTTTTTATAATTCTCGAGTGTAATTCATATGTCTAGGTTACAGGTCTTAATTTCCAGTTGGGACAACAAAACAACTATTACCGGTAACACTTTTCCCGCCCACTATAGGTCGGGTACCCGTCTTTATTCTTCTGGATGGACCCATGGGCGATCTGTTGGACATTATTTTTATGCAGCTGTAGACCAATTTATCGTCGGCCGACCGTTCGTTGGGGGACTCCACTGACGCCAGGGAGCGAGATACTGCAACTGATAATAACGCGTTGCATAATACCGCATTTACACATTCGCGAATAGGACGAGGCGAGCATGTTCGACGAATGTGTAAACACTACATTCGTCATTCACCTCGTGGTTCGCCTCGCCATTCGTGGCGCTCATGTTGGAAGCGGTTTTTTTGACATGAGTCAAAGGGAGCGAGTGACCTGAGGCGATTGGAGAACGACCATCTGGCGAGACAATACGGGTCAAAGGGCGCTAGCCATGAGGTGATTGGAAAATGACCATCTGGCGAGACATTCGGCGAATGTGTGAACAGTCATTCTTTATCCAAAGTATGAATGCGAACATTTTGACGAAAGTCTCGCCTCGTCATTCGACTCGTCGTATTCCGTATTCGCGAATGTGTAAATGCGGTATAAGAGGATTCTTTTACATGCAAATGACATCGTACACCACTTGGAGCTACGGGTTTACTCCTCGGAATGGACATAGGGCAATATATTGGTCATAGCTTCTTCTTTTTCTGCAGCCAGGTTGCCCGCCAAAGCTGCGCCCCTACGCTTATTTATCGTTGGTCTAGCATTCGTTGAGGAATGCTACCGACGATAGGGGGCGAGCTCCTACACCTGGAAATTTTTGCCTCATCTACCCGTTGCATAGTAGAGAGGATTCTTTTACGTGCATGTGCCATCGTACACCCACACGGGACCTCGGTTTTAATTCTCATCTGAAAGAAGGCACATTCGTGGCCTCTCTCTCTCTCTTGCCTGAAAGAAGCCGACCCACCTCGGTCTAGTATCAAACCTAGAACTAATGACGCAGTTGCCAAGGTTGCTAACCACTATGCCACCGCACCGGGTTAGTACGCCACTTAGATAGGCTCCCAAAAAATCGGTTTAAGGAAGTTTCGCCCCGACATTTCGTCCCCGACATTTCGCCCCCCCCCCCCCGACATTTCGACGCTCAGTACTTTTCGCCCCTCGGATGTTTTGCCCCTGGGACGATAAATGGCAAGTTACTTTGTTGTTCTGTTTACTGTAATAATAATTTTAATAAAAACACAAACATTAAGCAAGACTATCACGTAAAATAAAAATGCAAACATAAACTAAAATTCAAAATTGTAGGCTATGCCTTTCACAAAGTCTAATAAATTTCTATTGTTGATGTCCTCCACAATGTGTAGAATTCTTGCTGAAATTGATGAATGATTACCTTACCTATTCCTTGAAACACTCAGAAAAAGGTCCAAATGAACAATTCCTTTTTTCTTTGTAAAACAGAATAACAAGAAAACCGGCCAAAATATGGTAAAAATCAAGGGCTGGCATTACCTTACCTAAAACAGAATAACAAAAAATAGAAAAAGAAACGGCCATTTGCCCTCCCAGGGGCGAAATGTTCAGTGGCAAAACATCTAAGGGGCAAATTGTTCGGGGGCAAAATGTGTGGAGGCGAAAAGTACTCAGGGGTGAAACGTCGGGGGCGAACGTTCCATGTCCCAAAAAAATCACATAAAAACGACAGAGCACTCCAAAAGTGACAAGCTCTCTGTTGTCACTTATTCCAAATGAAGGAAGTTTTATAATGCTAATGAGTAGTCAATTTGGTGTGCACAATTCGGTACCACTAAAAACTACCTCATACACTAATTACGGCCGGCAGCCCCAATCGAAATGTGGTAATACGCCCCACTTTCAGACCCTGATGATAACAAAATCGGAAGTTCAATAAATCAGCGCTTCCAAAAGCGAAAAGCATGGTCTGCCGTCCACAAATGGGCCACGAGAATTTCCTGTTAGGCCAAACGTTTTACTGCTAACACCATATTTATTCCAATAAGCGCTGCACCGTTTATTTATTTCGTGGCGTTTTTGGTGTGGTGCTTACTAGAGGGTGGCGTTTATTAGAAGGCGGCGCTTATTAATTTTGTGAGCCCTCATAGACGTAATGGATGGTAAAATAACAGTGACATATTTTCTAGGGGCGAACTGGTGAAGAAGGTGAAAGAGTGCAAGTACTTAGGATCAACGTTCCATAGCAATAAGGAAATAGACTCTGATGTGACCCATAGAATCAATGGTGGATGGTTGAAGTGGAGATGGACAACCGGTGTCCTGTGTGATATGAAGGTCCCAATAGTGTTGGTTAGGCCAGCTATGCTGTATCAATCAGTGTTGGATAGTGAGGAAAAGCCACATCAATGGAATGCAAGTAGCTGAGGTGTCAATGCTGCAGTAAATGAGTGGGGTGTCAAGAGCTGATAGAATTATGGATGAGTGTATCTGAGTTAGCCTGGGGTGGTGGGCATCGCCAAAAAATGGACAAATAATAAAATTATGAACATGTAATGAGAAGAGGGGAGGATGAGCTCATTGGGTCCATTTTTATTTCAAAACATAATTGCTCAACTATTTTACCATTTTTGTTGAATGTATTATAGATTATGCATGAAATGAATGCATCCAAGCAGTTATTGTACCAATATTTCATTTTATTTTTGTGTAGTTGAAAATATTTTGGGTGTACAAATGCACATTTTGCTGACTGTACCTCACCGGTGTCACGCCTCAAAATGTTTGGAGTGTACCTCAAAGTGTCCAACAACATTGCAAAAAGGTCGGGACACATCGACTCCTGAAATACACGGCCGCCGCAGAAATAGGAAAGGGAGCTTCTCCAGCAACTTGGAAATTTTTCTGACTTTCAAACTTCTTTTCCATGAATAAAAAAAATCTTTTGACAGACAACTGACAGTGAAGGACATTTCAAGTTCCCAATTGTCAGGAAAAAAATCGCTAGCCTTGATCAAGATAAAATTTTGGACGCAATGATCTCAAGAGACAAGTAGATCATCAATTAGGTTATCAAGAATAAAAGACCGAATGAAGTGGGGGATATTCAATTATAGCGGTAAGGATGAATCCCGCAGGCGGAATCCTCGAATGAGAAAGAAACCTCAAGTACACCTTCCGTCCATGGTCCCGCGTGGTGTGATGAGTACGATGTCACCTACACGTAAAAGAACCCGTTCTGGACAATATATCAAGTATTTCAACAAAACTCCTTTCTAGTGTCCTGCAGTGGTGATAGCCGGACGTTAAACACCTTACATGGTATATTGGATTAGATTTCATCAAGGTCCCCATGTTTATTAACCAGTTTCATGCATGCCTTAGGTGGAATCTGCTGTCCGTCCATCCTGCTGTACTGCCAAATCCTCCCTCCTCAGACATCGGTTAACAAACAGCCTTCGGAAATGCCATGTAGGAGTTAAATAACCAAGTAAACAAAAAATTAAATGGAAAGTGTGCCCTTCAGCAACGCCAAATATCAAATACTTAACAATGATCGGTTTTCTAAAGGATTGAAATAGCCCCCAAGAGCTGAGAAGAATAACTTCAATGTTCTGGTATGTAATTCGCGTTACTCGTGAATTAAATTAATAATAAGATGATAGAGCTTAGTTTCTATTTTCATTATATGATATAAAAACAAGTTTCAAAAGAAGTATTCATTGGCTTTTGATATTTACACACACACAACTGTTTACTTACACCTGTGTTCCACACGAAAAATGATGAAAGTCAAATAACCGCAGACGACAATGTAGTCGTCATTCGTGACTTTCGACTTCAAAATCACATTTTTTTCCCCCAAAAAACCACAAGTTTTCAGAAAGTTAAACGTCTTACATACAAAATATAACAAAGTATAAAAACAGAACCTCGTCATCTTAGCACTTAAGAGGCTTTTCTCAGATACACAAACTTAAAAGACGACGATGATTGGGAACAAGAAGAAAATATTTTAACATCTATCCCTCCATTTCAGATAGAAATCTTATTATTGGTAAGAACAACATACGTGAATTTAGTATTGGTGTAGATATATTACGTAGGAAATCCTCGACGATTATCACCCCAATCTCATTAAAATGATGACAGCCACAAGTAACCATTTAACATTGAGTGCACTTTCAATGTTCAGAACTTTGCCCATAACTGAGTTGTTAGGAGAAACAAAGAGATAGGCTTGCCCCTAGTCCTCAAAATGCAAATAATAAATATTCCAAGAATTACCTTCTTTTCTTGAAATCTTAGTAAAAGCACATTTTGACAAATGCTAGTTATTATAATCACGTCGTTCGCCATTTTGAACATCAACATAGAAAGACATTACAACAACAGGTAACTACCATATCTCATTGAGATGACATTAACAGTGACGTTTCTTTACACGTGATTCTTCCAGAAACGTGATTGGCCAATAGTTTTTGCAGCCTAAAGGCCCCCCCC
>JAAFCE010001036.1:50373631-50397900 GCA_013389805.1 Trigoniulus corallinus | reverse complement strand
GAGGAGAGACGTAGAAAGAGAGGAGAGACGTAGAAAGAGAGGAGAGAGGTAGAAAGAGAGGAGAGGTAGAGAGGGGTGGAGACAGAGATAGAGAGGAGAGAGGTAGAGGAGAGAGATAGAGAGAGAGTGAGATGTAGAGACAAAGAGGAGAGAGGTAGAAAGAGAGGAGAGAGACTAGAGAGGTGGAGAAAGAGAGGATCACTGTTTTTAAATAAATCACCCCTGAATTTACATTTTACATAGCTTTTAATGTGGTTATATAATGTTTATTTGACACCCCTCCCCAATTAATCCTATCAGTTGCACACTAACCTGACAAATGACATTAAAAGATGCTCACAAAAAGTTTCATTATTAAGATGCATACATAGCTGCTTTTAACAGTCCTTTCTAGAAGTTGATACATGAAATTCATCGTCAATTTGCTGTTAAATGCATTTATCAAATTTTTATTATTATTCTACAGAATAAATCCCGTGAATGTGCATTGCCTGTACACCTCTATGTTATTATTTTCACTCTCTCCCTGTTTTTCCTTTGATATTTTATAAACTTGATATTAAAAAGATAACAGCGACCCAGGAGAAAACCTATACAATAAGATCAGCGTTGGTAGGTAGTGAGACCTATTTTTTATTCACAAAACATATCTTTTGAACTATATATTTTTTTTGCTATTTTCTCAAAAATAAAACATGAATCTAACACAGGCATCAAATATGGAGCCCATAGAGAAATTCATTGATCGGCGGCATTTATCACATATCTAGCTGTCACATTTATGACATTTTCCTCAACTGATAACTTTATACATTAATGGCATAAAGCATTACTACAGTAAGCAAGAAACAGCCCCTCTCCCCTAAAATTGTGCCCTTTATTACTCATCTATTTCTACAGCTTACTACAACATTTCTTCCCATTCAGAGTTAACCACAATATGGCCCACCTAATATTGCATGTATGATATGAAAAACAACATAAACATTCAGAAGATAAGTATCAGAGGCTAACAAGAAAAAACGAATAATATTCACCTCACATATACACACTGACCATTAGTAGCACATCACTGCCTTTAAGTCTTTCCCTCTCTTCCGGTCTGGGAGTTAATGCATATACCAACTTTGTTAAACTACCTTTAACGTATCTATCTCGGAGGGAATGGCCAATGTAATTAGCTGTAAAGGACAGGAAGTCAGAGCCTGTGTACAAGTGATTGCTTATAAGGTGGTGTTTTATGACCAAAAAGTTGCTCAATATTATGCAGGCTCATCTATCACTATTCGTCTTCTCTCAAGGGCCGAAAACGAACTCCAGTCTCGATGCCTTTCCTCGGTATCTCAATTTTGCTTTTTCTAGTCCTCTTCATCAAGGTGGGGAAGAGCCCTAATAAAATGTCACCACTGCAAATAAAAATCCTTCGTGAATACGTGTAAATTGGCAAAATTCCCAGATCAAGGAGATGCTTTGGTAAATCACCTTTAGAACAGAAATACCAACGTTGATATTACCACGACATTCAAATCATTTTTGATGTCACGATATGCTGGCCGATAGCTGACAGACTTTAAACCAGTCTACGAGTTCTAGGCTTCAAGATGGGTAACGGTCGAAAGATCTTTCCAGGTCACACTTCATTAAGCGGAAATGAAATGTGGGGGTAAAGTTTTCAGGTAAATCACCTGATCAAGCGTTCAATACAGCCTGGTCCTATGGCCGTGTCACGTCTTCTCTAGATGGCCTGCATGTCGGTGACAAAATTAAACCAGCTTCTCCCCTCTCCCCCTCCTAAGGTACCCTTTATTATGTCATCCCCAACTCAATAAACTTTGGCATCCCACAAACGTACCGAAGTGGGCGTATTTAGGATGGACAAAAGAAACAATAAATAAACAAAACCTACTTTTCTGCTAATCAACGAAAGAGAGAGGGCGAGACAGGGAGGGGATAGAGAGGGGCAAGAGACAGGCTGGGAGAGGGGGCGAGAGGCAGGGAGAGGGAAAGAGGGGGCGAGACAGGGAAGAGGAGAGAGGGGAGACAGGGAAGGAGAGAGGGGAGACAGGGAAGGAGAGAGAGGAGACAGGGAAGGAGAGAGAGGAGAGAGAGGAGAGAGGGTATACAGGGAAGAAGAGAGGGGAGATAGGGAAGGAGAGAGGAGACAGGGAAGGAGAGAGAGAGGAGACAGGGAAGGAGAGAGAGAAGAGACAGGGAAGGAGAGAGAGAAGAGACAGGGAAGGAGAGAGAGGGGAGACATAGAAGGGGAAAGAGAGGAGACAGGGAACGAGAGAGAGGGGAGACATGGAAGGGGAAAGAGAGGAGACACGGAAGGAGAGAGAGGGAGACTCGGTATAGGTGAAAAAAACTTTGGCAATTTTGTTCAAATTAGACGTATCAAATTCGAAGTAGTGATGTTGTATACCAGGAGGCAGAGGAGGGATAAAAGGCTACGGCTGAATAACACGACAGAGTAAAACAAAAAGTTGGGCAAAGGTGAAATTTGAAAGAAACCGTCATCATCATCATCTTAAAAAATATCTCTAGTGTAGACGACGTTATCAAATCATCGAGATTTGGTAGGCCTCCCCCACTTATAATTGGAAAAATTTTATAGCTGACATTGCCATTATCCAATACTGAGCAAAATGTCGTGAAATCACTTTTGTTAAATTGTGATCAGATACGAGCATTAAATAGGGGAGTAGGTGTCACAAAATGGTGAGCATCAAGATGATAGGAGAAAGAGGGAGAAAAAGTTGTGCCATTTCTTCCTTTTGGTGTCGATAACATTTCATTTTCAAATAGGAAAAGATTACACAAAAATAGGAAAAAGAGGGGAAGGGGGACGATATTTGGACAATTGAACTTCAAACCATTTTATACTTTCGCAATGTCTTGACCCTTTCTAAGCTATAAGGGGATACTATCAGTTAGCTCAATAGTAGATGTCCATTGGTGGGAATAGGGAGGAAGATTAAGAAAATCTATTTAGATAGAAAAGTCGAAAGGGTAGAAGACACGAAAAGAATACAGTAGAATAAATTTCTGGTCGACATCTTACTTTTATTAGTAGAAAGGATGTTAGACAGTAGTCATAGTCACTTGTGTGAGGTTAAACATTTTTCTAAAAATGTTGAACACTGTGGAAACAAAAAGAGACTAACTCCATCCAGAAACATCAATAGCTATGCAACACCAATCACTGTAGTTCATGACACTTTTTGACGAAGAAAAAATAAAAGGGAAAAGAAACCTTTAGCTATCACAATTTCACAAAAATAACGATAAAGATGCTCAGGAGGAGAGAGTATACGTGTGTGTGATAGAGACAGAGGGGAAATAGAATAGGTAGTAGTAAGTGAGACGATATTTCGTCTCGGGTTGAACAATTTTCAATCCAACCAAAAAAATGTTTATTGTGAATCTAATCTTTCCCATCTCAGATATCATCATTTCGTCCTCCAAATAACCAGAAGAGCAGCTTTCCTGTCTAAAAATGTCTCTGAGATTTAAAGTAAAAAATCTTGAAAATACGTAATAAAAGGATATCATCGGATATCAAGTAAAAGATTTTGTTTCATATATCCTTTCTGTTGTATTTTATATCCAGCAAACAAAAATTTCTCACCTTTAAGATTTCATTCAGGGGTAAAAGAAAGACAGCTTTATTTTGGAATGGTTTCATTATACAGAGATTAAGTTTTCAAAATATATGGGTCAGAGTCCAAACTAATGCTCCTGTTTGACTTTTTTATGTCTTAAAATAAAAGATAAAATGACTAACCTCACTGAAATCTTTGTTATTGACGTGCAACATGAGTATCTCGTTGATTTCAATTCTTATCATTTCTTGGCTTTCATATTCTCTCTACACGTTTTCTTCTTACATGAGTTTTCTTCTGGCGATATCTGTAAATACACCAGAATATTTAAGCTGTTATCCAATATCGTATATCATTAGTAATTTAATGCTTAACTAAAGATTCTGTAAGAAGCATTACAAAACAAAAGTTTAACTAATCAAGTTTAAGGCAGAATCAACTAACATTGTAATGATGCTCAGTCACTTTATCGACTAAAGTCATAAAAACACAAAATCTACGATAAAAAAAAAGTTGTAACACATCTCGGTTGTAAGGGTGGGGAAGAATAAAAAACGACCTAAATAAGAAATTAGTGACATTGCCTTAATATGAAAATTTATTTTTGAGAAGAGTTTATAGGTTACATATGTAAACACAATAAGTAAAGAGATACTCGACCTCTTAACAATGTGCAGAAGAAGAAGATGATGATCTTAAGGAGTTTGACTTAAAATTTCAGATTCCAAGCGCTTCATTTCTGAGATGTAATTTAACTGTTCATTTGCTGCAAAATTACCCATCCCCTTGTATCTTTTGGCGACACTTGAAAGTTGAGATCTGTAAGACTCAAAAGAAAAGCAAATTTAAAGTTCGCAATCAGCATACGAATGAGTCATTATGGAATACATTTGCTAAGATTAGATCACACTATACATCTTACTTAAAAGTCTTCGTTAGAGAAATGAGCAGTGAAGATTAATACCATACGCCAATGTCTAGGAACACCATATTATAATCTCACATTCACACGACTAATTTCAACAATTTCATCGCTTGCACATATTTCAAAAATCTCGAGAGGATGTAAAAAAAGTCGACAAAATACTTACTTCTTACATGTACAGTACTTAATGATGCATACATATCATAGCAACGGCATAATACAATTACAAATTCAAACAACTACAGTTCTGAATATATCGCATTCTGTTCACCAATTTTTAATTATAATATTGAACGTCGTTGGCATAATTTCGATTAATGTAAAAAAGAAATCAAATTTGAAACATGTCTGCTTTTCTTGACAACTTTAGAATAACGACGTTCGAAATTCCATTTCGAAATTTCTGGTGACGTCACTACGAGACACTATCGTGATATTTCAACTTCTACGAATGGTAAAAGATGCAGTGCTACTGTTGATTCATTACCTGATTTACCTCTTGAGTATACGCAGTATACGCCCCTTCTTCATCTTCTATCAGATGACAAGTAATGTCATGATCCCGTCACCTTTCTTTGAGGATGAGTTGCTGTCTCTAATAGTAACTACAAACCCTTTCCCTGCCTATGGCAGGGTCAGGTACCCATCTTTGTCCCTCTGAATGGAGCGGCGAATTGCGTTGGACACACCAGTTCTCGTCTGATCACTGAAGTTAAGCAGCGCAACCCCAGCTAGTATTGACATGGGTAGCCGATTGGGAAAACTGAGTACTGCTAATACACAAAAATCGACGCATTAAGGCTCCCTCACACCAACGCGAAACAATCGCAGTCGCAGCAGAATTTTCGCCACAAGAACACGCACCGAACAGGAGCACGCGCTGCGACGAGGTGGATTCGCCTTGATATGCACACCAACGCGTCAGTTTAGTTATTTGTTGACCAGCTTGTTCTCATTACTTCTGTTATTTTTTAGGTGTACGCCATCTTGTTCTATCAGAATTCGAACAACGATGACGTTTAAAACCGTGCGTGCAGCGATGTTAACTAAATCGCTGCACTTTCGCAACCGCGGGCGCGATACATTCGCTTCGGTGTACACATGACCATTGCTCTTCTTGGGTAGCCTTTAAGGGAGCCTTTAAGGCTGCCTCACACCAACGCGAAACAATCGCAGTCGCAGCGGGATTTTCGCCACAGGAACATGCGCCGAACAGGAGCATGCGCTGGATTCGCCTTGATATGCACACCAACGCGTCAGTTTAGTTGGATACATTCTTCATAATTCTATTACTTTTTCTGTGAACGCCATCTTGTTCTATCAAAATTCGAACAACGATGACGACTGAAGCCGCGCCATGCAGCGACTGTAAATAATTCGCTGCACTTTCGCAACCGCGGGCGCGATACATTCGCTTCAGTGTACACATGACCATTGCGCTTCATGGGTAGCGTTTGATGCGAATAATTCGCCGCGAAACATCCGCGGTGACTGCGATTTATTCGCGTTGGTGTGAGGGAGCCTTTAAGCCCAGCGCAAAATGAGACGCAGTCTTCGCAGGTGACGCAGGGTGACTCACTATAAATTTCTGTGGCTAACATGATAGTATGTAGTTGTGCATGTTAAGTCGCAGGGTGACGTGACTCAGTGCTGTGTCACGTGACCCTGAGGAGCGCAGTGCCAATGCCGCAGTTTCTTGCGTGAAGTTGGCGTGACAATAACAAAAAGCGGTGCGAAGTAAAGAAGTTCTCTTGTTATTTGATGCAAGTATGGTGAAAAGCTGCGATTCAATGTGCGGTGATGGCCTGCTAGCAGAATTTCCCAGGGCTGCTACACCCTGCGTCATCCTGCGTCTCATTTTGCACCTTGCCTTATTCGAGATACGAGCTACTGTATTACTTCGTCGACGTTTTTTATTACAGTTGTGAGCCAAAATTCAAGTTAGAAAACACGTTAATTTCTTAGAGGACAGGTTGGAACGTACTACGCCAAGCATCCATAACAGGCCGAACCCTTAGGCGGCTGCTCGTGGGAGATGAGGAGGAAGGCTAGAGAATCTAGGAGAGAGAATATTTGCAGCACCCAACCACCAATGTTGGTATTAATGTGGGCTTGCGCTGCTGAGCTTCAGTGATCTCACGAGAACTGGTGTGTCCAACGAAACTTGGCCGAACATGAGTTACGAATGAGCATCACGCGCCGCCACTAGTCAGCAATCTCCAAGAAAATAACCTACCCCTGCAAGCCCTTCGCATCCTGAATGATGCACCTGCTCACCCACCGAAACCTGACGACCACATATTTGGAGGGCTAAATTGATAAATATGCTCTATCTCCCACCCAAAACCTGGCAAGGTCAGGATACTGGTGCATTAGTGTCAGCACCCTCATCTGCTAAAAATCAACTGCTCACACAAGGTGAGGTATGCATCTAACATCTTTGGCGATCTGCACATATATTTCACTCTCTGTAAAAATGTTTTGGTCACTTCCTATGCGACGGTTATTTGTTTGTTTGTTGGTGTTTAAGGTCCCGTCAACTACAAGGTCATTAGAGGCCCGTCCACTGCATAGTTCTAATGCATAGACTGCACAGACACTACGCTAATGCGATGATTATTGAGTATTAGCAGTACCCAGTTTTCCCGAGCGACCACCCATGTCAGTGCAATCTGGACTTGCGTTGCTTAACTTCAGTGATCAGACGAGAACTGGTGTGCCCAACGCAATTCGCCGCTCCCCCTATGCGACGGAAGACACACTTATGGCTACATTTTATTTCTAGCTGTAAATAAAACGCCCATCTTGACCAGAATCGAACTTACATCTACTGACTCTATGTCCAGCACGCAACTATTAAACAGGTAGTAATAACAGGAAGAGCTCTGAATATCCATGGTATACGTCCCCTTGTAAAATGATGCTCTCTAATTTTTATTAGTTATTTGTACTCTACTATGTCGTCTAAATGGCAGGCACAAGTGCGTGCACCAATATTGTTTACAGATTGCTCTGCTTGTTTTATATAAAAATCATTTCCCGTCAGTCATTATAATGGACACACTGCATCTTTTATTTATTTCAGCTTATTATGCTGTCGATTTAATTATTAAAACAAGCTTCAACAGTGCTGCACCATTTTGTAACATATTATTATCGCTTAATGATAACAGCCCTGTTACTAAATTTCACCACTGTCCTACACGCAAAATGTAAACAAAAACGCATTTCGGAATCATTTTTAACTAGTCCTGTTCAACAATAGAAGAACGATGGCGCAGGAGGTAACGCGCTTGACTACAGCATCAGTGGTTACAGGTTCGACGAGTGGGTTGTAGTTGCTTTTCCCTGTTCAACGGCGGAAATGTTGATGTTCCTACCACCTAGTGGCTACTTTCGGAACTTAATATATATAGGCCCTACAGTAAATTAAAGTAATTTTCCGCCCTGAACAAGGAAAGGGCCCTAAAATTATAACTTTCGCTGTAAAACACAGAAAGGGTGTGGATCTGAAAGGCCATAAAAACATCAGTGTCTAGTAGGCTGTTAGTATTACCTGCGGTTGCGGTGCTCAACTTCAGTGAAAAGCAGGACGAGAACTGGGGTGTACAACGCAATACAGCCCAGAGGCGTACCGAGGGGGGGTGTGGACCGCACCGGGCGACACTATTTCAGGGGGTGACACTATTGCACAGTTTCACATCCAACCTTTTCCTACAGCACTACACCTATTTGAATTTTAGTTTCAATGAATGCGAATTTTGTATGGGACACAGTCCAGCTAGTGGATTCACATAAACTCGTTTGGTTCGTTGGTATTTGAGGGCTTTTTGACTACAAGGTCATTAGAGCCCCGTCCACTGCATATTTCTAATGCAGAGACTGCACAGCCACTACAGTAATGTGACTATTTTGGGGTATTAGCACACTGTAATAAGCTTTCTCCAGGTCAATGGAGAAGGGTAATAGCCAGGGTATGAACATCTTGAGGAAATACTGGGGGCTTCCCAGTAGAGGCCAACTGGTGAAAAAGGTCCAAGAGTAGTATTAGTAGGAGTATGTTACACTATCGGGTTGGGGAGTAAGCCAAGCAGCCATAACAGGCCAAACCCTAAGGAGGCTGCTCGCAGGTGAGGAGGGGCTAGGTGTAGGGGGCGTAGGAAAGGGGAATTTAGCAGCACCCAACGTTCACTACCAACCACCCATGTTGTTACTAACATGGATTTGCGTTGCTAACTGGTGCGTCGAACGCAACTTGGCCACACCATGGAAGTAAAGCACTTAGGATCAACGTTCCAAAGCAATGGGGAGATAACTCTGATGTGACCCAAGGACTCAATGGGGGATGATTGAAGTGGAGACAGGCAAGCGGAGTCTTATGTGATAGGAGGGTCTCATTCACGTCGAAAGGGAAGTTTTACAGGGCAGTAGTTAGACCAGCTATGCTATGAATAGGTTGAGGGAGCAAGATCATTCCTATGAGGGATTCCCACATAGGAGCGAGAGAGAATAGGTTGAAGTGGTTTGGACACGCAATCAGAAGAGGGGAGGAGCTCCTTGGGTCCATTTCAGGAATGCAGATGGTTGGAAACAGCTGAGGCAGGGGAGACTGAAGCAGACGTGCGAGCAATTTGTCCACAAGGACATGGCAGTGTGTGGGGTGGACGGGAATCTGGTGGAAGATAGGCAGGAGTGGAGGACTGGAACCCGCAGATCCGGCCCTGCCAAAGGTGGGATACCTGATTTCCACCCGCACTAATCCTATCCCAGAGATTCAAGGAGTGGCTCATCAGCTTTATACCTCTATAGTTACCACACTCTTGGACATCCCTTCGCCCTTGAGGAGTGGTACTATCCAACTCTCACGCCATGCCAATGGCATTCTATCTCTGCTGGCCATCCTCCTGAGAAGTTTCCCTAGCCACCTGATACCTGTCCTCCCTAGGCTATGCCACACTTGAATTTGGTGTTCCGTCTGGGCCTACAGCTTTTCGACCTTTCATTTCCCTAAGCGCCCTGGTTACACAGTTCACCATCCCCTGACAATTCAGGATAGGTGGCAAGGTCCCCATCTCCCCCTGCAGCATTCAAGAGGTTATGGAAGTATTCTTCCCACCTCCTCTTTGCCTCCATCAAGGAGAGTAGGACCCTACCTCTGCTATCCTTTGCTGTATTAGCCCGGGGTATATCTTTAGCTGCCCTATTTCTAGCCTTGTCCAGTTTGAAAACCTCCCCTTCCCTTATCCATAACTGCTCATAGAGTGCCTCATACGTCTGGTGCTTGGCCAGGGCAATGATCCTACTAGTGTTGGTCTTAGCCTGCCTATATTGAGTCTTAGATTCCTGGTCCCCTGTCTCCTGCCAACTGTGGAAAGTAGCCTTCTTTTGATTGATGACTGCTTCTACCTTCTGCTTGTTCCTCTGGACTGTGGCTCCTACTTGTCCCTTCCCTAAAATGGCTTTCCCACAGGTTCTAATTTTTCTGGCGACTTTGTCCCATATTGCATCCACTGTCCCTTCCCAATACCAGTCTACCTCTCTGTGCACTTTGTGGGTAAATCCCTCCATTTTGGTGGGTAGTTTCCGCCACCTGATGGCCTGCTCTCCTTTCTAAGAATGTGCCTTGCCTACCACTTTCACTAGGATTTGGCCTATGGTCACATTATTTTTGGAAATTTTCACTTGGGACTGCCCAGCAATCACGAACGGGGGGAGGGGTCAGTGGTGGGAGTGACACCAGGATTTGCCGCACCGGGTGACACCAAGCCTAGGTACGCCTCTGCCAACATGGGTGGTTGGTAGAGAACGTTGAATGCTGCAAATTTCTCCTATCCTACATCCCCTACACCTACTTCCTCCTCTCTCACGAGCAGCCTCCTAAGGGTTCGGCCTGTTATGGCTGCTTGGCTTACTCCCCAACCCATTAGTGTAACATAGAAACAAACATCCATCGGTAGACCACTTAGGACTTATCTTCTTTCACCAATGTAAAGAAGCTACCCAATTCGGCCAAGGTCAAACCCGCATCCACGGAGTCATTCTTTGATATTGGTGGTAAATAGCCCTAAGAGAGGACAAGCTGACGAAAGACCACTATTATAATAAATCAGTATACGAATTTGACAGTGGGCATCTTTTTCTACATACCTGTATGCAGGGCCGTAACGACGGCGTCGCGAAGAAGGCGGCCGCCACGAGTGCAACTGGGTTTGGGGCGCAAAATGTTTACGTTTTTTGTCATTATTGGGTTACGGGCAAGCGAAAGTTAGACACTTGCCACAGGCGCTTCATACTCCCGTTACGGCACTGCCTGTATGCATCAAACCGAAGCTCGACATTGAAACTGAACTCTGGTAGTCATGACCATCAAAGGATCATTGCCATCAACACTGAGATTAATGCATCTTCATCCTTTACTTCATTCTGGCTGGAATTGGATTTTATCTGTCATGATATCATATGTCATAAAAAAATAAAGAAAAGAAATCTAATTCAACAACTCCTTCAATCTGTTGTAGTTTGAAACGTGCCAGGCAATTTTTTTTAAAGTATATCGCCAATAAAATTTTAAAGAAAAAGAAGAAAACTATTCAGAGTTAAACAAAAGACTGACCAAAAAGTGATCTGACATCTTGAGGCCTAATCCCAAGACTCGACTCTAAAAGCATTTTTTTTTCCAAGATTAAAAATATTGGCTATATTTTTGATAGGATTTCTATAAAATCATTCAAGTAGCAATAACATTATATACGTTCTTCGATAACCGTCTTACAGTCAAGATTAGAGGCCACTAAGAAACAAGATGATAGGTATAAGATTCAGAGGAGAGAAAAGGGCAGAGAGGGGATATAACCATTCCCCTTCACTCTACACGTAGAATATGACAGCAACTGCATCAACAACAATTCGCCATTCTGTCAAGACTATAAAAAAGAAAGAAATATAAATTTAACTGGAAATTGAATTGTGTGATGATCATTGAAGCCAACGACAACAAAATACTTCTTTCTTAGCAAATCTTGTGTCAATTAGGCAATATTTCATAAAAATACATTTTCAGGACAGTGATGGCACAGTGCTGACAACTCACAATGCTATTTAAGCCACAAACACCACAAAGTATGACGTAATCAAATATGAAATCCACGGGAGTCATAGAAATATAGGAAAACCGTTTAGGAAAACATAATAGTTGATGTAGGGGGACATTCATTTTCTAAAACCATTCGGAAATTTCAGCAGTAGTTTCTTTCAGGAAAATACAAAGTTGCATTTTTTAAAAAATAGATAAGGGTATTTTTACCAATCGTTTCCGCTCTAAGATAGCCAAGTCTGCGCCCCCAAGTCAGCTAGTTGGAGAGGCTAAGAGCGACAAGTGGCTGAACTGCATACCTGGGACAAAATCCTATAGCTGCAGACCATTAACACATACTCATAAACAGGGGCGGATGTAGGTTTTTCGGAGCCTAGGGCTTATTGAAGTCCAATAATGATACATTGATTAAATAAAACAAATAATACTACATATTATGATTATTATTACAGTCAAACTCGGATATAACACACACCTTCAGGACTGCTCGTGTCTGTGTGTTATAACCGAGTGTGCGTTATAACAGAAACAATGCTAAATGATGTCAAAGCTATGTTAACTGAACAATCCTCTAATCCTCCATTCCCGCCTATCCCCGACCAAGTCCCCTTGGACCCCACATGCCACCATATCCCTTTGCACCATCTGCACTCACGTCCGTTTTGGTCTTCCTCTGCCTCTGGTGCCCCCAACTACCTGCAGTCCCACAATGGACCTAATAAGCTCCTCCTCTCCCCTCCTCATCACATGCCCATACCACCTCAAACGCTTCTCTCTCATCTTTTCCACAATATCTGCCACCCGCAAGCCACCTCTAATGCAGTACTGCTCTAATGTAGCCGTTTCTAATTCTGTCAGATCATGACACCCCACACATGTAGCGTAGCATTTGCATCTCAGCTGCTTGCATTTGCATTTCATGGGTCTTCCTAACAGCCCAAACACTCTGAGCCATATAGCATAGCGGGCCTGCCTAATAACAGTTCTGTAAATTTTGCCCTTCATCTTTATTGGGACCCGGCGGTCACACAGGACCCCACTTGCCTGTCTCCACTTCAGCCATCCTGCATTAACCCTACAGGCCACGTCAGAATCGATTTCCCCATTGCTCTGGAAAACTGATCCTAGATAGCAAAACTCTTGCACCATATAGCCTTACTTAAGCTGTGGGGTATGCCGTCTAGTTGCAGGTTATAGCTGTTTGTTATATCCGAGGTCTCTCACACGTTGAAAGTGCTGTAGGGACCAAACCAGTTGTGCGTTATATGTAATATCCGAGTGTGTTATAGCCAATCAATTTCTATATACTTAAGCATTAGCGCTGGCTGGGACTTTCCCTTGTGTGTGTTATAAGCCAAAAAGTGTTATAACCAGGGTGTGCTATAGCGAGGTTTGACTGTATATTATTTGTACTATACGATTAAGTGCTCATAGTTAATGAAAAAGTAGGCCTATTAAAAATTTATGATATTTCAATTATTGTGTGGGACCTTGACACTTGGGGGCCTAGAGCTTAAGCCCTATGAGTCCCTATGTAGATCCGCCCCCGCTCATTAATGCAGTTTTGAAGGTTTATTTTTAATTTCAGGTATAGGGATATGACATATCAAAATTTTGCAGTTTTAGAGTTATGAGATGGCTAAAAATGTCCCTATCTATTTAATAAATGTAACTTTTCATTTTCCTGAAAAAATTACTGCCAAAATTTCCGAACTGTTTTAGGAAATGAATTGTTGGTTTCAACTATTGGTTTCTTTAAAAATTACACCCAGTATATATGGGGTAACATACAGTCGACTCTCGATATAACGAATCTCAATATAACAAACTGCTGAATATAACGAACAGGGTAGCTGGTCCCGGCCAAAATGCCTATACCTCCCATGTATTAGCTGCTTGATATAACGAACGTTCGATATAAAAACGGTTTGGCTGATCCCTTCATTATCCCACAGTGCTAAATGACTCCCTTTATAACGAACAGCTATTGGGTGTCACAGGTCAGAGACAAAGAGTATCCTTTTATGCCAGCTGCTATTGGGAAAAGAATTTTGCAAGCAGCTTTAGGTAAAAACCGCTAGGAGTAACAGAAATCCATGAAAACTGCCTGGGACCAAAAGGAAAGTGTAAAACAAGGCCCCTTGCAGAGCTGGCGCGAGCTTTTGCAGAAACGGGTTCATAAATAAATATTTTGCATATTCTGGCGAATGTGGTGAACCAAGCTGGCCCCTCAGCACAAGCCTGGGCCAAAGGAGAGCAGCTTATTGCATTGGACACACCATTTAACCAACGCTACTTACGCCATTTAAACAATTCTGTTTGTTGATGTTTTAGGGCCCTTAAAGTTCAAGGTCATTAGAGCCCCGTCCACAGCATAGTTCTTATGCAGAGACTGCACAGACACTACACTAATGCGACGATTTTTGGGTATTAGCAGTACCCAGCTTTCCCAAGCGGCCCCGATGTCAGTATTAGCTGGGGTTGCGCTGTTTAACTTCAGGGATCAGACGACAACTGGTTTGTCCAACGCAATTCGCCGCTCCCGACATGGGTGTCCGTTTGGAAAGACCGGGTACTGCAAATTCCCAAAAATCGTCGCATTAGTGTGGTGTCTGTGCAGTGTCTGCATTAGAACTACAAGGTGGACGGGGCTCTAATGACCTTGTAGTTGAGGGGCCCTAAAACACTAACAAAACCAACCAAAGTTGGGCCGAAGATCCAGGCCGGGGGCGGATTCGGCAAACGCGCTGAACCCGCTCGTCGTTTGGTATAACAAACACTCGATATAACGAACGAATTATTCATCCCCTTCGCGTTCGTTATAACAAGAGTCGACTGTATATTAAGCCAAAGCAATCGATTGGTGGAATTTCCTGTAACAAAGCGGAAGTAGGGGTACCCTACTATTTATTTGTTGGGACGTACAATGTACAAAAAGAAAAAAGTACACAAAATTAATGTTTCACCTACTTAAGTAAATAGGAGAACACGCTTAAAGTGCTGATAGCTCCTGAGAGATTGAAAATTCGAGCAAGAAAAAACCTGGGACCGGGTACCATAAGGAAGAGTATTCCACCCTCTCAACATTTCATTCTTGTAACGAACTATCTGGCACGTTAGTAACTTTTTACATTTTTTGGCACACCAGCAGAAATAGGTTCGCCACCTCTGCCCTATACTTATTAATCGTCGGTCTTCTGAACGGTGGAACACTGTGCCGAGGCAAAGGGGAGACTTTGCATACCTGGGATTTCTACATCATTTACCAGTTGCACAGTAGAGCGGGTTATTTTACTTGCAAACACAGGGCCAGGAATCGCTGACGCAGTAATCAAGCACTGCGCCACCAAGGCGAGTTCAACGAGCCCTTTTTGCATGTGTTATGTTGTACTAATGAGTTGGGGAGTAAGCCAAGCAGCCAAAACAGGCCGAACCCTAATGAGGCTGCTCGCGGGAGATGGAGAGGTAGGTGTACACGATGTAGGAAAGGGGAAATTTGCAGCACCCAACATTCTTTACCAACCACCATGTTGGTACTGACGTGAGCATGCGCTGCTTAACTTCAGTGATCTCAGGGAGCGGCGAGTTGCGTTGGACACACCAGTTCTCGTCTGATCACTGAAGTTAAGCAACGTAAGCCCAGTTAGTACTGACATGGGTGGTCGCTCGGGAAAGCTGGGTACTGCTAATACTCAATAATCGTCGCATTAGTGTAGTGTCTGTGCAGTCTATGCATTAGAACTATGCAATGGACGGGTCTCTAATGACCTTGTAGTTGACGGGACCTTAAACACCAACGAACAAACGAACAACTTCAGTGATCTCACGAGAATGCTGTTGTTGTTTGTTGGTGTTTCAAGGCCCATCAACTACAAGGTCATTAGAGCCCCGTCCACTGCGTAGTTGTAATGCAGAGATTGCACACACTACACTAATGCGACGATTTTTGGGTATTAGCAGTACACAGAAGCGGCCACCCATGTCCGTAATAACTGGGGTTGCGTTGCTTAACTTCAGTGATCAGACGAGAACTGGTGTGTCCAACGCAATTCGCCGCTCCCATCTCACGAGAACTGGCGTGTCCAACGCAACTTGGCTGCTGCGTTGGACACCCCAGTGATGTCAGAAGAGCTGGTGATCTGAAGATCGGCAAGATTTTTATGTATAGCAGCTCGTCCCCGGTGTCGGTGATTACCTTGAGGAAAATAGGCCGATGTTAAATAAATAACGGCGTGGGCAATAGGTTGCCAGTCTTCTGTAGAGAACAGCAGTTGGAGGTCCGATTCTGCCATTGGTGGGGAAAAGGGGTAGGAGTGGTAAGGTGGGTAAAAGTGATGTCAAATCTGTGTGATATGCTGTCGACGCAATAATAATGCACCTTAGTCGTCACCTTGAAATTATAAAACGTCTGTAAGCTAAGGATGAAGTCAGTTAAACGGAAACTGGCCTATTATTGCGCGTGATCATAAATCATCCTTCTATGAACAATCTTGCGCACGTCAAATTCTAGACATGTCGATTATGTGGACGATTTCGGAGTATTAGTTTCACCAAAGACATCTGACCAAAGGGCCCAACCTATAACCTAGACGTGATACGTTTCTATAACTAATCATACCGCAATATACTGCAAGAAAAGGCCCATTAAATCTACTCCATAAAATTTACTGCCACAAGAAAACAAAGCGTAAAACTTCAATGGTTATAAGAAGAACTTAACCTTCTAGGCAAGAATAAAAATATACAGGTTAAATCAAAATCAATGAAATATTTTAGAACATTATCCAACCAAAACATCCAGAATAAATTGCCTAAAACTTTCTTACCTATCACAATAATTGACGTCATAAATTAACTCTTAGAAGATAACAATTCCTCGGTGTTTAGCGTACAGTATTTGCGATCTAATCACCTGAGCACAAGTTCGAAACTTTAGTATCCTCTCAAACAACTACTTCCCACCTTTTCCCACCTACGGCAGGGTCCCACTGGAACACATTAGAGATCTGTTAGAACAGCTTTTTAGGCAAGCCAACGGCCGACCTACTGCTGCAATTCCTATGTTTACCGGCATTTATCATCGCCCAATTTTCCTTCACTGGAGCATTTTTTCTTCACTGACGCCAGTGGGCAAGCTCCTACACCTGAGATTTTGCCTATCTATTCGTTAGTGGCTCGTTTTTACATACAAATGATATCGTACACACGGAGCCACTACCTGACTTCCCATCCGACGGAAGGCCTTACTGGGGCATCTCTGACGTCCACAATGATCCAACCTTCCTCGATCCAGAATCAAACCTGAAGCCTCTTATCCTCTCAAAAAATATTTTAAATATGGCCGTTTGTCATTAGCATGTATAAGAAAATTGGTGACTATTATGTCCTTATTCAACGACAATATTTCAGCACTGAAAACCAGCACCGGCATTACGAATTGGGAGGTCCTGGGCAAGTGCAATTTGAGAAGCCTAGTCGTCCACCGGCCCGGGTAAGGCGTAGTATAGTATTGTATTAAGAATTGAAGTTCTGTCAATATCTTATAAAAAAAACCATATTCTACAAAGTGAAAATTACCCCTATTCAGTGGTAGGACCCGGGCGACTGTCTGTATTGCCCGCTCCCAAGGCCGGCCCTGCTGAAAGCTATTTATAACAGCCAGTTGAAAACCCCAAGGAACCCGCCTCGGTGGCGTAGCGATTAGCACGCTCGGCAACTGCGTCAGTAGTTCGATTCTGGAACTACTGACGAAGACAGAAGCCGCGAGTGTGCCTTCTTTCGGATGAGAAGTAAAACCGAGGTCCCGTGTTGGTGTATGATATCACTTGCACATCATGAGGCAAAATTTCCAGGTGTAGGTGCTCGCTCCATGGCGTCGGTGGAATTCCCCAATCAATGAACAGTAGACTGATGATAAATAAGCATTGGAAGGAGTTGCAGCTGTGGTCGGCAACCGGCTGCGGAAAAGCAACGACCAATATATCGCCCTTGTATCCTTCCAGAGGGATAAGATGGATTCCCGACCTTGCCATAGGCGGGAAAAGGGTTGGGAGTTGCTTTTTGTAGATGAAAACCCGAAGAGAGCCTTCTTTTGGAAGGGAAGTAACGTTGTAGCTCACGCATGTGGCCTATGCATTCCCAGGTATAGGAATTCACCTCCTGCAATCGGTAAATTATCTTCAGTACTTAAGAGGCCGATGTTAAAATGCCTGAGTAAACCAATAAAGCAGTTTACTGTCTCCTCAAATCACAAATTGGGTAATTTGATTTTCGGCAGCATATCCTTATCTGGGACAGTTATCAACTATTGGGCACTACATGAGCTGAAAGGAAGGTGCAAAGTTCCCTAACTGACTTGCTCCTCAGGTGTGCTTCCGTGGACAAAATTATAAGGAGGCGTCACAAAGTAGTAAATGTATACGCGTGTATGTGTGTGGAGGAGACGGGGTGCGTTTTCATCTCCAGTAAATTTGGATATCCTCCAAATTGGGTGAGAACTGCAAAACTGTTTGTTGAGAACTGTTGAGAACTGTTTGTTGGAGTTTAAGGTCCCGTCAACTACAAGGTCATTAGAGACCCGTCCACTGTATAGTTCTAATGCGTATACTGCACAGACACTACACTAATGCGACGATTATTGGGTATTAGCAGTACCCAGCTTTCCCGAGCAACCACCCATGTCAGTACTAACTGGGCTTGCGTTGCTTAACTTCAGTGATCAGACGAGAACTGGTGTGTCCAACGCAACTCGCCGCTCCCTATTTATCTGTCACACCTGATGTTCTTGATTTAATATTTCAATAACAAACAAACTAGAAAGATATTATTTCAACATGGTATCATACCAATGTCATGAGAAACGATATTATAAGGTGCAGCTTCGCTTTTCAAAAAATTGTATATTAAATTTAAACCCAATAAAATAATTTCTAATGGCAAGTAGTTGGAGCTCATCGATCAAAGACAGAGAGTGAGAGAGGGGAGTGAAAGAAACAATAATGTAATAAATTAAAAATATAGTTGAAATAATGTACATAGCTCTCATTTGATTTCAAATCACGTATCAAAGCCTATTGTTATTCGATGATAAATTGTCAACCGGCAACCCACTCCATCTATTCAATGTGCGGATAAAAATAGGAACCAGTGAATTATATATTCACACTCCGAGAGACATCACACCTCGTTTAGAAAGAAAAAAATAACTAATTTCTAAGTACAATGTAAGAAAATCGTAATATCAAAAGATAATATCTCCTTCAATAATTCAATTCTAATACTTGAGGATAAAATATGTATATTGTTTTTGTCTTATACTAAATCCAAGACATTTTTAATCATCTCTTTTTAATATTTTACAAGTTTCTAGTGAAAGTTGGAAATATAGATTAGTACCTAGAAAGAAAAATTGAATACATGCACATGAAAAAGAGAGAGAGAGAAACTATAATAATAGGGTCGAAAAAAATCGATAAAATCTTAATTACGACATTTCACGGACTTCGCCAAGCATAATCACCAACTGAACCGAAATTATTGATCAATTTGTATCATTCAACGGTGGCTCAGAAGGATAAGACCATAGGAAAAGATGACAGAAGATACGCAGTGAAATTTTAATCAAGATATCATGTCCTGACCCTGACGGGCGTTTGTTTGCCTGTTGGTGTTTTAAGGCCCTTCAATTACAAGGTCATTAGAGCCCCGTCCACTGTCTAGTTCTGATGCAGGGACTGCACAGACACCACATTAATGAGACGATTTTTGGGCATTAGCAGTACCCAGTTTTCTCAAGCGGCCACCCATGTCAGTACTAACTGGGGTTGCGTCGCTTAACTTCAGTGATCAGACGAGAACTGATGTGTCCAACACAATTTGCCGCTCCTACCACGGGCGGGATAAGGGTATGATGATGAGCGTGACCCTGACTGTAAGACAGTTCGTCGCGTTAATCGTTACACCTTTTGAAAGATCTGTCACGTAGAGAATCTCTCTCTCAGTGATCACTTCTTAGATTTGATATTGACCAAATCGGAGGTGGATTCTTTTGGGGTGGAAGCTTGTATTTTATTGGTGTTTTAGAGCCCTTCAACTGCAACGGTCATTAGAGCCCCGTCCACAACGTAGTTCTAACACAGAGTCTGCACAGACACTACGCTGTTATGACGATTTGGGTATTAGCAGTATGTTGCGTTCGTATGTTACACTAAGGGGTTGGGAAGTAAGCCAAGCAGGCATAACAGGCCGAACCCTAAGAAGGCTGTTCGCGGGTGAGGAGGTAGGTGTTGCGGATTTAGAAGAGGGGAAATTAGCAGCACCCAACGTTCGCTACCAATCACCCATGTTGGTACTAACGTGGGTTTGAGTTGCTTCACTTTAGTGATCTGACAAGAACTGGTGTGGCCAATACAATGTGTCCAAGTACCCGGTGTTCCCAAGCGGTCACCCATGCATACTATCTGGGCTACGTTGCTTAACTTCACTGATCAGACGAGAACTGGTGTGTACAGCCGCTTCTGGGGTAAAGTAGGAAGCTTCAAGTGTGACTGTCGTCCAGGATGGCGGATAAATCCGGTGATTGCATTGCCAACTTGCGCTTTAAAGAACTGCTTACGTACGTGAACAATAGAGAGAGTAGAGGGTTTTCTAGCTGCGTTTCTATCCGAAGCACGCTTCACAATACAGACGAATCGTGAACTGCGCAGACGCACGCAGTGTCTGAGTTTGCGCAGTTGACAATTAGTGGGAGCATGTAATGCCCATCGTATTACGTGCTCCCACGCCTGCTTGTTGTTTTAATGTTTGTTGGTGTTCTTGAGCAGTGGTTCTCAATCTTTTTGAAGTCGGGGAACACTAAACTGTGACATTTTATTAGCACGGAACACTTACAATTCAACATAAACTTTAAAGCAGGTTGTACAACTTCTACACTTATCCCGCCTGTGGCACGGTCGAGTCTGCGGGTTCTAGCCCTCCACTCCCGTCTATCTCTCCCCCAGTTCCCCGTCCATCCCACACACTGTCACATCCTTACGGACAACCTGTTCCCACATCTGCTTTGGTCTCCCCCTGCCCCTGGTGCGACCGACCACCTGCATTCCTGGAATTAACCTAACGAGTTCCTCTTCCCCTCTTCGCATGACGTGTCCATACCACCTCAGCCAATTCTCCCCCATTTTTTCGGCGATGTCTACCACCCCAGGCTACTTCTAATATGCTCATTTCTAATTCTGTCAGCTCTCGACAGGCCACACATGTGCCGCAGCATTCGCATCTCGGCTACTCGCATTCTGTTTACGTAGCTCTTCCTCACTGCCCAGCACTCCGATCCATATAGCATAGCTGGTCTACCCACTGTCCTGTAGAACTTCCCTTTCAACTAGATTGGGATCCTCCTATCACACAGGACTCCGCTTGCCTGTCTCCACTTCAGTCACCCCTCCCCATTGATTCTGCAGGTCACATCAGAGTATCTCTCCATCGCTTTATTTGTGTATTAAATTTTTTGCGGAACACTTGAAGTGGTTTCATGGAACACGGTTTGAGAACCACTGTTCTAGGGCCTTTCAACTACAAAGGTCATTTGATCCCCGTCCACAGCATAGTTCTTATGCAGAGACTGCACAGACACTACACTAATGCGACGATAGCAGTACCCAGTTTTCCCAAGCGGCCACCCATGTCAGTACTAGCTGGGGTTTGCGCTGCTTAGCTTCAGTGATCAGACGAAAACTGGAGGGTCCAACGCAATTCGGCGTTCCCCCCACGCCTGCTTGGGTCTTACCCCGCCCCGGGTACTTCCAATTATTTGCATTTCTGAGAGGACCAAACCAGCTTCTCTCCCTTCTTCTCTCCGCATGCCCATATCACCTCAATCTGTTCTCTCTCATCAGTCCCTCATCCCTCATATACTTATTCTTAATCTCTTGCGATATCTTAATGAATCATAAATGAATTCACTGGCAGAAAAAAAATTGCAAACAAAGCTGACAAAAAATGTAAATAAAATGAATTGCCACCTCCAACTAGTTTTGATTCATTTTTTCTACTTAAACCTGAAATGACACTACAGTGTATACAACACGAAAATTTATGAATACAAACTAGATGAAGCTTTCACCTTAATGAGTTAATCATGTATATGCAAATGCGACACAATGATATTAATATGATAAACCTCTCAACTTGTAATGTGCAGTTCCTTTTATGCATCTAAGAAAAAAGAAGGCTGATTATTCATTGGATATGAACATCTTCAGGAAAATAGTAATTTTTATCCTTCTATCCACTCACTACTTTAAAATGAATACCACAACCCATTTTAACCTAAAAAAAACATGTCGTGATAAGAGGAAATTTCATCTAACAGGTCGTCAAACATTGTGACACATTTACAAGCGGGCCGGACGTGGAAGTGAGAGGGCCTCCGATAAACGACTTTGACATCATTTTGAAAATGGTTGCACACAAATACTGTTCCACTTCCGATTGCACTAATACCGGTATGAATGCTATCATGGCAAAGGCATAAGTACGAAACGACACAGAAAGACAGTAGGCTACATTTACAAGCAAAATACTAATGGTCAAAACAAAAATTCTGAAGTGATGACAACCGAGCGCTAAAGTCCACTTTTGGCCTCTAGCACTAAACAAAAGCGACAATCATCGTCATACCCTTGTCCCGCCTATAGCAGGGTCGGATCCCTGGGTCCATTGAACAAGCTGTGAATGGGGACACCTCAGGCCCCGCCTCTGGAACCCGCAGGAATATTGGCTGGTTGTCTGTGGGGAGATGCCGACCTATCCTACTGTTCCAACACCGCTTTATACAACCAAAATATAAATTTTGGCAGGTAAATTAATGCTTCGTCGGTTAAAATATTGCATGGTGTCTGACCTATTGCACAATAACTATAATGAAACAGGAGTCAGGCTCATGCCGGCAACAAATTGACAATGGACCTAATATATTCCACGTTGGCACTTGGCGTGTGCTGTGCATGAATAGGAAGTGCATAAGTGCCTCAACGACGACCCAGGATCGACCCAGTCTGCAGAAAGCCTTCTTTTTTTCGTTTCATTGGTGCTTTATGGCCATCAACTACAACGGTCATTAGAGCCCCATCCACTGTGTGCTCTAATGCAGAGTCTGCACAGACACTTCACTGATGCGACGATTTTTGGATATTAGCAGTACCCAGTTTTCCCAAACGGCCACCCATGTCAGTACTAGCTGGGGTTGCGTTGCTTAACTTCAGTGATTAGACAAGAACTGGTGTGTCTAACGCAATACAGCCGCTTCCTCGCAGAAAGCCACATAGTCGTCCGGTTTGGCCATTATTCTTACCTACGTTTGTTTTTGATACTTTATAAAAAGCAAAGCAACTCCTAACCCTTTTCCCGCCTATGGCAGGGTCGGGTACCCATTTGTCCCTCTGAACGGACACAGGGTGATATATTGGACATAGTTTTTTCTGCAGCCGGTTGCCGGCCAAAGCTGCACCCCTACGCTTATTTATCGTCGGTCTAGTGTTCGTTGGGGAATGCTACCGACGCCAGGGGGCGAGCTCCTACACCTGGAAATTTTGCCTCATCTACCCGTTGCGTAGTAGAGAGGGTTCTTTTACGTGCAAGTGCCATCGTACACCCACACGGGACCTCGGTTTTACTTCTCATCCGAAAGAAGGCACACTCGCGGCTTCTCTCTCGCCCGAAAGAAGCCGACCCACCACGGTCCAGTATCGAACCTAGAACTACTGGCGTAGTTGCCGAGTGAGCTAACCACTACGCCACTGCGGCGGGTGTTTTTGATACTTTATGAAAAGCAAAAATTTTGTATTCACCATATTATTTGGTAATAGGTTTGAGCTCTTTTATGAAACTCCCCACATTGAGTTTTCTAATGAAATTTGGATACAGCCAGGGTGCTCCTCCATTATTTAAGCTCATTAAATTCTCGCCCTAAGGCAACAAAAAAGTAAAAGCTGAGCTTAAAGTCAATCAAAATAAGAAAGCGCTAATTTACAAAAAAAACCTTACAACTCCGAATCCACCACAATTCATTGATCTATAACAAAATACAGTAAATATTAAACACACATAATTGGAAAAGTAAAGGTTCTTTCTTAAATTTATTGATTATAAGATTTCTATGACGTTCACAAGTAAAAAAGCAGTAAAACAAGATCAGTGTAGAAAAGTGAATATTAACCTTTATATGCAGAAATGGTTCAACAACCAGAAATTTATAACCAATTTATTCCAATTACTTCTACGCTAATGTACTACTACTACCATCATCACCTATCCCCTCCCCTCCTTTTTTTTTTTACTAAAAATAAATAAAATATTGGATATTTAATTTCCCCAATTGCAATTCACAAATAGTAGGTTGCAGAACTCTTTGAAACCTAACTTTTTTGAAAAATAAATTTACAGAAAATTTTCAAACTTACTTTGGATAGGAACTGTGCCAAACCGGACCTGTAGGAAAGAGTAAAAAGTTATCACTTCATAAAAATAAATTCAGAAGAAAACGACGGGAGTAAAACTCTTAAAACTTACATACAGTACGTATTTAGTTGTTTAACCGGCTGTCATCATCATCATCATCTCACCCTTCTCCCGCCTGGGGCAGGGTCGGGTC
>JAAFCE010001036.1:50363370-50373531 GCA_013389805.1 Trigoniulus corallinus | reverse complement strand
CCCCCCCCCCTCAACGGACTTCAGATGCAACAGACAAAACAATCTTGAAAAGTTCTCAAAGTTACTGCATGGCATGCCTTTGAAATGTAAACAAAATATTGCTGCACACATTAAAGGGGCTAAGAGAAATTATTATTTTTTGCCATTTTGGTAATATATTAATTGTTCTGTCCTTATCATGGCATTGAAGCAGAAGGAAAGTTTGAAAAGGAAGCATACAAACGTAAGTATGAGTAACAAAGAGGAAGTTAGGGAAGAAGACACTGAATGGTAAACAATATTAGAAACACTAATCTAAAATCTGGCATCCACAATTTTGCATCAGCTTGTAAAGATGTGAAAATGGCAATTCTCTCAAAATCTTGAGGAAAATAATTAATGTTGGGTGAAGATCCAGAACTGGATTTTGAAGGTTTTGAATAAAATGATTTTCACAAAGTTTTATCATATGCTAGTCAAAAAGATGTGAATCTTGAAAATGTTGAAAACTGGCTTGAAGAGAAGGATGCCAATCCTGGTTACCTGATGATGATGATTCAGTTGAGAGCTCCAGTGACTCTGAAGAAGAGGTGGTAGGGAAACCAAAAATGTCTCATGTATGAGATTCCATTGACACTCTTACAATTCATTGATACATCAGATAGCCCGTCTGTTCAAGCTTATTATCAACATCTCAGCACATTAAGAAAGTTAATAACCCATGAACAGTACAAATGTGGAAAGCAATTAAAGTTGGATTCATTTTTAAGCCCAAACCATCTCTCCAACACCTGGCCAGAGCATTCCAAACAATAGAATTGAATAAATACCTGTAATAGCCATCATAAGTGCTTTAGAGGAACTTAACAGCTTCTCTGACTCATTGTAAGAAACCAATCTGAGTCTCCACTATATGGTCACTACAATGTGTGCGTGTGTAAAAAAAATCCACTTTGGACAATTGGCTTTAATGGACAACCCCTCCCCTATTAGTCCATAGATGAGAGGGCTATCTGTATATCTAGTGATAAATAACACAGGGTGCATTTCAACACAATTTATACTCCTTATTATCAAAGGGTGGGGGTACTCGCCCCTGTGGGATTTACATAGATCTCCCAATTTCCAATCAAATCCTGGTGAGAGAAGTTTTTCATTGGTAGAAGGAAGCAAAAGCAACTCCTAACCCTTTTCCCGTCTATGGCAGGGTTGGTTACCCATCTTGCTCTTTTGAATGGGCACAAGGGTGATAAATTGAACAGTGTTTTTCCACAGCAGGTTGCCGACCAAAGATACAACCCCTAGGCTTACTTATCATTGGTCTAATGTTCGTTGGTGTACTCCCCGACGACAGGGGACAAACTGCTACACCTGGAAAATTTGGAGGAGCGACTGTATTGCATTGGACACACCAGTTCTCGCCTCATCACTGAAGTTAAGCAACGCAACCCCAGCCAGTACTGACATGGGTGGCAGCTTGGGAAAATTGGGTACCATTCATACCCCAAAAAAAATCGTCATATTAGCATCGGTCTGTGCAATCTATGCATGGGAATTAATGTTCTAAGTGATTACCAGGATCATCATCAAATAATACACTTATTTGTTTGCTACTTCTCAATGTTCAACTTGCTTCTCAAAAAAGATCTATATATTTTGCTAACTACATGCAGAAATACCATGCCTCAATGGTGAGTAACGTCTTAGGCTGCAGCCATGGTGGAGTGGAGAGGAGAAAGGAGACGAAAGAGGCGCAATATTCAACGATTAAAGCAGAGAAATGCATGGCCATGGTGGAGCAGTGAGGAAACTAGTTTCTTTTGCTGGCGCTACCTAGTGAAAAGAGGTGGAACTACAAAAGGGGCATTGAAAAACGGTCACCATGCTGTGAAAACAAATTTTTTAGTTTCCACCTCTCCACTTTTGTTCACTGCGTTCCTATCTTCTTTCCTCTCCCCTCTTTACTATGGCCAGCTCCATTGACATGTGACCTTTTGTTTTCATAGCGCTCCTCACTGCTATCCTGACTTTTCTCATCTCTGCTTCACCGTGGTTGCAGCCTTACCAAACATAAAACAGAATGCTGGAAAAGCATGGCATCATTCCTAGTCGTTCCAAAGCAACTCCTAACGCTTTCCCCGCTGATGGCTGGGTTGGGTATTCATCTTGTCCCTTGGAATGGACAGAAGGGTGAAACATTGGACGGTCTTTTTCTGCAGCTGGCTGCCGACTAAATCCGTAGCCCCTATGCTTATTTATTGTCGGTCTACTATTCGTTGGGCCACTCCACAGACGCCAAGGGGGCGAGCTGCTACACTTGGAAATTTTGCTTAATCTACCCGTTGCGTGGTGGAGAGGGTTTTTTACATGCAAATGCCATCGTATCCCACACTGGACCTCGGTTTTACTTCTCATCCAAAGAAAGGCGCACAGTAAATCGAGGACTTTATCTATTGCGCCACCGAGATCAGGCGTATGGGATGCAATGATCATGATCACTCAACAAACTTCAATTTACTACACGATAATAAAAGATCAGTAACTAACTACTGGGAAAGGGAGTGGGGGGATGAAGAAGGGAATTTCTCGACAGTGTTTTCCCCTGCTTTCGATAGCCATACATTTACTAAGAGGGAGTGCGGGTGAATAGGTAGGAGGGAAGGAGTGCGATGAGGTCTGTAGGTAAATGACCCTAAGTAAAGAGACAGTGCAACAACAGTTAGCACGAACATCGATCATTATCAGGCGACGAAATAAACCCTCTCATTATTTGACGATTCACCGCAATCAATCTGTTGACCTCCATCTGCAATATCTAATGACTGACGCAATTTGGCAAATTCCACGAGACTGCAAGTACGTTATTAGTGGACCTAACTATCCATCAGCCCTTTGCTAATCATTACTATTGTGCATCTTTCTCCTTTTTCCCGCCTCCTTCTTTCCCTTTACTTTTATTACATTCTTCATCTTGACAATTCCGACCAACAAAATAAGGTCCCATTGGGGGTAGCATCCATGCGTACAACGTCTTTGATGGTCAACAGATGAGAAATGGACTCTTTAATAAGCCTAATTAAAGGTCGTTCAAGTCTGAAAATCATTTAGGATGCAGTGTATATCATTCAAGCACTCTAGCGGCGGTGACAACGACAATAACAACACCATACATTTTATTTTTCAAAAAAACAAAAAATATATAGGGTCTTAGTTTGAAAACTTTTAACAGAAACCTTTCGAGTGGTAAAATTCGGCCAAGAGTCCGAGTCTTCGCCCATCTCCCCATTCTCTTATCAACTGAAAGTCAGAAAGCAACTCCGCAAAAGCAACAATAACATGGACCTGTTCGGTTAACAAGTAATTGATTAACATAACAACCGGACGTCTATTAATGTTCTCTAGAGGATTATCCGATCAATTCCGCATGAAAGGACCCAAAAGCATCTTCAAAAGACCCTTAATGGCATCGCCGAAATTTCCCTGAAGAATATTAATCAAACTTTCACTTATATCAAATTTCATTGTGCTCTGCACAACACAAGTCTTGTTCCATTGTTTCGAATTTCGTATTCATCTTTTTAAAATGAATGTTTGTCGACAACGTCTCATTAAAGATTTCTCATCAAAATTGTAAGAAAGAAATGATCAATAAATAATATAGCAGATGACCAACCTAGAATAGACTCCAGAATTCTTGCATCCAATCCACACTTCAAGAAAGCCTTTTCTATACTTAATATGTAACAAACAAATCATAACTTCAGCAATGTGTAATAAGTGAATGACCCTCCATCAATTCTTTATACAATGCACTGTATATAAACAGGGTGCTCCAAAAAACCCCTTAGTATCCTTCACAGAAGGTCAATGTATTGGTCACGGCGGAAAAGCTGTTGTTGATTTGTTAGGTCGAAGGAGAAGCATATTGCAGTTACCGACATGGTCAGCTGACATCTTGAAACATCATTTATCCCCATCATACCCTTATCCCTCCTGTGGTAGGGTCGGGTCCGCGGGTTCTAGCCTCCACTCCCGAATATCTCCCACCACGATCCCCGTTACTCCATACACACTACCATATCCTTACGGACAACCTGCTCCCAAGTCTGCTTTGGTCTCCTCCTGCCCCGTGTACTTCCAACAACCTGGTCTAACACTGCCCTGTAAAACGTCCCTTTCAACTTTAGTGGGCTTCTCCTATCGCACAGGTCTCCACTTCCCTGTCTCACCTTCAACCATCCTTCACTAATTGTATGGGTCACATCGGAGTTTATCTCCCCATTGTTTTGGAAAGTTGATCCTAAGTACTTTACCTCTTGCACCTTTTTCACCACTTCGCCCTTAGAAAGTACGTTAACGTTATTTTGCTGTCCTTCCCAATTGAAAGCTAATTACTCTGTCTTCTTCATGTCTATCTTTAGCTCTCCTTTTTCCATTGCTCCTCTAATATCGTTTGGGGCTTCTCTACTTGTTCTCTGGCGCCGCTAAGTTTTCCTATATCGTCGGTTAATATCATGCATCTGCGGCTGAACATCACATCTCTGAAAGTAACGTGATGGGGCGAAAACGCCTCCTCCAGCCGATTGATCAGACTAGACTAGATCAGACCTGGTATCCGTCTGGTAGCCCGTTTTGCACTGGAGGCAGTGGCCAAAGTGGCGTGTTGGGGACTTAGGGCTGCAATCCCATCCCTCGACGTGTAAGAGCCATCCTGTCAGTGCTGGTTGGTTTGTTGGTGTTTTAAAGCCCTTCAACTACAAGGTCATTAGAGCCCCGTCCACTGCGTATTTCTAATGCGGAGACTGCACAGACACAACACTAATGCGATGATTTTTGGGTATTAGCAGTACCCAGTTTTCCCAAGCAGCCACCCATGTCAGTACTAACTAGGGTTGCGTTGCTTAACTTCAGTGATTAGACGAGAACTGGTGTGTCCAACGCAATAAGCCTCTCCCATTCAGTGCTGGACGGCCGAGAGACGTCGCAGGGGATGCGCCCCCTCAACCACCAGGATCCACCTTCTCCAGGTTGGTTTGTTGGAGTTTAAGGTCCCGTCAACTACAAGGTCATTAGAGCCCTGTCCACTGCGTATTTCTAATGCAGAGACTGCACAGACACTACACTAATGCGACGATTATTGGGTATTAGCAGTACCCAGCTTTCCCGAGCGACCACCCATGTCAGTACTAACTGGGCTTGCGTTGCTTAACTTCAGTGATCAGGCGAGAACTGGTGTGTCCAACGCAACTCGCCGCTCCCACCTTCTCCAGGGATTCGGGTCTCCACGCACGGCAAACACGTGGCTAGGCGTTTTCTTACGTACGCCTCCCAGAGGAGCCTACATCGACGAGGACCAATTACGACGTTCAAGGTTGGCCATCCCTTGTTTGGGCCCGTTTAATCGCCTTTTAAGACATACACTGGGGGGAAGGGCCGTGTGCCTATCCTACCCCGGGCACACACAGGGAGATGGGGCCATATTGAAACTAACTTTAACATTTTAAATGGGAGGCGGGTCACGTGATACACCAGGTTTTACCTCAAAGGCATTGTGTAGCCACATTACCACATAAAGCCTAATTCCCTGGCACGCGACACCGACAACAATAGCGCTTGAGCAGACAGTATAATTATGACGTAAACCACAGGCGCTAACAGAAATTGCGCCTGGTTTGATTCCCTGGCATGAGCGAATTGATGTAAGCAATTAATAGTTTTCAATATGAACGTTTGGTGGCGCCAAAACCGAAAAAATAAATAAACCAATGAAAAGTAAACAGAAGACTATTTAAAAATTCAAACAGCCAATCAAATTCGAGCGACACATTCCATTGACAAATGCAGTTAACTAACTCTCAACTCCACTTCACCATTGATTTCGTGCTTACTTTACAGAATGGTAGTGCAACTACGCCATCAGTTTATGTGGATTGTCGTCTGCTAGCGCGCTATTCTCGTCGGTGTCGCGTGCCAGGAAACCAGGCTTGAGGTTAATAAAATTGACCGACGACGTCAGGACAAGGAAACGGTAGCGTCTAGCTGACGGTGTTTTGGGATTTCCCCCGTCGCGTCGACCTACTTCAACCAATATTGAACCAGTCATCGAGTACTTTGCTAATTGAGTCACTAAATAGTTGGTGAAGAATCCATTGGTAAAATCCTTCTTTTTCCTTTTACATCTGTCTCAAGGACCTCCAATAAGGAAAAGCACTGAAGTGGTCGATCTTGTAGAACACCGATCTTGATCGCATGATTCAACAGCCTATGATGTCCTTCGAGGTTGAGGGTAGAAATGCTAATCTCTGACACCTGAAAACTTAGCCTCAGGGACCTGAGGCTTTACCAGTGCCATCTTAACATATGGACCCCATGCTAATCTGTGTATGTCAAGTGACCAGTGACCATTGACATATTATTTCTATGAGTGGTTGTCGTAGGGGCCCCAGCACATTGCTTTGCTCAGGGGCGCATAATGCAGTTAAGATGGCACTGGGCTTTACTCCTATCCGCACTTTTTCTCTCACCTAAAACAAGCGCCCTGATTCACTCGATCGCTGTTTCAACACTTCAATCACAAACTCTCCTGTAAAGCGCACAGGAACGTAACGCAAGGACCATCCCATTCCAAACAGGGATACTTTAAGGTACATCCCTTTCCGTCAAAATGTAGCGACGATACAAAAGAGATTCAATCACACTTACGTGAAGACCAATTCGTCTATGAGTTCTTATGCTATTAAAATGTCAAAATAATAGGTGAAGAGAAGGCAATGGTCACAAAGACTGGACAACAACATCTTGGCTGACCAGTAGGAAATGGTTTCGCCTCATCTGTATTTTCTGCTTGGGAGAAGAAACAACAACAACAACAGCAGCATCATGAAAAGAAAAATATAATGGAGAGAAGAGAAATGATTAATGCTCTGATAATATTGTAGGAAGGTGACGTCCATACAGAAAAATAAGACAAAGAGCATCTCTAGCCTGTCTGAAAATGACTTCTCGATAAGTAAACCCATCATCTCTAGAGATGCTGAAAATTTAACTTTTTATGTTGTGCCTGCTCTTCCCACCTCCAATTCTTCTTCTTCTTTCCTCTGCATATATATCCACCTATATTTCATTTTAATAAAGCCAGGCTTTCTTGACAGCAAATTGAAAAATCCATCTTCAGAAAGCTCTTCTTCCTCCCCTTCCCCCTGTCGCTGTCTTATACCCTTCTGCATTTACCAATATAAAAATTGCTGCTCAACATGGCAGTCGCAACGGGGTGTATTATTTAATTCATATTGATTCACTTCACGTGGTTTATTAAATTCAGTGTGAGCGGAATTCTGTTTTCCAAGACTCATGAAAAGCATTTGGCAAACAAGGCGGGACGGAAAGGAGAAAACTCACAACACTTTCTTCTCTCCCCTTTCACAAACAGTCTTCTTCTCCTCTTCGTATCCCTGTCCCTTCTCAACTCTCTGCCTGCATCTTGTTTCTTTTTTTGCTACACTTGCACACAATCAAACCTGCTTTTCAAAACCTACCTCTACTTACTTACCTACCTATACCACTTACCTCTTCTTTCTTCTTCTTCACCTTAATACGTCCTTCCATTCTTTAACTCCTGCGAAAATCATGTTACTTTCGCTACTCTACCCGATATCAGTATATACCGAATGAAGAAGAGAGATGAAAACGATAAAAAAAGAAATACGAGTATGTCTATCCCTTTCTCTTTCTCTCTTGGAAGTAAAAGACGAAGTGAGGGAACAAAAACCCAACGTTGACGACATCTAAAAGCAAATAAAAGAGACTAGACACATCACTGACACAAAACTAGGATAATTTACTGTAATACACACCTTTGACGACACTCGATATGCAGCCTGTTGCCCGCATCAACATCCAACCCAACTTCATTTTTCAAGAAAAGGCAAAATCTAGGAAAAGATGTTAAAATCCAAACCGCAATCAAATCTAATACACGCTACAAACATTGAGGGTTGAAAGTAAAAAAATAAAGGATTATTTGTCGCCATTCCGCCATAAGATACCCGTATATTCTAAGATTATGTATCTACATAATAATGGCCGCCTATCACGTGACATGCTACATTTGCACTCAACCGCTGCATCTTTCGCATGATGAAGCAATTTCCTTTTCCCCAGACGCCTATACATAACCCAACGAGACTACGCATCAAAATAAGTCGGTTATTCGTCTTATTTGTTTAATGTAAGCAATTATTCCACAACATTCTTGTGTAGTGCGACCAAAAAACTTAACAAGGAGCAATTAGTGACCTACACAGGGCGGAGTAATAATTAACAACCACCTCCTCCTCCTCCGAGCCACTTTTTCCTTAACTTGCGAAGGGATTCAGCAAGTTGCAAACCATCTATCGATTAGTTTATTTTATTTGACGTCGGTTTTTCAATTATGAAAGCGATTTACCGACGCCAGAGGGAACACCCGCTACACACCGTGGACAATTCTGCCCTACCTTCACATTTCCTTTATTGAACAACATCGTGCACACCATTCGGCGGGCCACATGAAGGGTATAGGAAGCTATTACCTCTCTTCTCTCATCTACCATGGTGAATCCAAGACCAGGATTGAATTTGCGATCTGTAAACCCCAGAAACAGATACACTGCCAACCGAACTATTAATAAGGAGCAGGCTGTGTAATTAAAGACACCAATAAGGAACAGAGATAAGAGTACTGTATTATTGTACCTCCATGACTGGGAATTGAACTCAGTCCATCCACAAATTCAGTCACAAGAGGATTGTAGCATTTAGCGAGTAGCCGACCATGAGAGAGACCGCTGTCCTAAAGTTCACTCATTCCTGCTTCCTCCTGTTGTTGTTGTTTGTTGGTGTTTAAGGTCCCGTCAACTACAAGGTCATTAGAGAGCCGTCCACTGCATAGTTCTAATGCATAGACTGCACAGACACTACACTAATGCGACGATCATTGGGTATTAGCAGTACCCAGCTTTCCCGAGCGACCACCCATGTCAGTACTAACTGGGCTTGCGTTGCTTAACTTCAGTGATCAGACGAGAACTGGTGTGTCCAACGCAACTCGACGCTCCCTGCTGCTTCCTCCTGCTCCTCATCTCTCTGTTTATCTCCCAGTGTTGATTCCCCCTTTCTGTTTTATCCGCTGTACCTTATTCTTCATTGTTTTCCTCTGTCCTCACAGATTCATTGATTCCTGACTGTGCCAAAGACAAAATAATGGATGAAACGGAGACAGAGAGAGCGAGCGGTAGAAAAAGACAGAGAAAGATAGAGGTAGATAGAGAGGTGATGAGACAGAGAGGATGAAACGTAGAGACAGAGAGGAGAGAGGTTCTAGTTCTAGATGCATACACTGCAAGCAGCCATGATAGGCCAAATTGGCAGTGGAGAGATTATCTCTCATTCTTAAAAATTCACTCATTTTAAAACCCCAAGGAACCTGAAGCATAGCTTCTATTCAGCCATATATCGCCTGCCCTCTATAATGGCGCCCTCTTCCAGAAAGTTCTTCACCTTATCCTCATCAAGAGCATTCCATTGCCGAATGACCCTTGGAAAAAAGGACCAGTAATATGAGTCGGTTCGGGCCCTGATCTCCTTCAGTTTGAACAGATGATCATTTCTCCCCCTATAGTCTGTAAAGGAAAACCTGCAATCTAAAGGACCCTCATAACTTATTTTCAACAGTCTGCTAAACAGCTTAATGCTATCAGATGCTCGTCTCTGACAGAGTGAGTCCCACCCTAATTCTCTGCTCATGCTTGACACACTCAATCTGCGAGAGAACCGATTTAGAACAACTCTTGCTGCCCTCCTTTGGACCATTTCAATTTCCCAAGATAGGTCTTGCCTAAACGGAAACCAAATTGGACTACAGTATTCCACAATTGGCCATACCAGTGAAAAATAAGCTATTTCTTTTACTTCCTTTGTGCTGTCCCCCAGCACCCTGCTAACCAACCGGAGAGCAGGCCCAGCCTTCCTAATGAATTTGTCAGTGTGCTCCTTCCAGGTGCCCCGAGTGTTTAAGACAACTCCAAGGTGCTTGTGGGTGTCAACCCTTTCAACCCTTACACCACCTATGCTATAAGAAAAATCAACCTGCTTTTTGGACCTGCTTATTCTAAGAAAGCTACATTTGTGAAGGTTCAATGGCAA
>JAAFCE010001036.1:50301752-50360278 GCA_013389805.1 Trigoniulus corallinus | reverse complement strand
GAGACGGGAGAGAGAGAGGAGAGCGAGAGACGGGAGAGAGAGAGGAGAGCGAGAGACGGGAGAGAGAGAGGAAAGCGAGAGACGGGAGAGAGAGGAAAGCGAGAGACGAGAGAGGAGAGAGGAGAGCGAGAGGCGGGAGAGAGAGGGAGGAGAGCGAGAGGCGGGAGAGAGAGGATTTCTGGATTAGTTCCATGGGTTGGAGAGTGAGTCAGGCAGCCATAACAGGATGAACCATTAGGAGGCTGCCGGCAGGAGATGAGGAGCTAGGTGAAAGGACGAGGAGAAGGACAAGGAGAGCGAGAGAAGAGAGAGAGGAGAGAGAAGAGAGAGAGGAGAGAGAAGAGAGAGAGGAGAGAGAAGAGAGAGAGGAGAGAGAAGAGAGAGATGAAAAGAAAAGCAGTTTATTTTTGTTTTCTTATATAGATTTATTTAAATTACCTCTGTCGTCAAATCCGTGTGAAATTTCGTGTCCAATTACAACTCCAATTCCACCATAGTTCATTGATCTATAACAAAATACGATAAATATTAAAACACGCATAATTGAAAATTAATGTAGTTTTTCTTAAATTTAGAGACTACAATATTTTTATGACGTTCACAAGACAGGAAGTAATAAAACAAAAGAGATTCAGAAGATGATGAGGAATAAAATGTTAATATGCAGACAGGTTCATCAGTCAAAAACTTTATAGAGCCCGATCTAATTAAATTACTGCTAAGCTAAAGTAAGTTATAACTACTAGTATTACTACTTTTACTAAAAATCAAACGATGGAGGGAGAAAGGGAAAGAAACAACAGAGTCAATTTCCGCAAACTGTAATTCACAATTAGTAGGTTGCTGAACTCCGTTAAGTTTAACGTTTTTGGAGAACTAAACATAAAAACATACCGTTAAAGACTACATTTTACGACACATTAATGTTATTTAACGGGTTAAATGTCAATCGCTACTTAAAATACACTTTATTGCTACGTTAAAATTGCACAATTGCTTCGTACGTAACATGCGAACTTTTCTTTCTCTAAGAGAAAATTTTTTGCACTTACTTTGGATAGGAACTGTGATAAAACGGTGGTTGAAGTATCCCTGCTGGAAATACTAAAAAGACATCACCTCATTGAATACAAATTTCATTAAAAAGAATTTCTTTAAAATAAGGAAGGGGAAGATGAGAACAGCTTTTGAACTCTAAAACTTACATATTTGGTTCTTTGACCGGCTGTAAAATGCATTAACGACAACAGGAGTTGTGCTCCATCTGCGAAAGAATTTAACGAAAATAGCATCAATTATTAACACCTTACTTTTTTTCTTACAAACATCAATTTGGTTAACAGAAAAATATTAGTGGTCAACAATAAATACCATAGACGGAGTCAACTTACAAAGTTTTATTGACTGCAACTCGAAGTTTTTCTTGTTCCCACTTGGCTGTATGTTTCAAATTGAGGAGTACATTTTCAAAATATTTATTAGGATCAAATTGCAACTAAAATATACATATAAAAATTAATACAAGGTGGTGAGAGAAATACCAAGATCATCAAAACTCACAGCTTCATGATCCATATCCAATTCAGTTGGATTGAGAATATACTGAGGATAACCAATTTTTTTACTCATTTTTAAAGCTTTCTGCATAGCAAATGCTTTGGTTTCTTCATCCATCCAATCCAATGTTTTCAAAATTTCCATGAAAGATTCTTGAATATTATTTATCATTTCCTCAGCCTGTGTCAAAAGAAAAACCACAAAAGCTACGTTCAGCGTGGGACAAACATAAGATGTTAATCCTTTATAATAATACACATTTCTTTTCAACTTGGGATAAAACAGACAGCAGTTCTCCATAACCGGGGATTGAAGTCAGGCTCACCTGCAAACTAAACGAACGCAAACACATACTCATATCGCCAGAAATTATTTACGAGAGATATATGACGTGGTGGTATGGTCACGTCATGAGAAGAGGGGAGGAGGAGCTCGTTAGGTCCTTGCAAGGAATGCAGGTGGTCGGTAGCACCCAGGGCAGGGGGAAACCGAAGCAGACGTGGGAACAGGTTGTCCGTAAGGACAGAGCAGTGTGCGGGGTGGATGAGGACCTGGTGGGAGACAGACGGGAGTGGAGGGCTAGAACCCGCAGACCCGACCTTGCCACAGGCGGGATAAGGGTATGATGATGATGATATAGCGTCAGTTTCGCGTAGAAATGGCTCTTCTGTGTGTTGAATGTTATATCTTAATACTATACGGTGAGTGGGATATTGGTTTCTATCCGGTTCGCATTTGGGACGGATGGCCCATTTACTTGTGAGATTTTATCCTCTCCTGCAATGGGAAGGAACCACTGCTCTGTAATAAAATGTAAGACACGCTGGGTAGAACATAATGGGCCGCTAAGGAATCTTATGTTTTATAGACCATAGGACAGTGGTGGCGAACTTTTTTTAAAGACGGGTCACAATAAGACGAAAAAAACCCAAAAAGTTGTCCGCGGGTCAGGTGCAAGCACTATTTAATTTTATGAATAAAAATATTATGACTAATAATGAATAAATAAGAGAACATCATCATAATACCCTTACCCCGGCCTGTGGCAAGGTCGGGTCCACCTCACACACTATGAGACTATAAACTAGATATGATTCTCGTTCGGGTCACTTAAAATTGCATAGTGGGTCACAGGTTCGCCACCACGGCCATAGGACCTTAGAAGGCATGGCGATTGATAACCAAATTATGATTATGCATGCATAGAAATAAAAGAAAGTCTTGGGCCCAAGATTAAGACAACGCTTACAATTTAATAGCTGTAGGTCACTTTAGGGCTTTAGTCCGTGTCTAGTTCACCTATACATAAATATGGCACTAGTTGTTAAAAGTCCGAGATGCAACTTCATTAATGTGCCCAAACTCGTTGAGCTCTGTCAAGGGATACAACCCTGAGTAGTCTGTACTCAAGAAGCAACCAGGGTGGCAGCAATGCAGCAATTGCTGCCCCCCTCAATGTCTCAATGGGGCATATATTTCAACTGATGCATGACTGAACTTCGCAACTGATGAGGCATTTTCGCATATTCTATTCCCATTTCTATACTGCCAGTCCAATATGCAATTGGCTAAACCACTGAAGATAGGACATTGTCTAAGGGGCAGTAGAGGACTTATTGTAATTTGGGCGCAATTTCTAGGATTGCTCTCCCCTTGATCCGCCCCTGGAAGGAACTGCCTGAGCTACCATTTGAATCACTTTAAAGTGCAGATATTAAGAAAAGTAAAATTACATCATCTTTACTAGTTTCTTTGAAGTGCCTTTTGACAAACATGGCCCCAACAGCCATTCCCATGACAGCATTGACATAAACGGAGCAAGTCTTCCATCTTTCAGGCTCTTTGGCTCGTCCATATAAAACTTTATAAAATTCTTGTTTTTTCTCAGCAAATCTTTGATCTAAATTATTCACCCGATGACTTACAAATCTCCAAAGTAAGTAATTGGCCACCACTCTGTAAATAGGCAATTTCCAATAACATCATATCAGAAATTAAAGTTTGATTTTTAACAACCTCACACATCTCCTGAAAAGCCACTGATTAGATATCGTCATGCAAATGGTACTTTTAAAGATTATTTTATTCATAAATTACACATTCAAAGAAGCCCATCTCTAATGACATTTCTTGCTCCAACGCTTTAGATGTTTCTTAATTATCATTAATAATGTGCTCGTATTGGTCACTACTTTCCCCATTATTAATTGTCATACTCTCTTCTGCATGTATGTAGCTACTTCTTCTGAATGAATTAATTTCAAAATTAGGTCAACATAATAAAAACCACACATTACCTCTTTGGAGTCACTTCTAATAACTTTCCTAATCGAAATAGATATGGATGGCTGTATAATGCTATCACTTCAGTATCGTTGAGTGGCAACGGCACAAATATCTCAAAATACCTCGTCCAATTAATCTGTAAAATTAAATTCGTGAATGCTGTCAACCCATATATATTACATAATTAATAACAAGATGGAAATGTAGCTTGCTTTTACGTCAACAAAGCTCAAAATCACTCAATTCAAATCAATAACAAACTATATGGTTGCCAAATACAGTTACTATATACAGTAGGCCAATATGTTTGTCAACAGTTGGTCACATTATACATAATTAGCTATTTTGAAAAACAAGTTTGGCAAGACAAAATAGAGGTGTGAGAAATACAGATTTTACACTATTTGCCCGTTGGGAAGTAACTTAATGTAGACTTCATGACTCCAATTCCCAGTAATCCTATACAGTGATGCTCTCGAAATCGTATTTCTAGGAATATTATCGACTTCTGCATTTCTGTTCCATATTCATAAGGTTCTTTAGCATGCACACGCCATCGCACACACCACACTGTAAGACAGGGGTGGTCAACCTTTTCAGTAGCCTTTGACCATCGGGCCAAATTTAAGAAATAATATTTCCAGCCGGGGCCATGCACCTAACCTTTTTTTTGTTAAATTGTCCGAGCGCCCTTGGCACTTGTCCCATCGATGGCCAATGCATGTTATGGCTCTGCAACAAGGCGCAACATTTAGAGAAGGCCCCACCAATCAGAGAAGTTTGGGAACTCCAGAACTATGAACATTTTAAATGACGTATAGACTGCATGACAGGGAAGAATCTCTGAAATTTGCCGCCATAGGTTTGTCTACCCCATGAACCGCCTGTGGCCAAGCGATTGCCTGGTTGATGCCGACTCATGATGCAATGTTTTGGGGATATGTACAATAATTTTATGTTCATTTGACCTAGCTCCGCGGACCGCATGCTACCCGCGGGCTTCGCGTTGGCCACCCGTACTGTAGGACAACATTTGCTTCCCTTCCATTCAGAGCGAAAGTTGCCTTTATGCAAGGAATATTGGACATGCACCACACAAAACCACTACTAAAATTTTCAGCAGGGACAAATTTTGCCTAGATCGAACCTGGATACCAAGAACTGTATAGTCTAATAGTCTTTTGACAGAGCTGTTGTTCTGGGTCCGAAGGAAAATGAACCAAAAATCTTTGTCTAGAGCAGTGGTCTTCAAATTTTGTCGACGCACGGAACCCTTAGAACTATAAGATGTTTTGGGGACCCCATCCCAAATTTAGAAAAGTATATCTTGCCGCTGCTAACGAATCGGCTATGAATTTTTATTTTGACTTGCGGAACCCCCAGAGGTGTACTGCGGAACCCTGGAGCTCCGCGGAACACAGTTTGAAGACCACTGGTCTGGAGTATCTAAAAAGTAATCAACTAATTGCGTAATATGATCATCTATTCAGTCACGGGACTACTATAAATATTTGTAGGTCTCAACTCAAAAAGAATCGATTCCATCGAACGTCACAGACACAAACTTCGTATGAGGTAGGATTAGTATTGTAGCCTCATGGGTCACCTTTCAAAAGATCTTTCAAGTGCAAACATTGAGAAGCAATCAATTCTTGGCAATTATCAGGTAAGTCTATAGCACGGTACAATGTTCTTTTGTGTTTCTGAAATACACTTGATTATTGTGGACACGCTGCGAGGATTACATGAGTAACCATATCAGTGGAAACGGTGAGGCTGCCTCGGGCCGCATAATGAGAGCAATCAGACCAACTGCGTCAAATTAAAAAATTATATTTTAATCGTACCTGTGGAGTAATGTTGTTCAGTTCTCCCAAACTAATTTTAAAGTGCATTTGAGTATAATTTCGCCTTCTCTCTGCAGGTTCTGTGATCTATTTAAAAATCAATTTTCGTAAATTATGATTGGACACCACAAGCCAAATAAACTCCATGTTATTATATACATTTGCCAATTGCTGTTCAAAATTCAAAAGATCGGTCAAATCCTTTTCCGCCTGCGCAGGATCTGCTCCCAGAATTTCCGCAACTTCTACCATAAATTTAAAATAGGCGTTTAATACTCTAGTATCCTTTTGAAAGAAATAATCCCGACTTGGAAGTCCAAATTCAGGTTGATCCAACTGCCAATAATAAATAAAAAGCCAAGAGTAAATAAATGGAGTGCAAGATTGGTGAGAAATTGATTACAGGATACCTGAATAATTCTAGCACTTGAATTATGAGAATCAGCACCAACCCACTGGGCAATCATAATGTCGTTATTGTATACTTTTAATTTTCCTAATAATTCGCTTAAATCAAAAGCACTTTCATTCCAAGAAGAGTCGATGACAGGCCAACTTCCAAATTCAGACAATAAACGCTTCAAAGGCTCGGCTTTCCTTTGACTGATTAAATCTAAATAAAAGAAAAGCTTCACAGTCACATTGATCACTTAAAATAAATATAATTGATCACAACACTGTACAGCCTTCTTATTTTTCTACATAAATAATAAAATTAAGCTTACTTTCATTCATACATGATTGAAAGAGGAGCTTGGCATTTGATGTCGAGTTTGAATCTTCTGAATCAATTGGTTCACTTAAAAGATCTGAAAATATAAAAATAATATCAACACTTGAAATCATTTCGGGTCAAAGACTCTTTAAAAAAATAAATAAATGCGTATTTAAGGCCGTAAGAAGATAAAAAGATGATGGAATAAGGAATGTGATAAGGAAGCCAAATGGTAAATAATAGTACACCTCTCATAATAACTTGAAGATCATCTCGTAATTTATTAAAAGCGTCGTAGGACGATTTGTCATCGGGTAGAGGATTATGATTGGCCCAATTTCCACACGCGTATTGATAAAAATCATCACATGGATCCGCATTTGAATCCATATTTTTTAATAGTGAAGATGCTGAAATTTATTTCAAACAAAAATACATATTAAAAAAATACACTGGTAGAAATAAAAACGGAGCTACAGTAAGGAGGAAGTGGCAAACAGTGCCGGATTTACAGTAGATATTGAGAGTTCCTAGGCTATTTCAATTTTGAGACCCTTTTCAAGCCCTTTTGCGACCCTTTTCTTAAGTTTTGAAGTCCGCTAAATGTTGAGGCCCTAGGCTTCAGCCTAGTTAGCCTAGTGGTAAATCCGGCACTGGTGGCAAGAAGCAATACCAAAGTTGTCTTTACACTTACATGCAAAAATACAATGCTCCGTTAAACATATCTCTGCATTCTCTCGTATTTGAGGTCTGTCAAATAAATTACCATCTAAAAATAATCAAATGTTATTATATTAAATATTTTAGACCCCTAATAAATTAGACAACCTTGAACTTTATGATACCAAATTTAATATTTAGTAGCTATTAAATATCTAAGACTCGCCTCGGTGGCGCAGGGAGCCTCAATCGCATTTGAAAGAAATGCATATATCAATACCATTTACATACATAAGGGGATCATGTCTCCAACCCCCTTTATCCCATCATCCCCTTCCTCACAATGGAGTTACTGATACGGAAAAGAGTGAGCCGCAAATTGTGTTGGGTGCACCAGTTCTCGTCTGATTACTGAAGTTAAGCAGCACAACCCTAGTTAGTACTAACATGGGTGGTCGCTTGGGAAAACTAGGTACCGCTAGTATCCAAAAATCGTCGCATTAGTGTAGTGCCTGTGCAGCCTCTGCATCAGAACAAAGTAGTGGACGAGGCTCTAATGACCTTGTAGTTGAAGAGCCTTAAAACACCAACAAAACAAAATGTCTGCGCCGAGTGCTCAAAAGGTATGAAAAAGTCTAAAAACTTTACGTTTACCAATGTGAACATGTATCCTTGCTGTTGTTGAGTTTCTGAAGCGCATTTGGAGGGGACAACCTTTACGACGCAGGCTCCAACTCAACAACATACGAAATACGATTAAAAAGTACTCCCCTAAAGTAACCTGAACATCTGTCAGTTTGTTTGTTTGTTGGTGTTTTAGGGCCCTTCAACTACAAAGGTCATTGGAACCCCGTCCACAGCATAGTTCTTATGCAGAGACTGCACAGACACTGCACTAATGCGACGATTTTTGGGTATTAGCAGTACCCAGTTTTCCCAAGAGGCCACCCATGTCAGTACTAGCTGGAGTTGCGCTGCTTAATTTTATTGATCAGACGAGAACAGGTGTGTCCAACGCAATTCGCCGCTCCCATAACATCTGTCCGGTTGGTTTGTGAATGATCGTTAGGTGGCAGCCGTAATGCAAGAATGGCCTAGATGCGCATGCACAATTACTCCTTAAGAGGTGAATTTATCAAAATTATGTCAGATTCTGCATCCGGTTGAATGGACGACTGATTAGAATCTTATAGCAATCCATTACTACTCCTGGTACCTACATTAGCGCTACCTGCCACTAAATCGCGCGATAAACTGCTGCGTGAAAATGTCAATGAGGGGTAAAAATAACAAATATATTTCTTACCTTTATAACTTTTAATTTCCGACTTTTGTAGTGCCCATAAAACTGCTAATACTGTACACGTTGCGATAAGTAATCCAATACCAATACCAAATCCAATAATAACATGGTTCCGTCTTTTTATAGAGGACCTATTTCAGAAAAATTAAAAACAAGGATTAGTATAACGTCAGCAAAACACGACTGGAAGAGGATGTTTGTCCCGAGTTTATCGTACACAAACCTTCTTGTGCTTATGCAGAGACTGCACAGACACTACACAAATGCGACGATTTTTGGGTATTAGCAGTACCCAGTTTTCCCAAGCGGTCACCCATGTCAGTACTAGCTGGGGTTGCGCTGCTTAACTTCAGTGATCAGACGAGAACTGGTGTTGCCAACTCAATTCGCCGCTCCCTATGGCAGTGGAGTACGACAGGACCTAACTACGCTTCCTGTATTACCTATTGAAGAAGTTTTCGTCAGGGAATTTTCGGGCCGTCAGGGAATATTCGTCAGAGCCGTTTCTAACAATGTTCCGTAAGAGGGTGATACTTGTGTAGGTCCCCAAAAATTTTCCATTTATCCCTTCAGTTTAGATACACATGTGGAAATGTTGCCATGACACTCGTTCATTTTAGGTGCATGAAGGTGAAAGGACGGTCTTGCCTCGGTGGCACAGTAGGTAGCATCTGTGTCCATATCAACAAAGCTGCTCATCTACCTCTGGAAGAAAGCTCCTACACCTGGGAAATGTGTTGATTTCCACGTATATTTTACTCCATATAGAAAGGGATCTTTTACATGCAGGACACATCTTACCCACCACACAGGACTGCAGCTTTGTTGTTTGTTTGTTTGTTGGAGTTTAAGGTCCCGTCAACTACAAGGTCATTAGAGACCCGTCCATTGCATAGTTCTAATGCATATACTGCACAGACACTACACTAATGCGACGATTATTGGGTATTAGCAGTACCCAGCTTTCCCGAGCGACCACCCATGTCAGTACTAACTGGGCTTGCGTTGCTTAACTTCAGTGATCAGACGAGAACTGGTGTGTCCAACGCAACTCGCCGTTCACGACTGCAGCTTTACGCCATACCCGAGAAGGAAGGCACACTTGGGATTCCCTCTCAATTGAACCACTAAAGTAAGATTATAGTGTTGGACGGAAGAGATCAGAAAGGAGAGAACCGGCCTTGGACATGATCGTGCCTATTGTACCACCAGTCTGCTACAGACCCGGTTAATATTTCCAACTTGCACATTTTATAAATTCCTGGACATCAGTCAAGAAATTCATACAGGTATATTAGAATAAATTTTAACAGTTACTTACTGACTTTCAGAAACATCTCCATAATTTAATTGTTCAGGTTGTCCATTTGTATTTTGAAAATGCGTTTGATTATTGATATTGACTTGCCCCTGAATGAAAAATCAAAAATAATTATTATCAGAGTTGTATTATTGTGTGATCAAAACTGAAATAAGACAAACCACACTTACCATGATCAACTTTGAAATAAAAATCCCGATAACAAATTTACACTAATGCATAAAAGGTTTTGCTAAAACTTTGGGAATCAAATAATAAATCTGAAATCAAAAATAAGAGAAATGTACCAAATGATCGGAGTGAATTTTCAATTTAAAATCAGTAAAACGAAAAAGATAAAAAAAAGAGACTATCACAAACTACATTTCAGAAATTGACAGTGTTAAGTTAATCATAGCATCACATTTTTATTTCTGTACCTATCGCTTCATTAAATACTCCCATCGAATTCCTTCACCAATTTACTATTAAATTCCCACAATACTAGTAACAGTAATTTCAATTTTAAACTTTTCTCTCTCGTTCCCTCCATTCGTCCCAAACTTTGCAAAATGAGGTTTTGATTCCACACTCATTTATTTGTCCCCCTTTGAAATACTACTAATTGAGAAAAAAAATTAACGACATCAAATTGATAACTGAAATATAAACAGGTGACACATTATTGTCACACTTTTTAACTAAATCGCTACTATTTAATTCTTTTTAACCTAAAATACAGACTAAAAATAGCTTACTTCACTACCACGATTAATTATTATTAATTAAAAGTTCGCCACCTCCCTACAATTATAATATTTGGCAACTCTTGTGTTTAGTACAGTTTTTCCTCTTAAAGGTCATGCGCTCAACTTCAATTTAGGTCCACGCCAGAGGTTAAATAGGTCTACTGCTAGAAGAATAGAGTGACGCCAGAGGTGGTCATGTGGTAAACTCCCAAACCCTGAAGACTTAACCAATATCGAAGAGGGAGAGAAGAGACGACCAATTTCAAAATCACAGATAGGGCCTGCAACAAGTGGGCATAAAAGGCGTCACAGATAACACCCTATATTCCAACAGTGTCAACCTCAACCAGGAACGACCAGAACTGAACCAGTAGTCAGATGCTCACGGCACTAACAAACCAACACTGAACCGCGGAAGGCAGCTGGCCACGTTGGGCTAAACCAACTCCTAACCCCTTTCCCGTCTATGGCACGGTCGGGTACCCATCTTGTCCCTCAGAATGGACATAGGACGATATATTGGTCATAGTTTCTTCTGCAGCCTGTTGCTGGCCAAAGCTGCACCCCTACGTTTATTTATCATCGGTCTAGTGTTCGTTGGGGAATGCTACCGACGCCAGGGGGGCGAGCTCCTACACCTGGAAATTTTGCCTCATCTACCCGTTGCGTAGTAGAGAGGGTTCTTTTACGTGTAAGTGCCATCGTACACCCACACGGGACCTCGGTTTTACTTCTCATCCGAAAGAAGGCACACTCGCCGCCTCTCTCTCGCCCGAAAGAAGCCGACCCACCTCGGTCCAGTATCGAACCTAGAACTACTGACGCAGTTGCCAAGCGTGCTAACCGCGGCGGGTCACGTTGGGCTAAAGTGACATATTAGAAATTGAGCAGGGAAATTCTAAGCCATCGGATACACAAGTTGTCTGTCTCGCTGAGCATCACCTCTTCCCTTAGCACATTGAAACTTGAAACTTTGAACCCTTTAAACTTTTCAGCTGACGCCAATTCTCCTCCCAAATCATTAAAGTATTTAGTCTTTCTATGTGCTATTGCTTCAAAGGAGCTCTCAATGATGGTGCGCAAGCTTGATTCTCATCCAGGTCTAACTCCATTTAGGTGGGATGGATTTGAATTACCGACACCACGGACAGGGCGAGCTGCTAAATTTGGGGATGCTGCTGACTTACAAGAATATTTTACCCCACGTAGGCAGGATTCTTTTACGCGCGACAATCACGTCGTCCACACTCTAAACGGGACAATCCTCATCGGAGGGTTGCGCTCTTGTAGTCGATCTCTTCTTCCGAAGGCGGAATGTGGCCGAGAAATGGGAGTTTCGATTGGGTGAGCAGTAAGAAAAACTTCAATGGTATACCGTCCACTGTTCTTTCCTTCCATCCGACCCAAAAAGGAAGTAAACAGTACCTCTAATATGGCGGGCAAGATGGCCCCTTATGACAAAGAACCTTTTCTGGAAGGAAATTCCCGTATATACGAGCTCACCCAATTCTTTGGAACCAAGACAGTGACAGTTTGTTACTATGTTACACTAACGGGTTGGGGAGTAACCCAAGCAGGCATTACAGGCTGAACCCTTAGGAGGCTGCTCGCGGGTGAGTAGGAGGTAGGTGTGGGGATGTAGGAGAGGGGAAATTTGCAGCACCCAGCGTCCTCTACAATCAACCCATGTTGGTACTAACGTGGGTTTGCGTTGCTTAACTTCAGTTATCTCACGAGAACTGGTGTGTGCAACGCAACTTGGCCACGCAACGCAAATAGCATTCCTGTCTCTACAAGTTTAGGACATTCCTAGAGGGCCAAGCTCGCAACCATGATCTTAAGCAGCGCACACCCACGTCAATACCAACTTGGGTGGTTGGTAAAGAACGTTGGGTGCTGCAAATTAACACTCTTCCTCCTCCTTTCACCTACCTCCTCATCTCCTGCGGGCAGCCTCCTAAGGGGTTAACCTGTTATGGCTGCCTGGCTTACACCCCAACCCACAAACTAATCAAAGAATCATAGTGCGGCCAAGTTGCATTTGACACACCAGTTCTCGTGAGATCACTGAAGTTAAGTAAAGCAAGCCCACGTTAGTACCAACATGGGTGGTTGGTAGTGAACGTTGGGTGCTGCAAATTTCCCCTCTTCCACACTCCCTACACCTACCTCCTTCTCACCCGCGAACAGCCTCCAAAGGGTTCGGCCTGTTATGGCTGCTTGGCTAAGTCCCAACCGGTTAACATAACCACCACCACTAAGAGTAATTACTTGGTATGTATAGCAGTTAAATAGTGGGGTAGGCCGGCATCCCCCACAAACAACCCAGCCAATATTCCTGCGGGTTTCAGACGCCTGGCAGGGGTGCCCCCAGTTAGAGCGTGTTCATGGAACCCCCAGACCCGACCCTGTCACAGGCGGGATAAGGGTATGATGATGATGAGGATGATGATGTATAGCAGTTAAAGTTATAACTGAAAATCTATTGGACACCGCTAGGATGGATTTGGTTTAATTTTGATGGCAAACAACCTGAAGCAGAAAATATAATTGGGAAGTGAAAATAAATAAATAACAAGAGTGAAACTGGTCGATCGTATTGTTTACTAAGGGTTCACTTCACAAAGTACAATTCTGCTGAATTTGGAAGTTGGAAAATTCGCCTTTAGTCAGCAGACTGTGTGTAGGTCGATGTGAAATTTATTTACCAAGTAAACAGCTTAGGTTAAAAGTAACATTATCGTAAGTGGTCATTAATCTCAAGTGATAATGAATTATACAGAAAGCTGTTATTAGCCAACAAAAAAAAAAATCGCAGTCATCTGTCCAGTGTCCCAATGTTGAAAAGAAATATTTTTATCAAGTAGTTAAGTATCAAATTAGTAATCACTATCATCATCACACCCCTATCCCGCCCGGGGCAGGGTCGGGTCTGCGGGTCCAATGAACATGCTCTGACTGGGGGCACTCCAGCCGGGCGTCTGGAGCCTGCAGGAAATATTGGCTGAATTGTCTGCGGGGGGATGCCGGCCTACCCCACTGTTCCAACACCGCATTACACAACCAAAATACAATTTTTTGGCAGGGAAATTAATGCTTTGTTGGTTATAATATTGCATGGTGTCTGACCTTTTGCACAATAACTACAATGCAACAAGAGTCAGGCTCATGCTCAAAGTAATTACTATCATCATCTTTAATAAATTAATAAAATTACAGTAGCCCTATTAGGACCCGCCTCGGTGGCGCAGTGGGTAGCTCGCTCGGTAACTGCGTCAGTAGTTCTAGGCTCGATACTGCACCGAGGTTGGTTGGCTTCTTTTCGGGCGAGAGAGAGAGGCCCCGAGTGCACATTCTTTCGTGTGGTGTACGATTGCATTTGCATGTAAAAGAACCCTCGATACTATGCAACGGGTAAATGAGGCCAAATTTCTCGGTGTAAGCCCTCGCCCCGTGGTCGTTACAGCTTTGGTTAGAAACCGGCTGTGGATGAACACTGTCCAATATATCGCCTTTGTGTCCATTCAGAGGGGCAAGATGGGTACCCGACCTGGCCGTAAGCGAGAAACGGGTTAGGAATTGCATTTACAATAGCCCTATTATAAGGATAGACGCCAAAACAGATGACCTCTAAACGAGAAATCATTAATCACTTAATTAATCTAGTCACCATTTAAATTAAGAAACTTACTTGAATTTCATCACAGAAACATAAAATTAACTAGTTGCAGAATAAAACTAACATATTATGAAATGATTCAGCATCATACAATATCACAAGGAGTTCGTAACCGGATGTTAAGTATTTCGTGGATAATTTCATCTCCAGGACCAAATTTTACTACCTATTATTAATAACCCTCTGCTTTAACTACTATACTAGTACTACGCAATACGGTAATTAATTACTTCAGAAATAGGTCATAATTTTGACATATTTACATAACAAATGCAAATACTAACCCTTTCCCTCCTATGGCATGATCGGATACCCCAATCTTGGTCCCTCTGGATGGGCACATGGGCGATTTGTTGGACGGCATTTTTACGCAGCCGGATGTCGGCTGAAGCTGCCACCCTTACGTTAACTTATTACTGGTCTACTGCTGTTCTTTGGGGCACTGCACCGACACTAGGAGGCGAGCTCCTGCATATGGAAACGTTACCTCAACTACTCGTTGCACAGTAGACGGGGTTCTTTTACGTGCAAATGAGATAGCCTACGCCACATGGGGCCCCTCTCTATCACTAGCCCGAAAGAAGCCAACCCACCTCGAACCTGGAACCACTGACGCGAATGTCGCCCAGATAACTTTTTTACATATTTATATGCTATAAAAAGGGAATTAATTTTCTCAGGGAATTAAAGCATAAATCACACCATGTTATGCAAGACTATAATAAAGCACTTATTTAATGATTCAATGAAAGAAAAGGATTTAAAAAAATCTTTGCAAATGGATAAGAAAATTTAATTCTGTTTCGCGATTCATGTGATTACATTTAATTGCAGGTGTGTGGGAACAATAACAAAGTGATAGTCACAGAAATGTGAAATACTACACTTTTTTGCATGAAAGAGCTCTAATTTCAATTCCCTTATCAAATAATTTTCTTCTCGGTACCATGTCTTATTAAAAGCATTACACCGCGACTCAATACTTTTTGTCACAAAAAGAAGCAACAAAAAGATGTATATATAATACTATAAATTTACAACAAGCAACTGCTAAACCTCTTCCCGCCTATGGCAGGGGCGGGTACCCATTTTGACCCTCTAAATCAGTGATTCTCAACCACTGTGCCGCGGCACTTTAGTGCGCCGTGAGATTCACGAGAGTGTGCCGCGAGGTCGGGTACCCATCTTGTCCCTCTGACTGGACACAAGGGCGATATATTGGGCAGTGTTTTCCCACAGCCGGTTGCCAATCAAAGCTGCAATTCCTATGCTATTTATCGTCTTTCTACTGTTCGTTGGGACAATCCACCGAAGACGGGGGGCGAGCTCCTGCACCTTGAAATTTTGGTCCTCTACCCGTTCCATATAGAGAGGGTTCTTCCACGTGCAAGTGCCATCGTACTCCACACAGGACCTCGGTTTTACTTCTCACCCGAAAGAAGGTGCACTCAGGGCTTCTCTCTCGCCCGAAAAAAAACCAACCCACCTCGGTACAGTATTGAACCAAAAACTACTGACACAGTTACCGAGCGCCACCGAGGCAAGTTTTTTGCATAGGGTTAGGTTGCAACTTATGTATTTTCTTTGGCGTTTGTGTGCCCCGAAATGTGTCGTTGTTAGTGTACCGCCAAATTTTGAAATTAGTAAAAGTGTACCGTGGCGAAAAAAAAGGTTGAGAATCACTGCTCTAAATAGACACATGAGAGATCTGTTGGACGGCATTTTTACACAGCGGGTTGCCAACTGAAGCTGCAATCCCTATGCCTTGTATGTGTGTTGGGGCACTCCACCGACTCCAGGAAGGGGGGGCAGTTCCTGCACATAAGGGAGCTGTTGTATTGCGCTGGACACACCAGTTCTCGCCTGATCACTGAAGTTAAGCAGCGCAACCCCAGCTAGTAGTGACATGGGTGGCCACTTGGAAAAACTGGGTACTGCTAATACCCAAAAATCGTCGCATTAATGTCGTGTCTGTGCAGTCTCTGCATAAGAACTATGCTGTGGACGGGGCTCTAATGACCTTGTAGTTGACGGGCCCTAAAACACCAACAAACAACAACGACACACCAGTTCTCGTTTGATCACTGATGTTAAGCAACGCAGACCGAAATAGTACTAGCATGGGTGACCGCGTGGGAACACTGGGTACTGCTAATACCCTAAAATCGTCCTATCAGCATGATAGTGCAGACTCTGCCTTACAACTATACAGCGGACGAAGCTCTAATGACAATTGCAGTTGAAGGGCCCTAAAACACTGCTTGGAAATCCTGGATACCACTCATACCCAGGGTGTAGGGGGGCCCGCCCCGGGCGGCAAACTTTCACAATAACTAATAACAATAATATCCTGAAATTTGAACTAAAAATCTAAACCATTTCGTTTCATAATTTGTCGCGCCTACAATTCGGACCGATTTAAATAAAAGTAGAGCTAAGCAAGAAAAGATTAGAAAAACTATAGGGGACTAAGGATTTAAATACCTAATATGGGGGCGGCGAATTTGGTCTACGCCCCGGGCGTCTGGAACCCACGCTGCGCCACTGCTAATACCCAAACAAAAGTCGCAGCAGCGTAGTGTCTGTGCAGTCTCTGCATTAAATCTATGCAGTGGACAGGGCTCTAACGACCTTGTAGTTGAAGGACCCTAAAACACCAATGAATCAACCAATCAAATCCAGTACATGGAAATTTTGCCTCAGCTACTCTTTGCACAGTAGAGAGGGTTCCTTTACGTGCAACGGTAAGAAGCCAACCCACCTTGATCTAGCATCGAACCAGGAAATAAATTTATTATTTCTGAATTCCTCTTTGAAATTAATATTTTACATAGAGGGCACTGAGGAGGCAGAGAGAGAGAGGGGGGAAAGGTCCTACATCATGAAATTTAGTCGATAAGGAAAGTCTTCTACAAGAAACGTGATTCCCCTCTTTATCATCAAATATAAAATTGGCCTCAGACAGGATCGATCCTTTGAACCGTGAGTTCAGGAGGTACAAAGAATGATTTTTGATCACTCCTTATTGACACCATTAAACAGGAGGATAAGGATAAAATTAACAATTCAAAAGTTGACCGAATTACCCATTTAAGGGGGGGATTCCGGGTAGAAAGAGTTCTTTTCCGTATCAAAAACTAAACTTGTTTTTGTTTAGGGCCCTTCAACTACAAGGTCATTAGAGCCCCGTCCACTGTGCAGTTCTGTTGGAGGGACTGCACAGACACTACCCTAATGCAACAATTTTTGGATACTAGCGGTACCTAGTTTTCCCAAGCGACCACCCATGTCAGTACTAACTAGGGTTGCGCTGCTTAACTTCAGTAATCAGACGAGAACTGGTGTGTCCAACGCAATTTGCCGCTCACTCTCTTCTGTATTAGTAACTCCATTGTGAGGAAGGGGATGATGGGATAAAGGGGGTTGGAGAAATGATCCCCTTATGCATGTAAATGGATCTCTTCTCTTGATAACAAAAGAAACAAGAGTGCAATAATCAGGAACGAACCTGTTTATTATAAGCTCGGGAGTCCACAACACCAACTGGCCCAATGAAGAGGGCAGCCCACTTTATGATATTACTTTAAATCACATTGAATTGCATTAAAACCTGGTAGCCAGCTCGCAGGTCAACTTTCGAAACTTCGCACGGAATCCAGCCTAAGAAGAGGTGGCTTATTGCGTTGGACACACCAGTTCTCGTCTGATCATCGAAGTTAAAACACAACCCCAGTTAGTACTGACATGGGTGGCCGCTTGGGAAAACTGGGTACCGCTAGTACCCTAAAATCGTCTCATTAGTGTAGTGTCTGTGCAGTCCCTGCATAACAACTACACAGTGGATGACCTTGTTGAAGCGCCCTAAAACACCAACGAACCAAACCTATCAAACCTAAGCATCATAACTCATCCTAAACTCAAGAACTCCGCCGTTTTACCGCATTTGTTTGTGTTTAAGGTCCCGTCAACTACAAGGTCATTAGAGACCCGTCCACTGCATAGGTCTAATGCATATGCTGCACAGACACTACACTAATGCGACGATTATTGGGTATTAGCAGTACCCAGCTTTCCCGAGAGACCACCCATGTCAGTACTAACTGGGCTTGCGTTGCTTAACTTCAGTGATCAGACGAGAACTGGTGTGTCCAACGCAACTCGCCGCTCGTGTTTTTCCCCAAATGGCAAGGTTGGGTACTAACGAAATGGGGCTACATTGGAAAGGGTCATTTGCTTAGTTAACATCAGCCTATACGCCAGTGGCGTCACTAGGGGTGCGGGCCGCACAGGGTGACACCACTCGCGACATGAGAAATCGGGTGACACCAAAGCAGAAGAAGCGGCTGTTTTTCGTTAGAGGGGGTGACACCATGGGGTCACCGCACCGGGGGGACGCCACTGCTATAAACTTCTTTGATCTATGTCAGTCTGCTCGTATATATTAATTCATGAAGTAAGGGTTCTTTTACGAGTAGGATGGCATCGCAAATATCACACGGGACCATTGTTGCACCTCCCATCTGACAGATGGGCCAGGCTCGAATCTCTGTGACAAAAACGCTCGTGAGTCAAGCACGCAACTACTGAACCACGGAAAGATACATTAACAAACGATGGTTCATCATGGCTGAACTATAAAATGTCACAGAACTCTGTCACCTTTTAGGACCTGCCTGCCTTCTACCTCTCTCTAAGACCTTCACAAAGCAGCTGTTTTAAATATAAAAAATGAATGACATGATTAAATTGACTTACCCCGCAATAATGTGTGTAATTCTTCTATGCACCATAAAAATATGTACAAAAACCGCCGATAAAAAGGGTTTTTTTTGTCTTAAAATATTAGCAGAAGTAACAGTCGTGTAAAAGAAGCGAGGAATTTTTTTAAAAAAATAAAAAAAAAATTCAGCATGTATATATTTTTTTCACAGAAAAAAAATAATATGAGCCCAATTTTTTGTACTGTAGTAGAAGTAGGAGTAGTCTGTTTGAATTTTAGTCGCTTGAGTGCTTTTTGTAATATGTGACTGTGGGCCAAGAGATACACAATCCGGATATTTGATGTGCAGTCATGAGCAACATTCATAAGTAAAATGTCAAATTGAACTCAGTTTCTTTCACTTTTATGCACACAATTCAAAAATGGAGTTGTAGTCAGGAGTCGACGAAGAAGACGACTTTTCATCATCAAAACAGGAGACTGTGGATTCCAAGTGGAGACAGATTCGGCGAGTCTTTTTTTGCATAATTGATGTGGACTGCATACAAAATTTATAACAAAAAAAAAGGAAAAAAATTTTAAATAAATGTTGAAATTTTGTTTAACATCAACGCATATATCACAAGCACCGTGGTGACCTTTTTGTACCGTCGCTTTTTTGTGTGTGTCCAATAGGTGTATATTATCAAAATGTTATGCAAAAGCACACAGGTAAGAGAGGACAGCAAACAAGAGTGGGCCAGGTGCATATATGGCAAAATGAATGTGACAAATGTCTAATGGAAAATTAAAATATATACTTTCGAGCAAAAAAATATTTTACACATCGTAACTTTAAATCAAAATTAAATAATAAATAAAAGATGAGTAAAAAGAAGTGAAAATTGGGTTACATAACATGTATCTCATCAAAAATATTGCATTGTTTTTGTCCACCTGTGTGGTAATTATGAATGCAAATATAATCATCAAGGACATCCCATCCGGCCAAGTTTTCAAAATAAAATTTTGTATTTAAAGTTAAGACTTTAGATTTGAACAATAAAAAAAGCAGGTAGGTAGGTAAGTACTTAAATACTTTATGTGCGATTTCTTTCAGAACGTACATACTTATAATCAAATTAACATAAAAGAAAACAATGGTGGGCATATTGATGTACAGGTATGTGTGTTATAACTTTCACTATTCAAGTAAACCTTGAAACAAGGTCAAATATTGCAGTTCATTAAATAAAGTAAATATTATGTAAAGGACTACACCTATCAACCTCATAAAATATTAATTATCAATTATAAAATTAAAAACCTGTGAATTTAGATTAATTCAACATGAAGTATTAAAGCGTCAAAAATACTATAATGATGATTTACGATGGAATAATGATTAGGCTCTCCGCATAATGTTCAGATGATTAGAGTTCAAGCCCCAGCACCTTGAAGCACATGCATGGTTACGCCACCTATTGACACGTTACGAAGCTTGCAGTGTTTAATGCCAGAAGTCGTCTGTCCATCGGGCATGAGCCTGATTCCTGTTGCATTGTAGTTATTGTGCAAAAGGTCAGACATCATGCAATATTATAACCAACAAAGCATTAATTTAACTGCCAAAAATTTCTATTGTGGTTGTGTAATGCGGTGTTGAAACAGTGGGGTAGAGGCCGGCATCCCCCCACAGACGATTCAGCCAATATTTCCTATGTGCTCCAGACGCCCGGCCAGGGTGCCCCCGGTCAGAGCATTTTCAATAGACCTACAGACCCGACCCTGCCACACAGTGACATAGCAAGGAAAATGCTTCAGGGGGGTGTTACGTCAATAAACTTAGTACCCCCTCCCTGGGGACAAACTGTTTTTCCCATCGTTCAAAAGAGTTTCCCGGAAATTTCGGGAGGTGTTTTAACACATAGAACACTCCCCCTGGCTACGCCGGTGCTGCCACAGGCGGGATAAGGGTATGATGATGAAGTCGTCTGTCCATTAGTAATCAAGAAATGAAATATAAGTTTGAGTTGGTTAGTGAGCCACAAGCCACACAGCCGTAATCTCTCAAGTGTCCTGAACGATGTTTACCACCCAGATGGTAATTTTCCGTCCAGTAGGGGTTCGAACAACTGCAGATGATTCATCAAACTGACCCAGGCCACTTCCCTCAGTCGATCGAAACGCATCATCATCATACCCTTATCCCGCCTGTAGCAGGGTCGGGTGTGCGGGTCCACTGAACATGTTCCGACTGGGATCACCCCAGCCAGGTGTCTGGAACCCGCAGCAATATATTGGCTGAGTTGTCTGTGTGTGGGGGGGGGGTGATCACCTACCTAACACTTTTCCTCCTATGACAGGGCTGGGTACCGGGTATTTACTTGGTTGGCTGCCAACTAAACACCACAATCCAACATCCGACACTTGGGAATTTAGCTAATCTAAATTAATTTCGTTCCTTGTATTCGCTTCCCTGTATTCAGTAGTGACATCGCTCAACTGACCCGGGACAAGGAGCTCTTGAACCTTCCATCTCGTCCGAAAAAAGTAATTTCCTGTAGGAGAAGATCGAACCTACAGCCATGGATTCGCAACTGAAGCCAACAATTACTAGGCCGCCGAGGAAGCCATTGTCCTAGATCAGAAACACCTGCCTTGGCCGGGATGAAAGTTGCACAACCACATTATCATTACACCAAGCACAGGTGAATGGATGCATCAAGGTTCTATCCCAAAATTTCAACCGTTAAATGTAGGACAATGATGATGTCCCTGGTTTGCTCGTATGACGACAATAGTAATGCAGTGACAACTTTAATTATCACCTTTGAGTTACAAGGCGACGACATAGTCACGGTCTTCAAACAATTGAATCATCTTCCCTCAAATGAACAACACGGCCTGTATCGGGGATTGGTAACGCCTGGTGATTGCCAAGGACAAGGTTATTTGTGGTGACGGGGTGCTAATTTTGTTGTGTCGGTGTTCCGTGTATGCCGATACCATTTTCACACTCAGAAGTGCGAAAAAACGTCTTCACTTGTGCCTCTCTCCTCTCCCGTATAACGATACAACAGCCGTTATAACACCTGCACTTAAAAATCCTTTCTATGTGGAATAGGAACCTATACATCAGGAGGCAAGTGCCGACACCAGGGACGAGTTCCTACACTTTGGAATTTTACCGATCTATACGTAAAGTTTTTCCTCCGTGTAGAAAGTTGGCAACGTGTACACCACAGGACTACACTGGGATCTTCCTACCTCTCGCACGAAATACTCTAGGCTACACAGCGGCTGTATTGCGCTGGACACACCAGTTCTCGTCTGATCACTGAAGTTGAGTAACGCAACGAAGAGTGACCGCTTCGGAACACTAGGTACTGCTCACACCCAAAAGTGTCTGTTGCAGACTCTGCACTAGAACTATGCAGTGAGCGGGGCTCTCATGACCTTTGTAGTTGGAGGGCCCAATACATCAACAAATCAAGGGAGCGGCTGTATTCCGTTGGACACACCAGTTCTCGTCTGATCACTGAAGTTAAGCAACGCAGTACTAACATGGGTGGCCGCTTGGAAAAACTGGGTACCGCTGATACCCAAAAAAAAGTCACATTAGCGTAGTGTCTGTGCAGTTTCTGCATTAGATCTATGCAGTGGACTGGGCTCTAATGGCGGACTTCCGTTGTAGTTGAAGGGCTCTAAAACACCAACAAAAAACGTCTATGCTACTCAGTCAGGATCAACCTGCTCAAGACTCCTGCTCTGCAGCATGTAACCATTTCTACATGGGATGTCATGAATGGTTTTCAACAAGAAAGTTGAAACGTAGAATTTTTTCCCAATATTGTCATTTTTTTAAAACGTTTTCCAGGTTCAAATGAGAAGCTCCCCCCAAAACCTTCCACGTTGCTGATATGTCCCTACTTGGTCCTATTCAACATCATGGGGTTGGTGAAATAAATTTTCAACATTTGTGTTGTTGCCAGTGTCCCCAGTTTCCTTACTTCAGAAAACAAAGCAAAGCAACTCCTAACCCAGTGGTGGCGAACCTTTTTTTGAAGACGGGTCACAATAACACGAAAAAAGAAACAAAAACTTGTCCGCGGGTCAGGTGTAAGCGCTATTTAATTTTATGCACTACCTCCCACCAGGCTCCCGTCCGTCCCACACACTACCATACCCTTCCGGACAACCTGCTCCCACGTCTGCTTTGGTCTCCCCCTGCCCTGGGTACGCCTAATGAACGCCTCCCCCTCTCTTCTCATTACGTGTCCATACCACCTCAACCTACTGTCCCTCATTTTTCCGCGATGTCCCCCATGACGATAAACTAGATATGATCACGCTCGGGTCACTTAAAATTGTTCGGTGGGTCACTTTGTGACCCGCGGGTCACAGGTTCGCCACCACTGTCCTAACCCTTTCCCCGCCTATGGCAGAGTCGAGTACTCATCTTGTCCCTCTGAATGGACAGAAGGGGGAAGTATCGGGGGTTATTTTTCCGCAGCCGGTTGTCGACCAAAGCTGCAACCCCTATGCTCATTTATCGTCGATGTACTGTTCGTTGGGGCATTCCATCGACACCAGGGGCGGCCCCCTACACCTGGTAATTTTAGTTTCATAGTAGAGAGGGTTCTTTTACGTGCCAATGTCATCGTACACGGGACCTCGGTTTTACTTCTCATCCGAAGGAAGGCGCACTCGTAGCCTTTCTTCAGCCACTTCGCTCCAGTGCCAAGGGAGCGGCGAGTTGCGTTGGACACACCAGTTCTCGTCTGATCACTGAAGTTAAGCAACGCAAGCCCAGTTAGTACTGACATGGGTGGTCGCTCGGGAAAGCTGGGTACTGCTAATACCCAATAATCGTCGCATTAGTGTAGTGTCTGTGCAGTATATGCATTAGAACTATACAGTGGACGGGTCTCTAATGACCTCGTAGTTGACGGGACCTTAAACTCCAACAAACAAACAAACAACATCCAGTGCCAAACCTGAACTACTGACGCAATTACCGAGCGTGCTACCCACTATTCCACCGAGGCGGATTATCGTAACTTCAGACGGCTTCCCCATATATTTGGCCTATGGGGCAGGGGCGCATCGAGGGGCTGATCAAGGGGGAGCATTTCAAAAAAACAGGGCACCCCACAAATTTTTAAATATTCAGAATCCCTTGTATAGTTCTAGCTTGCAATTGCAATAGGTCCTTCACTGTCCCTTAGACAATGTCCCATGTTCAACGGTTTAGCCAACTGCAGATTGGACTGGCAGTATAGAAATGGGGATAACAATGGCAAAATGTCCCATTTGAATCATGCATTAGTTGAAATATGCACCCCATTGAGGCACTGAGGGGGGAGCAATTGCTGCATTGCTCCTATGGAAATACGCTCCACTAATTTAATTACCGAAATAGATCATATCAACCTCAAGTTGGGATCGAACACATAAGTTAACGAAAAGAGGTTCACCAACTATTTTGACCTACAGAAGCCAGTATATATCACCCATGAGTTCAATTTTTTGATATTCATGGTGATAAGCACAAGGCGAGTATGATGTACGGTAAAATAAGCTAAAAATGACTAAAGGGGTCAGTAGTCTAGTTAGTCATCAACGGTCTACTGTTACACATTCATTACGAGGTGACTTACTAGTTGTATCGTTATTACAGAAAGAGGAAGATAACAATTTGATAAAGTTGTTTTTCTACTGAAAAATAAAAAAATACCTCGTCTTTAACATCTACTAGCAGGGTAAAAATATACTAACATTACATCTATAATTCATACGTAATAAGTAAAAAGTTCAAACCAACTGCTGAACCACAAGTAATTCAACTTCAAGATATGATTCAGTTTAAAGACTTCTTAAGTACTTTACGAGGTATTTTTCACTGTGAGAATAAAAAACAGAGAGCTTTAAACTTGGTGCACGACCAGTAAGTAGACGATATGCATCTTAAAAAGACATGACAGAGCACTTGCTTTTCAGCAGTATTTCAAGCACATAACATCTTCAAAAAGTAGATTATTTTACTTCAAAGTTTCAGTAACCTTGCATGCAAAGTATGCTCAAGTGCAACAACAACTGCTAACCCCTTTCCCGCCTATGGCAGGGTCGGGTACCCATCTTGTCCCTCTGAATGGGCACAAGGGTGATATATTGGTCATAGTTTTTCTGTTTTTCCGGTTGCTGACCAAAGCTGCAACCCCTATGTTTATTTATCGTCGGTCTACTGTTCATTTTTGGGGATTCCACCGACGCCAGGGGGGGGCGAGCTCCTACACCTGGAAATTTTGCCTCATCTACCCGTTGCGTAGTAGAGAGGGTTCTTTAACGTGCAATTGACGTCGTCCACCAACACGGGACCCCAGTTTTACTTCTCATCCGAAAGAAGGCGCACTCGCAGCCCGAAAGAAGCCAACCCACCTCGGTCCAGGATCGAACCTAGAACAACTGACACAGTTTTCGAGCGTGCTAACCACTATCCCACCGAGACGGGTTGCTCAAGTTTAAATAAAAAATATTTGGTATTTTGGCGAATTTTTATTTCAAAAATGCCAAATGGAAACTGCATCTTGTCTTTATCAAGGTGGTATTCAATCAACGATCATCGTCAAATCGTTGTTCCTTCCAAGACAAGGTCGGATCTTCGATTAGTGTCCTTCATCCTCTCCTATTTCCTACTAGGTCACCATCCATCCCACACCCTATTAAATCCCTCCGTTTGTTTGGTTTTGTTTCGTAGGTGTTTTGGGGCTCTTCAACTACAAGGTCATTAGAGCCCCGTTCACTGCATAGTTCTAGTGCAGGGACTGTCCAGACACTACACTAATGAGACGATTATTGGTTATTAACAGCAGTGGCGTAGCGTGGCAGCGTGGCCGGACCCGGGCGGCAAAATTTCACAATAAAATATGAGAAGATATGAGGCGGATAAGGATTTAAATACCTAAATAAGGTGGCGGTGAATTTGGCCTATGCCCCGGGCGGCTCAATTACCAGTACCCAGCTTTTCCAAGCGGCCACCCATGTTAGTACTAGCTGGGGTTGCGTTGCTTAACTTCACTGATCAGACGAGATTTGGTGCGTCCTACGCAATAAGCCGTTCCTTATATCACTCCGTACAACTTGTATATCCATAATGGAGTTAAGTAGCTCCCCTCCCATTCTCACCTCAATTTATTCTCTCTCACACTTTCCACGATGTCCCTCACCCCAAGCTACTTCTAATATAGTCATTCCTGATTCTATATTTTCTCGACACCCCATCTATGTACCGCGGCAGGGAGGGGCTTATTGTGCTGGACACACCAGGGACATGGGTGGCCGCTTGGGAAAACTGGGTACTGCTAATACCCCAAAATCGTCGCATTAGTGTAGTGTCTGTGCAGTCTCTGCGTTAGAACTACGCAGTGGATGGGGCTCTAATGAACTGCCCGCCCCAACACTCTGATCCATATAGCATAGCTGGTCTGCACACTACTCTGAAGAACTTCCCCTTAAACTTCATAAGGACCCTCTGATCACACAGAATTCTGCACGCTAAAGTGATCGTAAGGGTCACATCCAAATCTATTTTCCTATTGCTCTGAGACACTGACTCCTTAGTAGCTAAAGTCGTGTACCTTTATTTCCGTTTCCTTCCCACTTGAAGCTATTCAATTAAATACAACTCGCGAAAATGAATCCCTTCAACATTACGACAGGGTTCGTGCGAAATGGAATACAAAAATGGCGCATTTTCTTCTTTTAATTCTTTCAAAATTAGAATGGCGCTTCGAACAAGGACCAATTATTGCAGTTATTTGTAAATATCATCATTTGTATAGTCAACAAGTATTTGACATTTACAGTTGCTGTTTAGTAATGAAAGGCCAAGGTAAAATTAAAACTACACCGTTTTATAAAGTAACATTGACTATTGATTGTAAGTGCTAAATAAAGACGATAGACGCCTATTAGGCAATATGCAATTAAAACACAAAAGGGACCTATAGTGGTGTTTTTCCATACACAGTACACCTCACTTCAAACAATTTAACCGTGGGGGAAATGTCTTTATTACAAGTAGTAAATATTTATTTATTGTATGTGATGTGCTGTTATTCGTACTAAAGGACTTATAGCGGAGAAGAATAACAAATTGTTTAAAAGGATTTTGGTACTTTGTAATTCAATAAAAGACTTCATTTAGTTGTATCCTTTGAAGAATGTAGGACTATTTAAACTGAATGTTGGTGCACAGGACGGTAGAATTAATGGGTTAAATTTTAATATAGTTCTGAAGATATGGATGATTAAAATAATGCATAATGCTGAAACGAATACTTCTATATTTTATATGGAGAATTTTATGTTTAGTTATCATGGCGTATTACATTCAAGGGAAGCAAAAGAGTGATGGATAGACTACCCTCAGTGATACTTTGTTAACATCCCCACACTTCATTATCGTCATAAGTTGTATGCATGACAATAAGATTAATTGAAGGCATGATAAACTTAATCCAGAAAATTCATTTTAAATCTCTCCCTAATTTGTTTAATTCAAATCAAGATAGATGCTATTGCAGCAAATACAAATTGAAGTGAATATCATATCATCATCATTCCCTTATCCCGTCGGATTAACATTGGGTGCAGAGAATTTCCCTTCTCCTACATCCCCTACTCCTACCTCCTTTCACCCGCGAGCAGCCTCCAGAAGTTCGGCCCTTTATGGCTACTTGGCCAACTCCTCAACCCGTTGGTTTAACACACTAATACTAGCTAGCACACTGTGGAAGGCTCGGGTCTGCGGGTCCACTGAACATGATCTGACTTGGAGCGGTGAACTGCGTTGAACACACCAGTTCTCGTCTGTTCACTGAAGTTAAGCAGCGCAACCCCAGCTAGTACTGACATGGGTGGCCGTTTGGGAAAACTTGGTACTGCTAATACCCAAAAATCGTCGCATTAGTGCAGTGTCTATGCAGTCTCTGCATAAGAACTATGCTGTGGACGGGGCTTTAATGACCTTTGTGGTTGAAGGGCCCTAAAACAACAACAAACAGCAACAAATGACTGACTGGGAACACCCCAGCCTGGCGTCTGGAAGTCGCAGGAATTTTGGCTGGGTTGTCTGTGAGGGGATGCCGGACACCCCACAAATTGAGACGATGCAAAAAGCAAAAGTAATAATAATCTGGCAAGCCACTTTCTGTTGATGCCTTTTGAATGTAGTAGTCAATAGCAATTCCACTTGGTTTGGTAATTTTCTTTCATCTTTGTTGTCTTTGTTTGACCCGCCGCGGTGGCGTAGTGGTTAGCACGCTCGGCACTAGGTTCGATACTGGACCGTGGTGGGTCGGCTTCTTTCGGGCGAGAGAGAAGCCGGGAGTGTGCCTTCTTTCGGATGAGAAGTAAAACCGAGGTCCCGTGTGGGTGTACGATGGCACTTGCACGTAAAAGAACCCTCTCTACTACGCAACGGGTAGATGAGGCAAAATTTCCAGGTGTAGGAGCTCGCTCCCTGGCGTCGGTAGCATCCCCCAACGAACACTAGACCGACGATAAATAAGCGTAGGGGGGGCAGCTTTGGCCGGCAACCGGCTGCGGAAAAACTATGACCAATTATCACCCTGTGTCCACCCAGAGGGACAAATGGGTACCCGACCCTGCCATAGGCGGGAAAAGGGTTAGGAGTTGCTTTGTTGTCTTTGTTTATATGTTCTGTTGTTATACGATGTTTTCTTCTCGCGTGAATGTCATGTATTAATTCAAATACACTCTATGACCTTTTACATTATTGATATCCTTTAATTTTTAAGGTCGTATTATAGTAAAAACTATTTTAGACTTTTAAAATAAAAGTTAGCATTATGTGCAAAACTATTTTAGTGCATAACCTAAATGTTTCAAACTTGTTTCAGGTGAAGAAATGTGTATATATCATTATTTATATGTTACTATGTCAAGATTAAATTGGTTAAGTAAAGGATTGATGCAAATTCTTTCTGTGGGTTGTGCATGATTTTTCATTTTAATGTGCATCATTTATATATCATATAAAACAACCTTAAAAATAAATTGTACTACTCACTTTGTGGACTGAATTCAGAAATTGATTGTATGTCCCCCAACATGAATTAGCAACTGTTCAAAACCAGCTTTTATTATGCAAAATCGAGATAGGGTTAGCTATTAGGACAGGTATCACCTTCGAGTTGGACGAAGGTGGAGTTAATGCTAACAATAAGAAGAAGTGCATTCACCACCTTGAAATTGTCTAATCATTTTCTTGAATATGATTTATGATTATTATATTGCAGACATTTTTTTCTTGAAATGTAGACTTGCTATAATTTTAGGCGTGTATATTTTGATATCTATGATGTGCCTATATTAAAAAAAAAAGGGGGGAAGAAGAAAAAAATATATACGCAGACGATTCAAGTATATGAACTGATTAAAATCACCTGAGCACTTGGCTGGTCTCTATCTCCCCGCCTAAAATTGGGCCAAGTATAATGTTGAACCATAAAATTTTCATTTGAAATAAAAGTGTAGTGACTTGCTGCAGGAATTAAAGTCTTAAAGGAAAGCATTGTTGAAAGAATTAATTAAAAGACAATGCTCTTTCTTATGTCAGATTTAAGTCTTATTTCACTCTAATCTTTAAAATGAAATTGCAACTTTGCAAGAAACTATTCACCTGGCAAACTCTTGTCGTATCTCATCGCTATTTCTTACCTCCACTCACAATTTAAATTCAGTCTTATGTAGACCTATTTATGTCCAGTATTTTGCAAACCCAAGAAAAAGCTAATGAGTGCTAATAAGATTTTTTTTTAATCTTTTTAAGACGTCTAATTAAGACTTCTTGTAAGGAATAGAAAAACAATTGGCTCGCAATTTGAGATATAAACAAATTGCTGTATTATAAATACAATATCGCAATTAGTACATACAGAAATATTTTTTGTTACTTTATCCAATGTAGGTTTTTTCCTCTCCCTTCTCTCTAAGGTGAAAAACCGCAACAGGCTATCATCACCTTCACGGTGCAACCAGGGAAAAGCTAAAGAAATTATCCCAGTCTATGCAAATCAATTGGATATTTCAACTTAAATGCATTTTGAGTTATGGCAATGTCCTTAACGTCATGTGTAACATTTTATCAATTTAACCAAATATTACAGTATTTTACATTTTCATACAGCAGTTATATGACCTCAGACCCGCCTTGGTGGCGCAGTGGATAATCCACTCGGTTTGTTTGTTGGTGTTTGAGGGCCCTTCAACTACAAGGTCATTACAGCCCCGTCCACAACGTAGTTCTTATGCAGCGACTCCACAGACACTACACAAATGCGACGATTTTTGGGTATTAGCAGTACCCAGTTTTCCCAAGTGGCCACCCATGTCAGTACTAGCTGCGGTTGCGCTGCTTAACTTCAGTGATCGGACGAGAACTGGTGTGTCCACCAACACAATTCGCCGCTCCCGCACGCTCGGTAGCTGCGTCAGTAGTTCTAGGTTCGATACTGGACCAAGGTGAGTTGGTTTCTCTCGGGCGACAGAGACCCGGAGTTCGCCTTCCTTCGGATGACAAGTAAAACCGAGGTCCCGTGTGGTTTACGATGGTATTAGCACGTCAAAGAACCTTCTCTACTATGCAACGAGTAGATGAGGCAAAATTCCCAGGTTAGGAACTCGCCCCTTGGCGTTGGTGGAGTACCCACACGAAAATTAAACCGACAATAAATAAGCATAGGGGTTGCAACCTTGGAACGGTTGCCGGGGTGCGGAAAAATACCGTCCAATCGATCGCCCGTGTGCCCATCCAGGGGGCAACATGGGTACCCGACCATGCCATAGGCGAGAAATGGGTTAAGAGCTGCTTGATACAGCACTTATACGTCTACGTCGGTAGCTCAGGGGTCAATCCTGGTCTAGGTGGAAGATTCTGTTCGAAGCGAAAGAAGGAAACTCTAGAAGTGACTTTCGTCCCGCATGGGAACACGACGGTGGACTTAGGGTGGGTGTGTACGATGTCACCACTGCACGTTAAAACACCTTTTTCTACATGGGGTAAAATGTATTTAGGTGTAGACCGGATAAAATGGACAGGTGCAGGTGTTGATAAAAATCACTCCCAGAAAAACATGTTCAACTAATAAGGATTGTGGCATAACGTTTGCAGCCACTTCCGGTTGCATCAAAACGGAGGAATGATGGCGACATCAGTTAGTAAGCATGCTAAAGTCATGCTGTCAGATTAAATAATATTTTTAACCTTCTTATTGAGTGTTGTTTAGCCAAAGTAACCCTCCCCTAAAGTATTAAAAATATTTAAATTAAAGCATTGAGAAGACTACTTATCTAATTTCATATTTTATGTGTGATGAATACTATAAATAAAATTTGAAAACAAAACAGCAGTAGCAATCATCATAAGAAATACTTTTTCTAAAAAAATTAAGGAGGTAAAATAAATATATTCTTACCCATAGTTAAGAAATAATCCGTTTTTGGGAAGAGATTTAAATCCTTATGTATTTCTTTACGAAATTCAGATTTGAAGAAAATCGTCTTAATGCTCACAATTTCTTAATATCGTCTTGTTCTTATAGATTTGAAGACGTCACATTCCAGGTGGAAAATAAGATGTTATCCTCAAGAAGGAGTGATATTTCTATAAAATCCCAGTTATCATCTCGAATACATCTTCCCAAGTTGCATCGATCAAATTCAAAGACGATTTTCAAACAGGAACACTATTGCATTTCAATATTATGACCAACAAAAAGATAAGCCTCATTTCTTATTGGATGATAGTTTCAAGATGGTCTTTAACGAAAACTCCGCCTTCAATCAAAGTTTAAGAGCTCAAATTTAGATAAATAGATCACATTTTCAAACAGTTATCACATTGATTTTTCGTTAACAACTTACTTACTCGCCTGATCAACTTCAAAAGGTACATAAAGATAAATGTCTTTTTCTTGAGAGTTTATTTTCTTCACTTGAAGAAGATTGAATAAGATGAAATCTGAATTTAGTTCAAATCCATCATTATAATGCAGAAAGCACTTCAAGTACAACACACTCACTGATGCATTTTAGAAACAGTTAAAACTATCATTTGTTTCAAACTACATTTTGGAGATAAAAACCCCTTTTTACGGTGAAAAATACTACAGTCAAGACAGATGGTTGCTGAACTGGTTGCGCGTATTTCACTTCACTCACGTATTTCATTCAGGATGCACAGGATCAATCCTAGGTTGAGTTAACAAACCATTTTCTTCAAATTGCAGAAAGGTAGACAGGAACTTCCAAGCGCACTGTGGTGGTGTCCGGTCCGAATAAGAATTCAAGTTGATACGTATAATGCTGTGTGTGTAATGCGACCACATACCTTTCTATCCGAAATAAAAGGTGTGTAAGCTCACCCTGTCCATCGACGTCTGCAAATATCCTTCAACAGCAACCACTACAACAACAACGACTTCTTCAGTAGTGAACGACTTGTGTTGTTTAACCTTTTTCTCATCTTTCTTCTTCTCTTCTTTCCTGAATTAAAAACATCTTAAGTGCAACCCTTTGATACATTCTGATGGCTGAAAAATTGAGGAGTTGTAGCAACAAGTTCAGTTTAGTTTCATGCAGCACCTTTTCACAAGGCAGTTTTTATAGTTATAAGATTAAAAATCGAGGAGGTAGACCCACATAGACGAAGTGGTTGCAGAAAACTACTGTTAATTCAGGTTTACTAACAACTAAAATAATATATACTCCTATTTTTTTCGAGGTGTTGTTGGCTAGTCTGAAATTAAACTCGAATCGCCTTGAGCAGCAACCAACCAGTCAAACAACCAACTAATAATCTTTAGAAAGGAAGATATTATACAGATTTCAATATGCTGATATGCATGATGCCGAGAAAAGTGGAAGGGCAACAAACCTGTCTTCAAGAATCGTTCAAATATAATGTTGCAGAAATGTATACTGTATGTATGCGACGACAAAAAAACAACAAACTGAAATTTAAAAATTTTAGTGGTAACCTATTAAGAAAACCTCACTAGCTTAACCTCATTATAATACTGACAGAAAACAACTAACCAATTAATATTTCTTTATGATTACTTATGCATATTAAATGCTACAGTTCATCATCATTCCTAGTTCCGTCAAGGGGGGTAGTGTACCCATTTGTTCGGCTGGTACTGGGAACAAACAATGAAGTGTTGGACTACATAGGCACCCGGTTGCCAACCTAATGCCATTTATTTAATGTCGACCTGTAACTTCTTTCTCAGGACAATTTCCTTTTACCGACACTAGCTGGGCGGGTTTCCCACACCTGAAACTTTTTCTATTTTATCCCATGTAGAGTTGCGTTGGACACACTAGTTCTCGTGAGATCACTGAAGTTAAGCAGCGCAAGTCCAAGTTAGTACCAACATGGGTGGTTTGTAAAGAACGTTGGGTGCTGCAAATTTCCCCTCTCCTATTGCCACTACCTACCTCCTCATCTCCCGCGAGCAGCCTCCTAAGGGTTCGTCCTGTTATGGCTGCTTGGCTAACTCCCCAACCCATTAAATGAATTCAGAATCCTGAAGCCAGAAAGGATTATGAAAGTAGTAACATCGTGCTCCGAAGGAGGACATTCCTTCCTCTCGCCTCAAAAAAGAGAACGCATCCACTTTGACCAGGATTGAGGCTACAACTTAGATTGGCGAATCAACCAACTAAACCACCCAGGCACCCAAATATTAGTTTCAAAATATTTTTTTTTAATTTAAAGTGCATTTAGCAGTATCTATTATAGCTGCATACTCGAGCATAACTTGATGTCATCACTTTGGAATTGAACCCAGGTTCTCTGAACGTTAATCTTATTCCATTGGTGTTGCTTGTTGGTGTTTTAGGGCTCTTCAACTACTAAGGTCATTAGAGCCCCGTCCACAGCCTAGTTGTTATGCAGAGACTGCACAGACACTACACTAATGCGACGATTTTGGGTATTAGCAGTGCCCAGTTTTCCCAAGCAGCCACCCATGTCAGTACTAGCTGGGGTTGCGCTGTTGAACTTCAGTGATGAGAGGAGAACTGGTGTGTCCAACGCAATTCGCCGCTCCCATCTTATTCTATAGTTCAATCGATATACAGGTTGATCACTTAACACTGGGTGACACATGGGTAATCTTGAGCAATATTGATTATATAGTTGGTTCGAACTAGAGGGACATTTTTCTTAACCGAGTTCAACCGTCCCAAATCGGAATTAAAATTGCAAGCTATCATGCGGTGCGTTAGGTAGCACCATCATTGCACGTGATTGAACCTTTCTACTCGCTATTAATTTCACATGGAGAATATTACGAAATTGTTTAAGATAATAATTAAGTAAAGAATGGTACTATGACGTCATTAAAGGTTGGAAGAGTAAAATTCGGCCTTAACCAATCCAGCAATCAGTTATATATAAATATAGAAAGTGTATTTTAAGTAGTTAACAGGATAAAGTCAGTCGAATAAATGTTAATTAAATATTATAAGATGTAAATGATAAAAATTCTCAAGGTGAAAACTTGATGGTACCTTATGTCACACTAATATCGTTTAAGTAATTACCTGAGAACTTTGTCACTGAAGGACGTCTCTAAGAAAACATGTTTTATGCATCAAAGAAATTTGTGGAGTAGGCATTTTGTCACAATGTGTTACACGTGGCTATCAAATATTATTTAGAGTAATAAAATTCGTATTACTTTTAAATTATTAAAATGTTTAAAATTTACTAGTCTATCTAGTTGTTAAAACAAATTTTAATTCTTTTAAAAAATATTTAGAATTATTTTCATAATTGAATTTTTTAAACTACCTATGGCTTCCGGTACTGCTGCTTATGCTACTTTGTTATTTATCTCGAGTTTAAAATTTTAAATAATTGGAATGCATTTTTTGAAGAAAAAAATATATGCAAGAAAATATTTCTTGTTTAAAAAGTTGTGAAGTTAGTTTGAAATTCAGACAGGTGAAAAAATGTAGTATATATAATCAAGATTGGAGGAAAAACAGGTTCGACATTAATTCTGCAACTTAAAATGCAACACAGCACAACTGGAAAAAATGATTTTAAGATAATACGCCGCAAAAATAAATTTACCCCGACTGAATACTTGTTACTCGGAATTATTAATCGATTTTATTGCATGCTTTTAAAGAGATCGATTCTGCTCTATCCCTAACCTAGAAAATAAATTTGTAAGAAATCATTGACTTTTTTTAAAAAAAAATCAACACTCCACTAAAAAGGTAGCGAGGACGTGATAATGAATATTCATGTCAAATGTGTAGTCGTGTCTAACATACATTAACTCACTTTGTCTTGAATGAACTTTTAGATCATTGATACAGGCAGCTTAACATCGGTCTGGCACTCTGAAGGCATTCTACCAACGATAAGCAGGTCCGATTTAGGTGGGTTGGCTTCTTTTGGGCGAAAGAGAAAGAAACCCCGAGCAAGGAGTTGAAGGGAAGAATTTCCTAGGCGCAATAGGTCGCCCACCGAATAAATGAGTAAGCTTAGGTCGTTAGCTGCCAGCTGCATACCAATATCATCCACGTATTGCCCATATGCCGCAAGAGGCCAAAAATGAATCTCGGGCCTTGCCAAAGTCGGGAAAAGGGTTAGTATCTCACCGCTAGAAAGGGTTCTTTGAGAAGTAAGGAGGAGGAACTGGGTCAGTCCCTTACTGTGGATGCAGGTTATTGGAAGCATCCACAGCAGAGGAAGGCCAAAGCAGATGTGCGAGCAGGTTGTACGGGGAAGTGGGAGACCAGTTCTGGTCTGATCATTAAAGTTAAGCAACGCAAACCTAGCAAGTCCTGACATGGGTGGCCGCTTGGGAAAAATAGGTTGCGTTGGACACACCAGTTCCCGTGAGATCACTGAAGTTAAGTGGCGCAAGCCCACCAACTTGTGTGGTTGGTAAAGAACCCTCATTCATAGTTTCACCTACCTCCTCATCTCCCGCGGGCAGCCTCCTAAGGGTTCGTCCTGTTATGGCTGCCAGGCTTACTCCTCAACTCACAAACTAATCCAGTAATCCATTAATGTAGTGTCTGTGCAGTCTCTGCATTAGAACTTCGCAATGGACGGGGCTCTAATGACCTTGTAGTTGAGGGGTCCTAAAACATCAATGAATGAAAAATAGGAAGGGTTCTGTTAGTGCGGTAGTGACATGTTACACACACTACACAAGACAATGGATTTCCTTCCCATCCGGGACGAAAGGTGAACTTGGGTTTGTTGGTGTTTTAGGGCCCTTCAACTACAAGCTCATTAGAGCCCCGTCCACTGTGTAGTTCTGATACAGAAACTGCACAGACACTACACTAATGCGACGATTTTTGGATATTAGCGGTACCCAGTTTTCCCAAGCGACCACCCATGTCAGTACTAGCTAGGGTTACGCTGCTTGACTTCAGTGATCAGACGAGAACTGGTGTGTCCAACGGAATTCGCCGCTCCCGCGAACATGGGATTTTCATCGTCTCGTCGCCATGCAAGGAAACTATCTGCATCGACTAGAGTCGATCCTACAACCATAGATTCACGAAGTCACTGAGCTGTCGAGACAAACTACTGTACAAGTGTGTTGTTGTGTAAGGAAAAATTAAAGTTGAATGGCCGTATATGATGAACCAGCTGCAAATTACGTTTGCTGCTGCTGTTGTCTGTCAGGGGAAAAAACAACTTGAATTTAAACTCCATTATTCAGTGTAATGGACTATTACAATAAACACTATGTTCACATCCTTCATTAAAATAATGTCCGTCTCTTTTCCTCCCTCCCTCTCTCTTTCTCATCTCTAAATGTCTTTCCCCTCTCTTCATCTCTGCCTTTCTTGGGTATAAAATGTTTCGTTGAAACCCAGAAATAAATCTCGATTTTAATAACTATACGTCCACCTGAGGAAGTTTAGTTTTTACCTAGCTCTTTCTTTCTGCAAAGAATAAAATGGGATTTATATCTTTCTCTCTAATATGCAGTCTAAATAAAATACCGTTTAATATAATAAAGACATTACCGACTAAATCTGTAACAGTTACGTAAATTACTGTATGGAAAATAATAGAGTATAATGTTCAAATAATTATAAAATAATTTGAGAACGAAATTATTTCAAAAAACAATGCAGGAAATTGCTCGCCCCGTACAATGGCCTTCATTATACTCTACCTGTCAATCATAATGTAACTAAAATAACAACTATTCATTAGGTAAATAATTTAGCTCACGAAACGAAAAACGGTAAGAAGATATTACTAGTAATAAGTGTGCGCCAAGGTTTTTATCATAAAATACTAGTTGCATATCGACATTTTCTTAATTTTAAATTAAGACAACAACGATAATTTTATTCATTTTATTGCTGCTTTTATCTCGGCCTTTGCTAATTATCTTTCTTAATTGATATCTAACATTAAATTTATTATAATAACTCGGCAGTATTTTGTCATTATTTTAAATAATTCAACAAAACTAACTTACATTGAATTATACAAAAAACGGGGTAGGAAGTCCTGGTTAGGAATAGATGCAATAACGATAAGGATCAACTTGCTAAATCAGGGATGCGAACCAGCCGGCCCCCGACGTGTATTTTTGCAGCCCGCAATGCGCTTGAATAGCTACAGTTCAAAAAGCAACTTCTAACCCTTTTCCCGCCTATGACAGGGTCGGGTATCCATCTTGTACCTCTGATTGGACACACCGGCGATATGTTGGATATTGTTTTGCACAGCCGGTTGCCAACCAAAGCTGCAACCTTTATGCTTATTTATTGTCGGTCTACTGTTCGTTGGGGAATTCCACCGACGCCAGGAGGAGAGTACACCTGGAAATGTAGCCTCATCAACCCGTTGCATAGTAGACAGGGGTCTTTTACGTGCAAATGCCGTTGCACATCACACAGGAACTCGGTTTTACTTGTCATCCGAAAAAAAGCGCGCTATGCTCCTCTCTCTCGCCTGAAAGAAGCCAACCCACCTTGGTCCCGTATCGAACCTAGAACTACTGACTCAGTTGCGGAGCTTGACTATTACTTCTACATATCATAATTACAGTATGCATTAGCTACGAGTTTGGCAAGTGCAGTCCTGCGTGATAGGAGGATCCCAATCAAGTTGAACAGGGCAGTGGTTAGGCCAGCTATGCTATATGGATCAGAGTGCTGGCCAGTGAGAAAGAGCCACGTCAATAGAATGTAAGTAGCCGAGATGCGAATTCTGCGGTACATGAATGGGGTGTGGACAGCTGATAGAAGTAGTTTTGTCGTTTCGGTTATGGTTACGTTATGGTTTTCGTTCCGGAAAAAATAACGGTTTATCCGGTTTCTGGTTTCGCTCCGAATATTAATTTAAAAAAAATTATTCGCATTTAACATGCTTTAAAATAAGCACATCTTTTATTTTGAAATATTGAAATTCTTCCAACTACTTCCTTTCCTGTAATGGACCTAACGAGCTTCTCCCCTCTTCGCATTACGTGTCCATACCACATCATAACACCGATCCCTCATTTTTTCCGTGATGTCCCCCACCCTATGCTGCCTCTAATATACTCATTCCTAATTCTATCAGCTCTTGATACCCCACTAATGTACCGCAGCATTCGCATCTCGGCTATTTGAATTCTATTGACATGGCTCTTTCTCACTGCCCAACACTCTGATCCACACATCCCCCAACACCCTCCTATCAAACAAGCGTAGTCCTGCGTGATAGGAGGGTCCCAAAGATTGGTCCGGGGCGCCATTTTGGCTGTAAGTATGAGAGAAACAGCTGCTTGAACTTACATTATATTCTTAATGTGCGGCAATTGTCTTTTTGTTGTTGTTTGTTGGTGTTTTAGGGCCCTTCAACTACAAGGTCATTACAGTCCCGCCAACAGTGTAGTTCTTATGCAGAGACTGCCGAGACACTACACTAATGTGACGATTTTTGGGTATTAGCAGTACCCAGTGTTCCCAAGCGGCCACCCATGTCAGTACTAACTGGGCTTGTGTTTCTTAACTTCAGTGATCGGACGAGAACTGGTGTGTCCAACGCAATTCGCCGCTCCCTTTGTCTTTTTGTCCAGAGCGACGTAAGAGCTAGAGCGGACCCTGTGTACAGCGTATTTCTGACGTTTAGAATGATTTTGGACACCATGCTCATGCGCGTGAGCAGCCAAGTTGCGTTGGACACACCAGTTATGGTGAGATCACTAAAGCAGCGCAAGCCCACGTTAGTACCAACATGGGTGGTTATTAAAGAACATTGGGCGCTGCAAATTTCCCCTCTCCTACATCCTCTACATCTACCTCCTCATCTCCCGCGAGCAGCCTCCTAAGGGGTTGGCCTGTTATGGATGCTTGGCTTACTCCCTAACCCATTAGTGTAACATAACAATGTGGACACTCCATTAGCATAAATATTGACCCAAGATGCAAAATGTGCAGAGACGTATCGCACACATAAGACAACTGAACAACAAGTGGCACGGTGAATCTGAAAAAATACGCGTTTACGCAGGTGTCGAACCGATAAGAGCGATGTTTTCTTCGGTTCAGTTTCGGTTCGAAGCCTTGGAATTAGGAATGGGTATATTAGAGGTAGCCTGGGGGGAAACGCGGAAAAAAATTAGGGAGAGTAGATTGAGGTGGTATGGACACATAATGCGAAGAGGGGAGGAAGGAGGAGGAGAATGTTAGGTTCATTACAGGAATGCAAGTGGTTGGAAGCACCCGAGGTAGGGGGCATGGGCGGATCTAGGTTTTTCGGGGCCTATGGCTTATCCAATTCAAAGTTCAAGTCACATTTTGTGGGCCCCTGACACTTGGGGGACCAGGGCGTAAGCCCAATTAGTCCCTATGTAGATCCGCTCCTGGTAGGGGGAGACAACAGAAGACGTGGAAGCAAATTGTCCGTAAGGGTATGGTGGTCGAGGACCTGGCGAGAGTGGAGGGCTGGAAACCGCAGACTCGACCCTGTCACAGGTGGGATAAGGGTATAATAATGATGATTAACTACGAGTAGCCTACAATATCTTTTCTTAAATTAGTAACGATTTCTTAAAATATTATTAATTTAACATTTCCTGGAATATTCCAAGAAATCGTGACATTTAAGAAAGAAAATGAGTCGCAATTGACATTCATTCCTTTCAGGACAGGTGCAGTTTATGCTGGAAAAGTGGCCCGCAGTTGAATGAGTTAGGCATTCATTTGTTAGACGATGGGATGAAATCTCTGGGTTGTGGAAGACTGGTGCGGGCTGTTATAATTAATTATATTGCAAACCTGGTATTAGCAATAAAGAGTTTGGCATTAGCTTTAGCCCCTATTCTTGAAGAAACTGCTCTGACTGAGGGCACCCCAACCAGGAATATTGGACGGATTGTCTGTGGGAGGATGCCGGCCTACCCCACCGAAAATCAATTGTAGTACAAACAACATAAATCCATTGCGGGTCGTCATTATGAACAAGCCCGGCTCGTGATCTTTAGGCGCCCTAGGCAAGTGGGTCCATCGCCCACCCCCATTAAATTTAATGCAGCTCTAAACTGTCCGTACGTCCCTCACGCCCTTGGCATTTGTCCCAATACCAATGCATTGCTAAGGCTCTGCAACAAGGCGCCTCGAGAAAGCCAACATTTAGAAAAGGCCCCACCAATCAGAGAAGTTTGGGAACCCCAGGAAGTTTGGGAACCTCCATGGCAAGGAAGTACCTCTGTAATTTGGCCGCCTCTATGAAATTTGCCACCATAGGCAGCCACCTAGGTTTGCCTGCCCCATGAGCCGCCTGTTTTTATGAAACTCCTACCCTAGGCCGATTCGTTCGTTCGTTGGTGTTTTAGGGCCCTTCAACTGTGTAGTTCTGATGCAGAGACTGCAAAGACACTACACTACTGCGACGACTTTTGGATACTAGCGGTACCCAGTTTTCCCAAGCGGCCACCCATGTCAGTACTAGCTGGGGTTGCGCTGCTTAACTTCAGTGATCAGACGAGATCTGGTGTATCCAACGCAATTCGCCGCCCCCCCCAGGTCGATCTTCACTGTCCGGAGGTCTTCACCCTTAGAACAACCTCGGTCTGAAACGAGTTCGAGCACCTCTATCGCACGAATCATGACAACACCTATCAATGAGGTATTATTTGGTCTTAAAAACAATTTACCGACACCAGAGGGCGAGATCTTACATGTGAGAAATTATTCCAGCCACACGCTGATGAAAAAGGTGTTTTACATGCAATGGTGACATCCTGCGCACCCCACCTTTTTACTTTCAATTGAACAGAAGGTAAGTCTTGAGCTTCCCTTTCGCTTGCCAGAAAGAAACCACCAGCTTCAGCCAGAATTGAACCTGCAACCACGAACCCACTTGTTCCAAAACACGCGAATACTGACGACCTACACGTTTACACGGAGGTTATTTGAAGGGTTACAAGAGACCACGTTTTTGATTGTCATTTGGGTGGAAGACACGCATATGACGGCTTGTTGGGAAAGCTGCGAGTCAGTGCAATCCTGTTTTTAAGGTTAAGGTCAGTATAATACAATTACGTCATTTGGAAATTCTCATCTCGTAAAAACCATAATTTTAAATACGATATAAATTTAAAAGCAAATATGACTAAAATATTGACATAATGACTGGCAGTAAGTGTAGGAGTGAATTCCTAATGTTAGATGACGTGTTGATAATAATGATTTCCGCCTAAGGAAGATTTTATTCATCTTGATAGATATTTCGGTATGCGATATTAAATCTGGACATAAAGTGTGATATTAGTAAAAATCAAAGGTCATGTTAAGAAGTGTCATCTTACTAATTCACATGTCAAGCTATCACTTTGTTATAAATGACTACTAATACTAATCCACACAAGATTAGATGACAAAAATCATTATTCATGTGGCGACAAGCAAACCAACATTTCTGACAGTGTTATCTTATTATTACGTATCAAATCACCTCGTTCGCACCAAAAATAACGACAATATTATTCAATCATAAACATGACCCCCACCAAGAATTTAAGTCGATAATTCAATATCTTACAGACCCGCCTCAGTGGCGCAGCAGATTTCAGGATACTGGATCGAGGTGGGTTGGCTTCTTCCAGGCGAGATAGAAGTCCCTAGTGCGCATTCCGTCGAACCTTCTCTACAATGCAACAGGTAGATGCATCTACAGGCAGAATTCCCAGGTGTAGCAGCTCGCCCCCTAGCGTCGGTGGAGTGCCCCAACGAACAGTAGGTCGACGATAAATGAACGTATGGGTTACAGCCTTGATCGGCAGCCGGCTGCATAAAAATGCCATCCAACACATTTCCCATGTGTCGATCCAGGGGGGCAAAGATGGGTACCCGACCCTGCCATAGGCAGCAAAAGGGTTAGAATATTGATTATACTGTATATACTGTAAAATACTGTAGTTGTACTTAAAATTACTAGTTGCTGTTGTAGTAGAGTTCGTAACCCAAAAGCATACTCAGGATAAACATTGGCCGTCCATCCACACGTGTATATTTTGCCCCATGTAGAAAGAATTCTTTGTGTGCTGTTGTCACATTCCAGTTCCTAATTAAGCATTTATTGGCCCCGGACCGAATTGATGTAACGATCCTCAAATCTCAACTTTTATATAGCACAAGACCTTAACATAGTAGGGTGGCTCACATACTGTATAATAACAAGCAACTCGTAATCCTTTTCCCACCTATGGAATGAACACAAGGGTGATACTGCATATTCGACAGTGTTCTTCCACAGCCGGTTGCCGACCAAAGCTGCAACCCCTCTGCTTATTTATGGCGGTCCACTGTTCGTTTGGGAGCGGTGAATTGCGTTGGACACACCAGTTCTCGTCTGATCACTGAAGTTAAGCAGCGCAACCCCAGTTAGTACTGACATTGGTGACCGCTTGGCAAAACTGGGTTCTGCTAATACCCAAAAATCGTCGCATTAGTGTAATGTCTGTACAGTCTCTGCATAAGAACTACACTGTGGACGGGGCTCTAATGACCTTGTAGTTGAAGGGCCCTAAAACACCAACAAACAACAACTGCTAGTTTGGGAAGTCCACTTATTTTGACAAGACCTCCTAAGATGGCATTTCCTTATATTTTATGCCTGTGGGACCCATGAAGCTCGATTCACACCAAATGAATCTGGATCACTCAGAATCAAAGTGACTCTGACTCACCAAAATTAAGCCTGGTGCTCCACCACTCAAATGTACACAGAAATCAGCTTTTGCTTTCGCACCAGACGAATCTGAATTTTTGACTCGCGGAACCCCCAGAATGTACTGCGGAACCCCGGGGTTCTGCAGAACACAGAAGACTGCTGCTATAGAGCAGGGGTGGCCAACGTTTGTGTACATAAGATCTACTTTTTATCTCAAAAAAGTGTCGCGATCGACTTTTTATCTTAAAAAAGTGTCGCGATCGACTTGTTGTCATAGGCGTTGTCAAAGTGGGGAGGGGGAGGTTCGATACTGGACCCACCTTGGTCCAGTATCGAACCTAGAACCACTGACGCAGACCTAGAAACACTGAGCCACTACGTCACCGAGGCGGGTCTTAAGTCCACACATCGCGAGTGATTGACCAACATTGGCTTCGCGATCGACTTGTTGGCCACCCCTGCTATAGAGCATCTGTGGACTATTCCTAATTAATTATAAGGTATGGGATCATTCAATTTCTTCCAAATGAAACCTAAAACGTGTGCTCCATGAAGAATGGAACAAGATTTCAAGTGAACACTCACAAATGAGTTAGCACTATGCCAAGAAATATTGCTGCCATGATTAATGCCAAGGGTGGGACAAACAAATACTGATTACATTCTTAATATCTGATAATTCCTTATTCGTATATCTCATTTGAAGTCAGTTTACAGTAATTTCTTTAAAATATCCAAAGTTTTTAGGGTGCTCAATGCTTTTGGTCAAGGATGTAGAACCACTGACGCAGTTACCGAGCATGCTACCCACTGCGCCACCGAGGCGAGTCTGATAACCTACTTATCGTGATCTATGCATATTTAAATACAGAAATACACGAATAAAAGCTTAAACTTAACACTGGGATTTGGGGGAGGGGGAGTGTAAGTCTGGGCCTGCTTGGTATTGTCGCATCTCATTCAGGATGTAAGCACCGCTACTGTCGAACAAGCTATCAGGGACTCACGAGTCAAGGGCGCTCGTTATCATTAAGGCAGGCCAGTTTGCTTCTTGTAAGAGGGAAGGACCAGCCAGAAGTAAGGTAGCCAACAAAAAGGACGGGGATGATACCTCATACAGGCAGTGGCGTCGCTAGGGTTGGCGTCACCCGGTGCGGGGACACCATGGTGTCACCCCCCTCTCCCGAAAAAAACTGCTTCTTCTGCTTTGGTGTCACCCCATTTCTCTTGGTGCGAGTGGTGTCCCCCGGTGCGGCCCGCACCCTAGTGACGCCACTGCATACAGGCCTATGTCCTCATAGCAGTACGTCATAAAGCGCGATTCGGGTGACGTGATGGACTCGTACATCGGTGGTTGTAGATTCGACCAGTGATGGGAGACTGCAGTCAGGCGAAAAAAATGCCCCAGTGACCACGTGTAAAAGATCATCTACAAATAAAAAAATCTTTTTCTGCTTGTAGTAAAATGTTGATGGACAAAATTTACAGGTGTAGGAGGCGGCCTACACCTGTAGCATACCTCAGCCATAGAGATTGATGCTAAATAATAAAATAAGCAATCATTCCCAAGAAGCCATCACACCAGCTACCAAGACGGAGTGAATACATAAGAGGGAAGATTGGGTTAGTTGATGATGAACACACTTCTAAGAAAGTGTTAAAAGGAGAAGTGGCAGGCGGCTGAAGAGATAAACAGGAACCAATCATCAGACTACATACATTACCTTTCCATTTCAGGCTCGTTTTATGTCAATTAACAACAGTAACAATGTGTACATATTAACGGTCAATCCATTCAAAAACACTGAAAGTAAAAATAATAAGAAATAATTATCATTAAACATCTACTGATTATATTGTTTATAAAAATATAGCCACAATTTATTTATAATATACAGAAAGGTGCGGAAAGACTCGACCACTTACAATAATGCCAAATAATGAAGGAACAGATTGCGAATAAAGAAGTCAGAAATGTAAAAAATGGTGAATGATTTAAGATAAGGACATTTGAAAAAGACAAAAGAAATAAGAATGTAGATAACATTTTTTAAAATGTAAAACCCGTAACTTACACTTATAACCAAAATGCTTCAAATTAATTTAATCGACCATCTTTTGTGCTTTTCTTCTTTGAAATGTGTATCTTACACTTTCCCTAGGCTTTATCACATTATAAATAGTTAACAACAATTAATGCTTAAAATAGGAGAAATAATAATTATAACGACAAGAAACTTACTATTAATTCTCCTCTAAATACATAGAATTTTGTTAATATTACATTTATATAAATATTTGGCATATATATTTACAGTTTTTTTCGTTATGTGATAGTACAACACATAAACTCTCACTTCTGTCATGCTACTGAGACTGAACTCTATTAAAGAAACAACAAATAACAAGTTAGACATTTATTTTCAACAGAATTGTAAAGTGAAGTTTACCTTATTTTTCATATCATGATGTAGTAAAGTTCACATATAGACTAGGTGTTTTAATAAAAAAAAAAGATGATGACCATTTCTGTGGCAAATGATTTCTAACTTTAAAAGCAAAAGCAGGGAGGGGAGAGAAAATCCCTCTCATTATCCTCTAGAAAATATTTTTCCGTAACTAGATTTCAGAAAAACTTTCATCACCTCTTTCTCTTCAACAGTTTTCTGTATCACAATAGATCAGATCAAACTTTTAAAACATCTCAATGCAACAACATGTGTTAGGCAAAGAATAACATTAAAAGTTTTAAAAAAATCGAGCTATTTATAAGAAAGCATTAGAGTTCTTACAAAATCACTAATATATAAAATATTAATTGAGAAACAAATATTTAAGAAAGTCTAGTGCATTGTAAGTTATAACGGGTAGTGGAGAGTCCATCAACTTTGACTCAAGGAAGCAGGGAGACAATGACCATGAGACAAAGAAGAATATATGACAAGTTATCTGCTGAAGTATCAGAAACGCAAGCGAAATCAGAAATTTGGAAACTTTTTTTGCGCAAAAAGGGAAGTTTGAAATACAGCTGACATCACTTCAAGATACTTGGCTCAACGTCTGTAAATATACAATGCTCTAAACTTTAAACCAACCTTAAAGTCTCTAACTTTTGAAGTTGATTGTAATACTCCAGGATAAATAATAAAAAAGACATTAAAAGGAATTTGAAGTGAAATTTGAAAGTTGCAAATAGGCACTTGCTGATATTTAAATATTCATTCCAATTTAATTTAAAATTTCGATTTAAAGTCTAAAAGTAAATTACTTTTCACGTGGTTTTATTTATGTGTAAATCACGTTTATATCAAACGCTTTCATTAAATTTACATAGGAAACGGATCTTACTCATAAATAAATATGTGGATATAAAAGGAAGCATATTCTTTGCATGTCAAAGAGCGGAATTAAACAGAAAAAGTATTAAAAACATCTTATAAGACTATTCAATGTATATATATGTATAAAAGGTATATGAATTTAAAGAAAGGAACCTTAATCAACACACATAACCACACTTCAGCAACAACGACCACCACACAACAACAATCACAATTGGTTTTTTTTAAAAAAAAGTACACAAAAGCACAATATGTTATACGACTGGAAAACTGCCGCTGTCAAATATTTTAGTGAAGAATTTCATAATTTTCTTATAAGGCAAAAACTGACATAAGCTAAAAATATAATTTTTAAATTCAAAAACATGTTTCCCATTCAAATCGTGACGCGCTTATGAATTGAGATTAGATCTCTCACATTAATTAGAACTAATATTTAGAAAATTAGGTAGTTTGAAGACTGGCAACTACTCAAATTCAGGGCAAGATGTTCATGATGTGTTCATAATGTTCTTAAATATATTTGGCACCTAGCGATAAAAAGCAATTAAGTCTGGGGAATGAAGTCTAGTAATACCCATAGGAAGAATTCATTCTGATATTTTGTTATAGGCCTAATTTCCAGACATGATCCACAGTTAAGAAACATTAGGATATGTGAAAATAGTTTGTATGTACAATAAAACACTTGTCATTATTTGTTTAAAATTTGTTCTTGGAAAATCTGGACTAGATAACAAGGGTTGAATGAAACTTAAAAACTTGTTATATCTGGATTGATATAGACATCTACAACACACATACAAACAGACGACGATGTTTGTTTAGTTTCACGCCAAAATCATTGTGGTTCACTAGAAAAACAGATATTCCATTATTTCGCTAACGTATCCTCCACTTTATCACCATATTTCACATTTCTTCACAGGATTCATTGGACTTTCACTGGAACACTTGAACTGCTCAGCAAAATCCGGCGAATTTGCAATAGGTCCCAGCACTCTACAAATTAGATCATTTAACATATAAACATTATAAGCGCAAATTTCGTCTTGCTTCATTTCTTTCAATCATGTTTTTCTTTTCGCCTCAAAAATCACACATGACTATAGTTAGATTAAACTATGGTCAACACATCGATATTATTATATTAACCAAAAGGAACTCGAGTTCAAATACCTAAACTTTGACGGACTATGATGGTCATTTAATATCTGATAATGAGTGGCTGCCTTTGTACTCGATGAACACCATAACTATAAAAATATTCCAAACTATTAATCTGAAATTAAAAATATAAGAAATACAGCTGTTTGACAATTACCTGTGCAAAAGAAATGAAAAACAATTGTTTATGCGTGAAATTAGCACCGGGTAGGGGTAATTCGTCTCCATTGACCTTCACCCACTCTTCATAAGCCTAATAAGCAATATTACACATTTTTTTATACAGTCGTTTATATATAAGTGCAAAAGTGCGATTTCAATCTTATTTACGTACATGAAAAGCTGCTTGTAAGCCCCCATTATCCGCAATGCTCTCTCCTAACGACTGTTTGCCATTTAACTGTAAATCCAAATCAATAGTTTTGTTGTAAAATAAAATAACGAAGAAATAAGTTGTCCTAACTGCAGATGTTTATAACAAAAAGCAGATAATTACATGTTCATCGTTAATTGAATAGTTGGAGTATTGATCTGTGATGCACTGGGCTCTTTCGTTGAACTTTTCTATCGTAGCATTTTCCCACCACTGATTCAAATTACCGAATCTGTCATATTCACGACCTATGAGAAATAAAAACTCAATAATTGCTTTAAAATGCTGCTGCTGCTGCTGCCCTGAATAATCTAAAAAAAAAGTTCCCACCTTCGTCATCAAAAGCATGTGTCAACTCGTGGCCCATTACCACACCCATCGCACCGTAATTTATAGACCTATAATCAACGATTTAATAATTTTTGTTTGGAAATACTCGTACTATTTAAAATTAATATCAATAGCGCGCATGAAATTACAACATTTTACACAACGTTCTACCTTGGATATTTGATGTCATAAAAGGGTGCCTGTAATATGCCTGCTGGAAATACTGTAAAATTTTAATGTTACTAACGACATAACCAAAATGGAATTTAATTATTAAACATTTTAAATAGCAGGATACTTGCCTACTTGATTTTTATTTGGTGTGTAATATGCATTGACTGTGGGTGGCGACATTCCCCATCTAAATTCCAAATGTAAATTTATGCTAAATACGTCAGTCAAGTAGTGTATCATTTCATGACACAAAAATAGTTACATACCTGGTTTTGTTAACAGGTTGACCTAATTTTTCTATATTTTTCTTTAAGTCAAATTTGTTCACTAATAAATTATTATTGAAATATTCATTTTCTTTCACTTCCAACTGCAAAAGTAAAGACAGCAGAGTATTAAAGTAATTGGTTCATTAAATTTCCGCAATACGACTTTTAAGATAAACGAATAACATACATCAGCATATTTTTCATTCAGTTGATTGGGATTCAATATAAATTCAGGAAATCCTATCATTTCTGCGATGGCATCAGCCTTAACATTGAAATTAAGACTCAATTATTAAAATGACTAAAAATGCTGTATTAGTCAAGTAATTAAATCAGCTTATAACCCCAAGTGCAAAATAATTTTGATAATAGTAAAGTACAGGAGCTCCCCACATTTGAACATTTTTACATCCTTCAATAATAGCCATTACACACCGTTACGAATATACTTCCGGTTGGTGAGGCCACCAGCATTTGTCCTATTGAGTTTCAATAGCGACAAATAACAACCGGTTTGCATAATTGAAATACTGTAAACGTCAGAAGCACAAACCTCACAAATAAGTTACATGAGGTTTCAAAACATTCAGAACTACAGAAATGCAGTGGGCCCTACTCTAAATGATATTAAAATGGGACGGAAGGTGCTGTTAATGAAAAAGTGACTAGCTTCATGATTACATGGTTTGAAATGGCATCCAGCAGAGATTATTGATGGCTTCCTATAGGATTGAGATTAATTACGGGGTTAAATACAACCCACTTAATAAGACTCTATAGTAGGAAGAAAGAATACGTATCCCTCAACTTTCTTTACAAAATTGCCGCTAAAAAATTCAAGGAAACCTTTTCTCTAGCTAAACGTCTCGTCTGATCATCCATCCAACTGAGGTTATCTAAATTCTTCTTAAAGGCACTTCGGATATTTTCGATCATCTGCACCGCCTATTTAACAAAGGAGTAAATAGTATTTTATTTATATCAAAACATATGGCAATTGCTAGTGTGTAGAATGATTAATTAAACATCACTTACCATAAGTTTACTCTGACCAAAAAACACTTCTTTAACAAACATGGCACCTAACGCAAAACCAAGGACTTCATTCGTATCCGAAACACAATATCTCCACATTTCTTCACCCCCATCAGACCCTAACAGGGCTTTCTGCAATATTTTCGAAGCATCACGAAATGGTTTGGATAAACAATTTGTTAGCGACCGCACCATATGCCAAACTAAATAATTATTCACAACACTGAAAAATTGTAAAAAAAATTCATTCAGGACATTATAAATGTGTTAGTAATAGTGAAATATAAAGGCTCTTTTCACAAGACAACCAATGGTTGGGACACATTCACAACTTTGATTCCTAATCATGCGCCATTATTCTTAATCGATTTAAAAATATCTTAATAATTAATTTTTAGAAAAATTGAAAAAACACAATAACAGTGCTTCCCATTATGTTATGTTGGATTAATGGGTTGGAGAGTAAGCCAAGCAGCCATAACAGGCCGAGCTCTTAGGAGGCTGCTCGCGCGAGATGAGGAGGTTGGTGCAGAGGATGTAGGAGATGGGAAATTTGCAGCACCCAACGTTCTTTACCAACCACCCATGTCTGTACTAGGGTGGACTTGCGCTGCTTAACTTCAATGATCTCACGAGAACTAGTGTGCCCAACGCAACTTGGCTGCACGATTGATTAGAAATCTAAAAGTCATCATGTGTCAGTGAAAACCAATTATCACACTACTTCCAGATATTGAATGTCTCACACGAAAAGGCCCAAAGGTCGCAACCCAACTCACGCTGTTCCATTGCTTGTACTGAGGTATTGTTCAATTAAAGTTGACAAATTCCTCATATAATCTGGAGAATAAATTATTATATCGTCACTAGGACCAATATTTTTCCCAACTTTTTGGAATGCTACATTAAAATATTGGGTCCAATTTACCTATAAATTTTAACCAATTAGTGATATGAATTTCGCAATATTCATGTTAAGAATCTGGACAAATTAAATGTATGGTACTTACGAATGGAGCTAATTGTTGCAGCCCACTAATATTAAACTTATTATACAACTTCTCAGCATCTCGCCTGTCAGCATCAGGAATGGTAATCTGAAATAGACGTTGAAAAATTCAATAGTTGTAGGAAACATCTAGATTTAATCTCGGTGATGTGTATACTGATGAAGGACATACTGCAGCTAAGTTGGTTTCAAATTTGATGACTTCTTTCATTTTATCTCGAGTAGAATTTTCATTATTACCAAGCAAAACTCCAATTTGTGTCATATATTTCAGATATGCCGTCAACAGCTCATCGTCGTCAGTTTTATTCAAATAAAAATCTCGAGCTCGAAGAGCCAGCTCTCCTTGTTCTAACTATCCACACACAGAAAACAAAATTACAACAAACCACAATATAACGATCTTACAACTCAAGTTACTATCTTACCTCCAAAACATGACTTGAAGAATTTCGATCATCTTCACCGACACCCCAGGTAAACAATCCACCCATATTGTAATCATTATGCAGGGTTTGTAAAGTAGTTTGAAAATCCCACTTGCTAACATCAAAGTCACCACCTATTCCCCATCCTCCGACCTGAAACAATGCAATCAATATTTTTATTACGTCTTCAAACAACGGATGGTAAATATAGTAAAAGATATAATGGACAACAACCTTGGATATTAAATCTTTTATGGGGTCGGCTCCAAGTTTTTCCATTGTTCCATTACGATCTAGACACGAATTGTAATAAATCCGAGCTTTTCTTTCTGCTGAATTTGTGTCCTCAGTTGTATTTCGTTCTACCAAATAAGCAAAACAAATTCAATCTCTTTTTTATATTTCACATACTTCCATCAGTTCAATAAACTTGTAATTTCAACTGTTTAATGCGAGGACTTTTAAGTGTAAATACAATTTCATTAATCACCTAGAGCGTTTTTCATCACTAACTCATTTTGCTGCCGCAATTTTACAAAAGTATTCCAAACTGATTTTCCTTCCGGAATGGGATTGGCTTTAATCCATCCTCCACATGCATATTGATAAAAATCATCACAAGGATGTGTGTCTGGATCAAGTGCATTAAGAATATTACTGGCTACTGTAATACATTCTTTACTTAAGCAATACTGCGTGACTGCTACAGAAATTTAAAAAGAAAAAATCAGTAGCTAAAATTAAAGTACGACATTGCAGTGGAAATATTTTAGATAATATACAATACTTGAATTTAAATGTTCTGTTTTGTTCAAAGCTTCGATGTTCACCACTCGATAAAACGATGCTGGATTCCTTAAAATGCTAACAGTTATAGAAAGTACGACGACCAAGAAGAACAGAACCGCACAAAAGATCACTAAGATTTTTTCCATATTTGATCTTCTGCTCCAAAGGTTACATCCGGTATAATACACCACTCTGGTTGGTCCCAACGATGGTGTCTCAGCAGGAACACTGCCATTACTGCTAGCATCATCTTCTTCAAAATTGGTTCTTTTATATTTGGTCATCTGAAGTAAAACAAATTCAAACAATACGAATTAATATCCTCATAGAAAATTTGAGTTGAAAATCAACTAAATACTCCAATTTCCTTGAGAGTATTTTCAGCCTAGAACGCTCGTTCAAAATTTGACTTTCTTTACTTGAAAGGCACTTCAGAGACAGCAAAATAGTTAGCAACAAGTTGCTACACAGTGCTCAAGCAATATACTGTACTTCGCATTCAGACAATTACATATTTTGAGATGCCGAAATCAAAAGCAAATGTTAATATGATTATTATATCAATTTCAAGAAACTGGGAAGTCTTACAAGAGTTCCAAGTTTCCACGTCAGCTCAACGTCTTAAGTAGATTACCCTCCCCCCTCACTTCCTCCGAAATGAAGTCTATAGTTAAAGTACTTCCTATTGAATTGAGAAGAGACGCGAGAAAAGGACACCAGCCATTAAAAAAAATCACAATTTCAATCAATAATGTTACTTATTATTAATGTTGATGTTGCCTGGCAACATCACTGAAGACAAAGTTGCTAGGAAACATCAGTCTATCGGATAATTTACTATCTTTTCAACATTTATAACGAAATATTCTAGTTCTTCTTTCGCCCTCAAACGATGCTATCCAATTTCCTTTCATCTCTGCCCTCCTCCATTTTATTATATGAATTGATTTAAATTGTATACGTTTCCGTTCTTGAATCTCTTTTTTGAATTTCAGACTGCCACAAACAACAGTAATAAAAGCAACTTTTACATCTTTATCTCAACAGAATGCATGAACCGCCACATTAACGCATAGTCCTTAGTCCTTATATCCAAAATGAAATCGATAATGATGAGAATTACTTGTCATAAACATCACAACACACACTCGCATACGACAACAGACCGCTCTCTCTTTCCTCATGTGCCTTTTTTTATTATCATGGAACCTAACAAATTGATTGAAATTTCGTGTATATTATTATATTCGCGGTATATTCAGACAGATAACGACATAAACAGATTTATGATTCAATTGAAGACCACATACCAATGATAGAAAAGTCCCGCCGTTTCAAAAACGGGTAAAATACAAAACGGCACCATAATATCATTAGGATAAAAGTGTCAAGTACCGGCAAATCAGACAAATGACATTCCATCATTTCCAATAACATTTCAATTACACCTTTATGATGTTTAAAGGAGCCACGGGCAGGGTGAACTGCTACGTGGTGCATCCCCAGGTGGTGGATATGAGAATCCTCACGACACATGAAGGGGAGTGGAACGAAAATTGCAATAAAGAATTGGAATTTACGGTTTAAGGGGTCAGATCCCCAATACCGGTGGTCGTCAGAGGTGAGCGAGAAGGCCCCGGGCCGTCATCATCATGCATCCGGAATGCCATAGGGGTGGAGCACATGGTAGACAATGCATCGAGTATCTTCTTTGGGGCAGGCCAGCATCCCCCAAAGACAACCCGTCCAATATTCCTGTGGGTTCCAGACGCCTGGCGGGCCACCCCCAGTCAGCACTGTCTCATCCAGCAAAGGGAATAACCTTAGATTAGGGACGAGAAATGTAGGGAGCCTTACAGAACAACGGAGAATTAATTAATATTTCAAAGCGTAGGTGGATTAGTGTAGCTTTCTTGCGGGGAAAGAGGTGGAATGGATCCGGGACTAAATCCTGGGCCCTTGAGTAGGGTACAAGCTTATACATATATACAAGTAGCAATGAGGAACGAAAAGGAGTAGGTATAGTACTACATAGTGAGCTTAAGCAGGTAATCAGTGTAGTTAACATAAAAAAAACACAGAATAATATTGCTTTTATGATTGCTGAGCTCTCCTCAGTGAAAATTTCCACAATGAATGGTGTGTCGGGAACAGAGAATTAGAAATGAATATTTTAGAGGTAGTTTGGAGGGGCATACTTGCACTATCGGGGACTCTAGTTCTACCGTAAAATCTCACGTAAAGTCCGCACCTCAAATATAGTCCGCGCCCATCTATAGTCCGCATTAGCGATGGGCATGTTTCAAATATAGTCCGCACTCATGTATAGTCCGCACTTTAAAATTCCTACTGCAGCCAGTGGCGCAACTTTTAGGGGGAATGGGATAAAATGAATTTGAACATGAAATGTCAGATTGCCCTGACGATGAAATTGAAATGTGAAAGATTTTATATTGCATTATCATATAAATAAGAACGTACTGTGTAAAATCGTGTTGTTAAGTGTAATAAGATGTTCAGAAAATGAAGAGCAGTTTTCATTGAGAACCCTGGGTGTCATTTAAAGTCCGCACCCATATATACATATACACCCATGTAGTCCGCCCTCGCATATAGTCGGCACTAAATAACCCTATGTTTCGCGTATAATCCGCGGGCACTACGTGAGATTTTATGGTATTTGAAAGTAGGCGGAGTTGCACATACTTTTAGTATCAGAGATGCTATGAAGTTTCCAAAGTAGGCGGAGTTCCTAGAAAAGCGAGATTCGTACAAACGGGATATTCCTGGCTACACGAGATCATTCGCAGAATCGATATGTTTCTTGTTCGCGGGGAGGAGGCCTTCGAGCCGAAGGCAAGAAGGCCGGGGGACCGAAACACCGAAAGTAGAGATCATTGTAAAGGTACTTTCCAAAGATAATTCATTGCATGCATCTTTCACCTTAATCGCTAGGAAAAATAGTAACCAGGTAAAATGGAAAGTGTAAAATAGAAATAACCCCGCCTACTTTTCAAAAACACGTTCCCAAACTCCGCCTACTTTCAAATAGAACTAGAGTCCCCGATACTGCAAGTATGCCGTTTGGAGGTTAGGGACAGAGCCGTAACGAGGGTATGAAGCGCCTGTGGCAAGTGTCTAATTTTCGCTTGTCCCTAACCCAATTATGACAAAAAAACTTAAACATTTTGCGCACCAAACCCAGTTGCGCCCGTGGCGGTCGCCTTCTTCGCCACGCCCTAGTTACGGCCCTGGTTAGGGACATAGCAGGAAAAAATGAGGGCGAATCGATTAAGGAGGTTTCGTGTATTCGTTGTAGAAATCCACAAGATTTTCGTATGCAAATGTATTGTTATATTGGAGAAAACCTTTCCTTTATGTTAATCCACAAACCAATATTAAATATTTATTATGCAATTATTATAATCCTTTAACACAGAGCGTAAGCGACCATCCACAAGAAAGTGCGATGAACAACATAACTAATTCTAAATCGATTTCAAACTTTGAAATAAAAGAATAATGCCATGCACCTGACCCAACAGAATGCTAAATTCCAAAAATTCAAACTGCAAAATCTAGAAAGAAAAACTGAACGAAATACATGACGTCATGCACTGAGTTGAAGTGTGACGTCACATAGCACATGCAGATGCTACATTTACCCTCCCCCCTTCGCTAGTATATGCACCCCTGCATTAGTATATGATGAGAAGGAGTTTGTTAGGTCCATTACGGAGCTGTAGGTTAATTGGAAGCTCCCGGGGCAGGGTAAGGTCAAAGCAGACATGCAAACAGAGTGTAAGAAAAAATATAGTACAGTGTGGGGTGAAATAGGGACCTAGTGGTAGATAGGCGACAGTGGAGGGGTAGAACCCACAATCTGACCGTGCCACAGGCAGGATAAGGGGATGATGAAGTTCAAAGGGCATCATCAAAATCAAATAGCCTTATGCAGTAATAAAGGGGTTTCCTCTAGTAAAATTCACAAGGACGCGGATCATGATTTAACCCAAGATAGAGGAAGATAACTGGATGATTTATGATTAATAAGATTAGGAAATTTTAGCTTACACCCGACTATTAACTGCATCCGTCCTTATTAGGTGATTTGTCAGAGAACACCGGTTTTTGAACTCAAATTATGAAGGCTTGTCCCTGGCGGAGGTCGATGTCATTTTCGTGATAAAGAAATTTATAAAGAGTCTATCAGTGATTTAAAGTTCTCCCACATGTCGGCTTGTCATCCTTTAAGTCTGATTACAGACTCAGAGAGAGACAGAGTAATCGCCGTACATAAGAGGATTTTACCGGAAGGACAAATGAGGCGTCTCGTTTACCCAACAGAAACTATTAGCCAACAAGGGTCACATTTACACCCACGAATTCAAGGACAGACGCACACTATGATCTAGAAAACGTAGACTTGAGGATAAGAGAAACATCCTGTCATCTCTGATCTTCAATTTCTATTGGAAGATGACTTAATTTCTGAAATTCTCCTCAAGACTTCCTGTCGCTGCCTTAGCGACTACTCTTTTCAAGTGAAATTATTATCAGTTACAATTTGCAATAGATGTATCAAAAGCTGCATAGAAACGACTTCCTACCATCAGATGAAAATGATTCGTAATTCATGATTTAAAGGGATGAAACCAATGTACTAGCAGCAAATCATCCTGTAGTAAATATATGAAGGCAGAGAAAGATACTGGAGGGAAGAAGGGGGCAAGGGAAATTTAAAGTCATGTGACAACCATCTATTTCGATGGCAATCAGCTCTCTCTCTCTCTCTCTCTGCCATTAATATCTCGGTGTTCAACATAACATTAATCTCAATCATACCGTATTTTCACGCATATACCGCGCAAACGAATATAGCGCCCAATCTGGGTAGACGCAACTGCACAGCCCCCCCCCCTGCATGGGAGCAGCGAGTTGCGTTGGACACACCAGTTCTCGTCTGATCACTGAAGTTAAGCAACGCAAGCCCAGTTAGTACTGACATGGGTGGTCGCTCGGGAAAGCTGGGTACTGCTAATACTCAATAATCGTCGCATTAGTGTAGTGTCTGTGCAGTATATGCATTAGAACTATGCAGTGGACGGGTCTCTAATGACCTTGTAGTTGACGGGACCTTAAACACCAACAAACAAAAAAAACTCCAACTCCAACTCCTAACCCCGCCTATGGCAGGGTCGGGTACCCATTTGTCCCTCTGAATGGACACAGGGTGATATATTGGACATAGTTTTTTCTGCAGCCGGTTGCCGGCCAAAGCTGCACCCCTACGCTTATTTATCGTCGGTCTAGTGTTCGTTGGGGAATGCTACCGACGCCAGGGGGCGAGCTCCTACACCTGGAAATTTTGCCTCATCTACCCGTTGCGTAGTAGAGAGGGTTCTTTTACGTGCAAGTGCCATCGTACACCCACACGGGACCTCGGTTTTACTTCTCATCCGAAAGAAGGCACACTCGCGGCTTCTCTCTCGCCCGAAAGAAGCCGACCCACCACGGTCCAGTATCGAACCTAGAACTACTGGCGTAGTTGCCGAGTGAGCTAACCACTACGCCACCGCGGCGGTTCTTAAACACCAACAAACAACAACAACAAACCCCCCCTGCAAGGTTTGCAAAATCGTGAAAATACGGTAAGCGAAAATCACTATTCAAAGCATTACAAGGCATTGTAATCTGCCATGAAAACCCCATAATTATCAAGTCAAAAATCATCATCATCATCATCATCATCACACCCTTATCCCGCCTGAGGCAGGGTCGGGTCTGCGGGTCCTAGCCTTCCACTCCCGTCTGTTTCCCACCAGGTCCCTGTCCACCCCGCACACTGCCATGTCCTTCCTTACAACCTGCTCCCACGTCTGCTTCGGTCTCCCCCTACCCCGAATGCTGCCGACCACCTGCAGTCCTGGGATGTACCTAACGAGCTCCTCCTCCCCTCGTCTCATGACGTGTCCATACCACCTCAGCCTATTCTCCCTCATTTTTTCGGCGATGTCCACCACCCCCAGGCTACCTCTAATATACGCATTCCTAATTCTATCGGCTCTCGATGCGCCACTCGTTTACCGCAGCATTCGCATCTCGGCCACTTGCACTCGATTTACATGGCTTTTCTTCACTGCCCAGCACTCTGATCCATACAACATAGCTGGTCTAACCACAGTCCTGTAAAACTTCCCTTTCAACTTGATTGGGACCCTCCTATCACACAGGACTCCGCTTGCCTATCAAGTCAAAAATCAATGTTGCTAATTCAGAAATAATGGAAATATAATGAATGATTCATTTTATCACTTCCTTCCCAAAGTTATATTATCCTGGGTTTACGATTAAAACATACTGCAGCTGTTGCAAAAGCTATCCCCACTTTCAGCCATTATGGTTCCGTTGGATGACTAGCACCCTCCAAACATCATTCTGCAACTAACTGTAGCACTATCAAATACCAAAGGTTGTAAATTCGATGCTGAAATCGTCTAAGTTTTCTTCCATTCGTCCTTATTGTCGCCTTAGCTTACATTATTGCAAAGTGAAATGTGTTA
>JAAFCE010001036.1:50082893-50293307 GCA_013389805.1 Trigoniulus corallinus | reverse complement strand
GCTTCAAGATGTTATTTTCTTGAATCACTTTCAAAGATGCTTACTTTAATTTTTAACTATTTTTTCCCGTTAAATTTTGAATTACGTTGTACTGATATAAGCACACATTAAACTGAAAATGACGGTTAAATTTCTATTAGCAGCACAAAATAACCTTGATGATTAATACAAATTTAATTAACTACAGCGCTTTCTGCCTTAAAATATAATTATCATATTTAATGACAATCTTATCGTCACAGCAGTGAATTAACGGCAATAATGAAATTACGTCCTAATTACATTTGGATCTCGATTGATATCGCATTTTGTCGTGCATTTTTTATTTCCCACATTATCTAATCCTTCTTTCCCTTCCAGAAATTTATACAATTGAATTATTATAATTTGTCGTGCTATTTATGTTTTTATTCTTGTCATCATTCTAAAATTAGGGCATTTCCGAAATTCATTTTCTGTCATACGATGGAGTTCAACTGATAGGGCTCGCATGCGTCTTAAAATCATTTTTGCTATTGATTCCGTTATTTAACCTCGACTTGTCCCCTTCCGGCAACAATTTACCGATGCAAGAGGCAAGGATCTACACCTAAGGTATTTTTGTTGATCTACACGTATATTCTACTTCGTGTAGAAAGGGTCCTTGCCAGTGATGAGAGGGCATAATCCCACACGGAGATCGCCGCTTTAGATGCCATCCAGAGGTTCACTGAGTCACCCAGGTACGCTTCTTAAAGGTGGCATGAAGTGAAACCACTGATCAAAAGTTAGTCCATGGAGTCCCTTCTCTTTCTGCCAATGGCTTTCCAGAAATGTCAAAAGAGACAGAAGAAAGACAGAGAGGGGGACAGAGAGATAGAAGTAAGAGAGGGGAGAGGAGAAAGGGAGAGGCGAGAGGGAAGGGAGTAAGAGAGAGAGAGAGAGGATTTCCGTGTGTTGGTGTTTTTGGGCCCTTCAACTACAAGGGTCATTAGAGCCCCGTCCACAGCATAGTTCTTATGTAGAGACTGCACAGGTACTCACTAATGCGACGATTTTTGGATATTAGCAGTGCCCAGTTTTTCCAAGCGGCCACCATGTTAGTACTAGCTGGGGTTGCGCTGCTGAACTTCAGTAATCAGACGAGAACTGGTGTGTCCAACTCAATTCGCCGCTCCCCAAGACTGAGACAGACAGACAGACAGACACGCACGCGCGCGCGCGCGCACGCACAGAGAGAGAGAGAGAGAGAGAGAGGAATGTAAGAGAAAAAGAGTAAGAGAGAGCGAGATAGGAGGTAGTATTAGGAAAACTCTTAATGTCACAGTTCTCAAAAACGAGCGCATTTTCATATGTGGGTCATCAAAATTCCCAGGTGAGGAAGCTCACCTATCTCATGTCGTCGTAATGGTCTTCAGAGCTAATATACTGACGTGTTATAATCAAATAAATAGGACTCACCGCTATAGAGTGAAAATGTAATCGTACGTGGGCTTACAATGTCGCCTACCAGGTCACGAACCAGGCCCCGAATCGGTTATAATCAAGAACTGAAAATCTGCATCAATAAATTAAAAGCCGAGCTTCAATGTTAAATTTGATGGACGGGACGCTCCGAGAAACGTATATTAAATTTCTTTTTTGGCGTCTGATCGGAGTCCCAGTGTTGTTTTCTTTACCCTTTAAAATTTGCAATAACACATTCTGATTAGATAAAATGAATTTGAAGTAAGAGACAAGGTAAATACACCTGTCGATAAAGGATTTCCTCTGTCACTGTTCCCCCTTCCTTTGAATTCATATAGGCCTAACTAATTAAATATTTTCTTGATTGATTGTCACTTGAAATCATTCATGTAAGTGGATTGTAATTTTCGTCATGTCAACTACGTTTTTCTCCCGCTGTTGTTCTTGTTCTGCATCAAAATTGAAAGTATTGGCATAGTAAATAATTGGATTGATAACTGAACGTTACCAGGGCACGTTATCATCTTTTGTTGATTGCTAAAAACCTAACATCCAACGGTGACGTCACTTCTTAAGGAGATAAAAAACACATGCGGGCTTCAACGAAATAATTTTAAAGCCTTTTAAAAATACACTCATGACATTCATTTCTACCTTCCGAAGAGAATTGTGGAGTATAAATAGACTTTAACCATGAATGTATGACGACGGCTGACTAGTATTCTGAAAAAAAATCCGAAATCCAAAATGAACGGTGAATTATTCTGTCATATTTTACGTCAAACCACTTTTTTAGATGCAGGTTTGATCCCCCATTGTGAGATGTTTAGAATGGGATCCCACAGGGCCCCCTAGAATGGCATTTGTCATACCATCTTTCAACAACATCACAGATGTAGACTAAAAAAAAAAGCATTCCTTGTTGACAGGCGCTAGTTTGGCATAAAAACTAACCTTGCTGTACAGACCCAAATGATTACATAACCCTTTTAAATGGGAATTTCGGATAAAATAAGGTATTCAGACACACTGCTGTTCGTCTGTGTTTTAGGGCCCTTCAACTACAAAGTCATTAGAGCCCCATCCACAGTGTAGTTCGGGAGCGGCGAGTTGCGTTGGACACACCATTTCTCGTCTGATCACTGAAGTTAAGCAACGCACGCCCAGTTAGTACTGACATGGGTGGTCGCTTGGGAAAGTTGGGTACTGCTAATACCCAATAATCGTCGCATTAGTGTAGTGTCTGTGCAGTATATGCATTAGAACTATACAGTGGACGGGTCTCTAATGACCTCGTAGTTGACGGGACCTTAAACTCCAACAAACAAACAACAACAGTGTAGTTCGTATGCAGAGACTGCACAGACACTACACTAATGCGACGATTTTTGGATACTAGCGTTACCCATGCGGCCACCCATGTCAGTACTAGCTGGGGTTGCAGTGCTTAATTTAAGTGATCAGACGAGAACTGGTGTGTCCAACGCAATTTGCCGCTCCCCAGACACACTGCATCAACGAATGAGTACAACAGTTGACATCAGGTCGACATCAGCCAGTAAAAACCACTGTTTATTACTCCAGTCATCAATACCATTATTACGAACCCTTTTCCCCCCTACTATAGAGAGCCGGTGATACGGGGAACACACGTGTGAAATGTCGGACGACTTTTGAGGGCGTCGAGGCAAATCCACAGTCCCCATTTTTTAATGCCCGCCTGTTGTCCTTTTTTGGAAGATTTCCTTTTTAACTATACAGGAAGTGAGCTTCTTCAACACCTGGGAATTTTGGTGGCCCACACATATATTTTGTCTTAATGGAGAAAGGGGAAATCACCTCAGGACCTACATCCACAGACGCATGCTACCTGTGAGCCACCAAATGGGGCGGACGAATTCACTCGATGTGTGGGTATTTAAGACCCGTGAGCGAACAGGTAACATAGTACTTCCATAGTTCCAGGTCTTCACTTCCTTGCTTGGTTTGATTTGTTGGTGTTTTACGGCCCTTCAACTACATTGTGGGAGCGGCGAGTTGCGTTGGACACACCAGTTCTCGTCTGATCACTGAAGTTAAGCAACGCAAGCCAGTTAGTACTGACATGGGTGGTCGCTCGGGAAAGCTGGGTACTGCTAATACCCAATAATCGTCGCAATAGTGTAGTGTCTGTGCAGTTTATGCATTAGAACTATGCAGTGGACGGGTCTCTAATGACCTTGTAGTTGACGGGACCTTAAACGCCAACAAACAAACAAACAATTCAACTACATTGGTTATTATAGCCCCGTCCACTGCGTAGTTCTAATGCAAAGACTGCACAGACACTACACTAATGCGACGATTTTTGGGCATTGGCAGTACCCAGTTTTCCCGAGCGGCCACCCAGTACTAGCTGGGATTGCGTTGCTTAACTTCAGTGATCAGACGAGAACTGGTGTGTTCAACACAATGCAGACGTTCTACTTCCTTGCCGGTGAAAAGGTCACCCTTTCTAGCTCTAATCGTACCCCCATCCCCCATCAGTGGGAGAAAAAGAAAACCAACAACCTCAACCAAGGAGGGAGACGCATATAACGAATTTGAGCTTAAGACGTAAAAGCACTCTGCCGAATTTGGCGTCAATTCATAAGCAAACCGTTACTGAGGCCATTTCCTGCCAAGATTTCCAAGATTCCAAGACGAATCCAAGATTTCGACGCAGTAACAAGCAAGTGGAAGAAGGTAGTTACAGTATAAATAGGGCATGATAGAAAAGAGATGAAGTGGGAGAAATGAAGACATCAGGAACTCATGGGTGAACTGAACTGGCTGCATAGTGATCGATGTCCAAAAACCCACGCTGAAAGTTAACCGCAACTGACGACAATGTGATAGCATTACCTGTCAATACTTGATTTAAAAAATTAAACAAATATTGCTTACCTGTTTTAACTGCATTCCGTTCATTTCTTTAAACAAACTATTACAAGAAGCAGCAGAAACACAAGAAAAAAAAGACAATATAAAACATCACCGTTTCGAAATCTGGTATTACCTCATGCAAACTTAGACTTAACAAAAGATTTGCATATAGGAATCAAATAACTATAAAAAGGGAAAAAATGTCTTCAAGGTTAATTAATTTTTGATAGGCAAGTAAGTCCCTTAAAATGTCATCTTAAACTTTAAGTACTATGTTGGGGAGTAAGCCAAGCAGCCATAACAGGCAGAACCCTTTGGAGGCTGCTCGCGGGTGAGGAGGAGGTAGGTTTGGGGATGTAGGAGAGGGGAAATTTGCCGCATCCAACGTTCACTACCAACCACCCATGTTGGTGCTAACGTGGGTTTCCGTTGCTTAACTTCAGTAATCTCACGAGTACTGGTGCGTCCAACACACAAGTAGAAGACCTCAAGGGACAAGAACGGCAAATGCGAAAAATTCAAATTGTTATACCTGTAATTGGAACGCGAGTACATTAAACCATCGTCCCTCATCATCATACCCTTATCCCGCCCGCGGCGGAGTGGATTCTGCGGGTTCTTGCTTTCCAATCCCAACTATCTTCCATCCATCCCCAATCACTACCATATCCTTACACACTGCCTGCTGCCATGTCTGCTTTGGTCTTCCCCTACCCTGGGTACTTTCAACACCCTGCCTTCCTATGCAGGGCAGTGGCGACAGCACATGGAGGGAAGGACAACAAAGAAAATGCTGAGTGTGTATGGGAACAAATTAAAGATACGTGGAAGCGCTCACTTTTGTTTTGGGCAAGAGCCAGGTCCCTGGAGACAAAACAGAGGATGGCAAAAATCACAGGTGGAGGGAAGGGTTGCGGATTGTGTGGGGATCAAGTGGAGGATGTCAGTCATGTGATGCTGGCATGTCAAATGCTGGGCCACTGCAGGAGGGGTTGAGGAATCCCCACATTGGAAGAGGTCCTGGGAGTTGTAGCTGTTGGGGTAGAGCGACTAAAATGGGTAAAAAGGACAAATATGCTGCTGGGGTGCTGGTGGAGATCTCGACACTTGGGTCGTCTAGCATGAAAAATCCCGCTTGCAAAGTATCCGTCCCAAAGAATTACATATCCATAATTGACCAAACGACCTCGTTCCCTCCTCTTCTCATTACATGTCCATACCACCACAAGCTACCTCTAATATACTCATTCCTAATTTTATCAGCTCTCGACACTCCACTCATGTACCACAGAATTCGCATCTCAGCTACTTGCAATCTACGTGGCTCTTCCTCCCTGCCCAACACTGCTCCATACAGCACAGCTGGCCTAACCACCTAAAACTTCCCTTTAAACTTTACCGGGACCCGCCGATCACACAGTACTCCACAATCATATCGGAGTCTCTGGAACACCGATCCTGGGTACATTACATTACGTCTTGCATCTTTATCACTAGCTCGCCCTAACAGAGTACATCATAATTAGTTTCCTGCCCTTCCAAATTGAAAGCTAAATACTGTATTCTTCATCTTCATCTTAGGCCTCCCTTTTGTAACACTGCTCTACTATCATTTAGGCTCCTTTCTATTCCCTGGAGTCAGAAGGTGGAAGATGCAGTCAGATGGTACATTATGGGACAGCAGGTGGTTGGTGGAATCAGGAGTAGGGGGAGGCCAAAGTGGACGTGGGAAAAGGGTGTTCAGAGGGACATGAATGAATGCTGGGTGAGGGATAGGCGGGAGTGGAGGATTAGGACCCGCAGACCCGACCCCACCCCGGATAAGGGTGTGATGATAATGATGAAAGCCATGTGCTCTTTCTGCCTCAAGGATTAACTGCTCTTTGTTGTAAGTTAATATGTTAGTATGGGATCACGTCAATTTGGCCCATGACAATTCGGCGTATGACAATTTGGCGTACATACCGATCTCTTGGGTGCACATATGTGTTCAAAATTGCAACTGTCATAACCAGTGGCAGATACAGGATTTTCGTCGGGGAAGAGTTTAGCTAATACAGGGGGGGTTGAGCTAAACCTCACTTATTATGCAAATATAAGTTTATATGTGCATGGGAGGGGTTGCAACCCCAAAACCCCATCCTAGATCCGCGCGTGGGCATAACAGTCATTGCAACGGTCCCGTATAACACAGTTAGGTTTGTTTGTGTTTTAGGGCCCATCGACTTCCAAGGTCATTAGGGCCCTATAACACAGTTATGGTAGGCATTCATTGTTCTATTACCTTGCAATGACTGTTGAAATATGTTGTTATGACAGTTGCAATTTTGAACAAATTTGGGCACCCAAGAGATCGGTATGTACGCCAAATTGACGTACGCCAAATTGCCATACGCCAAATTGTCATGCGCCAAATTGACGTAGACCCGTTAGTATGTTGCACATACGAGTTTGGGAATCGGCTAAGCAGCCATAACGGGTCGAATTCCATACCCCCATCCCAATTAACCTCCTCGTATCCCTATTTGACCATCGTCTTTGTGACGAAAAACTATTTAAAAATATACATAACTTTTTAAAATTATATTTATGTACATTGCTCATTATTATGTACCTTCAAGGTCTTTAGCATGAAATTGAGATGAAAAGATAAAAAATAAACAAGACAAATATACTGTAATTCAAAAACTACTTTTCCTTCAGGCAGCCGATGGCAGCAGAAAGCCATTTTAAGGATTCTGAAAACTGGGGTGAAGTCTTTATCCTCTGCGGAATTTTGGCCTGTCAACACCAGATAATATTAATCTCTCTCAACTTAGTAATTTCAGTTCAGATATTAGCTCTCTAAAGTTAATATTTCAGTAGTATATACTTAATAGTGAAGTGCTACCACACTCTTCAAAAATTTGATTTGAAGTTGAAAGCTTGAGTGGGCGGATAGAAGTATTGAGGGCAAAAGGACAGATAAGGTTTACTTTTTTCAAAAAAAGAAAATAATACATATATGACAGTATTAGATATATTTGAGAAGATGAAAGGAAGTCAACCATCCTCTTCCACTATATCTATAGGAGAAAAGTGCACTTCAGTGACAGAAAAATAATATTCTTAAGTACGCCATTCAAAACGCAATGACGTAGTTCCAGTGTCCCAAAAAACACCAAATGACAGGAATTTAACTTTAAGCAGCGTAACTTGTATTGCTTCTACCTATCAGCCCTTTTATAATTCAGTGAAATTAAGCTAACATCTTTATTTCGTCGAAATGTAACCCCAATTTAGGGGTGCAAGGATGCAATATGGGAGGGAGCAGTTTTTCCCTGCCCCGGGTGGGTTGGGGAATCAGCCAAGTAGCCATAAAGGGCCAGACCCTGTGGAGTACCCAAAGTTCATACCAACCACCCATGTTGGTACTACAGTAACTTTGGTTCATCATCATCATCATCATCTCACCCTTCTCCCGCCCGAGGCAGGGTCGGGTCTGCGGGTTCCAATCCTCCACCCCCGTCTATCCCCCACCAAGTCCCCCTCCACCCCACACGCCTCCATGTCCCTTTGCACCACCTGCTCCCAGGTCCGTTTTGGTCGTCCTCTACCCCTACTGCCCCCAACTTTTCCCTGTGAGGGTCCCCACATTCCAAGTCCCTAATCTGAGCCTGACTCCTGTACTCTGTTTGACAGCTCTGACTGGGGGCACCCCAGTCAGATGCCTAGAACCCGCAGCAATAGAAGCAGGGCTACCTGTGGGGGGGTGCCGTCCTACCCCACACTACAGTAACTTTGGTTGCGTTGCTTAATTTCAGTGATTTGACGAGAACTGGTGTGTCCAACGCAACTCAGCAGCTCATGATACATTTTTTGGGATTGTTGTTGTTTGTTGGTGTTTTAGGGCCCTTCAACTACAAAGGTCATTAGAGCCCCGTCCACAGCATTATTCTTGACAGTCCCATCTTCTCATCACCGCATCAGTGGTTCCAGGTTCGTAACTGGATCGAGAAGGGTTGGCTTCTATCGTGCGAGGCTCCGATGTTTTTTGTTCGTTGTTGTTCTAGGGCCCTTCAACTACAAAGTCATTACAGCCCCGTCCTATGCATAATTCTAATACAGAGACTGCACAGGCACTACACTAATGCGACGATTTTTTTGGGCCTTAGCAGTACCCAGTTTTCCAAAGCAGCCACTCATGTCAGTACTAGATGGGGTTGCGCTGCTTAACTTCAGCGATCAGACGAGAACTGGTGTGTCCAACGCAATTCGCCGCTCCAAGTTTGTGAGAGCCTGGTAGCTGATAAGCGGGAGTGGAGAGCCGCAACCCGCAGATCCGACCCTGCCACAGGTAGGATATGGGTATGATGATGATGGAACCCTATATGAATACAGTGTAGTTCTTTCATTTCTATGTAGCTAAAAGCAATGAAGATGTAAGATTAGTGCACCTACTGTATGTTTATTTTTCTTTAAGCAAATTTGAATCATTATGCTTGGTTAATAGAGCACACATTTTGATCAAATAAAACAGGAATTTTATAGAAAAATTAACCCTATTTAATGACAAAATCGTTATGTGATTTTCTTTACTTATAGTGTACAATGAACTCCTTAATCTCTTCTTTATATATATAAAAAAAGCTATAAAAAGCTTTAGTGCTCATTTCAACGGGCTTTTCGTAACCCCTTTTATTCTTTCAACCTACCAATATTATTTTCAACATGGTTTCAGTACAGACCCAAAATTAAATTCAGAAGCTCTTTGTGAAATGATTTGTGCAGAATAAGAGCCAGTTCAGAGAGCGTGAAAATAGAGAGGACATTCAGGACACATGCCAATTTTTCACCACCTAAAAGATTCCTTTATTTATGTGTCGACCTATATAATCTTACACATAACGGCTCATTGTGCTGCACCGTCGAGAAGAGAACATTTTGGCAAAAAGAAGGGATTATCTGGGACCCTCAACCCCTTCTTAGATATGATTCCCTAAAATTGGAAGCCATAAGAACCTGTCATTTATAGTTACACTCATGTTCAAAATTAATAGAATAAACACATTTATTAAACTTTCTCAAAAACAACTGGACAGAACTTAGTAAAATGGTGGCAGGCATCATGCTGGATGGTAGCACACCAGTCCACGTGTTGGACACAGGCTCCCTGACTGCTTAGAAGCATATAGAGATCTTAGAGCCTTCTGTGCGACATTTCAGGGGTGCAGTTGGCTCCCAGTTCCTTTTGATGAATGACAATGCTCGTCCATATAAGGTCCAAATGGTGGATGAATATTTTCAGTGAGGATATTCGGGGATATTCCTTTTGAACATGTCTGGGATTCTCTTAGGGGGGAAATTCCAATTAACCATCCACGAGGTAAGAACTGTTTTTGTGCAGGACTGGGTGCAGCTGCCCCAGGGACACATCAACTGTCTCATAAACAAATGATGAGTCGCTGTGTAACCAGGGAGTCTTTTAGAGGTAACAATACCCCCGAAATAGCCTCTTGAAATGTCAGTTTTAAACATTCCTCATAATTTCGCAATGATATTTACTCCGTTACAGGGCATAAATTGCTGTTCAATATTACTCTGTCTCAGTACCAAATTTTACTAAATTCTGTCCAGTGGTTTTTGAGAAATTTCAATCAATGTGTTTGTTCTCGTAATTTGGAACATAAGTTGCTAACGTTAAGTAACAAATTTTCGTTTTGTTTCGTTGGTGTTTTAGGGCCAGTGGCGTAACTAGGTTTTAGAGCCAGGGGGAGCAGGAAGCATATTACGAAGGCGCCATTTTCTGAAAATTTGCCCTAGCTACGCCACTGTTTAGGGCCCTTCAACTACAAGGTCATTAGAGCCCCATCCACTGCGTAGTTCCAATGCAGCGAATGCACAGACACTACACTAATGTGACGATTTTGGGGTATTAGCAGTACCCAGTTTTCCCAAGCAGCCATCCATGTCAGTACAAACTGGGATTGCGTTGCTTCACTTCAATGATCAGACGAGAACTGGTGTGTCCAACGCAATAAACCTCTCCCAACCAAACCAAATTTGCCATATAGTCGAATTAGAAAGCTGTAATTCATAAGGAAGGTGGGGTAGGCCTATGCAAGCAAAAGCAACTCCTAACCCTTTTCCCGCCTATGGCAGGGTCGGGTACCCATTTGTCCCTCTGAATGGACACACGGTGATATACTGGTCATGGTTTCTTTCTGCAGCCGGTTGCCGGCCAAAGCTGCACCCCTACGCTTATTTGTCGTCGGTCTAGTGTTCGTTGGGGGATTCTACCCTGCTCCTACACCTGGAAATTTTGCCTCATCTACCCGTTGCGTAGTAGAGAGGGTTCTTTTACGTGCAAGTGGCATCGTACACCCACACAGGACTTCGGTTTTACTGCTCATCCGAAAGAAGGCACACTCGCGGCTTCTCTCGCCCGAAAGAAGCCGACCCACCACGGTCCAGTATTGAACGTAGAACTGCTGGCGTAGTTGCCGAGCGTGCTAACCACTATGCCACCGCGGCGGGTGGGGTATGCCTTTGCAATTTGTGTAAATTTACTTGTGCAAGCGAATTGGTACGAGTCAATCGTTACATGCAACAAAGACTTGCGCAAGCCAAATGAATGACGTGCAATAATTCAATTTATTTGCGTAAATTGCAAACCCAAATCAGTTTGCACACCGTGGCGCACAGGTAGCTTACTCGATTACTGCTTCAGTGATTTTCCAGGTTCGATACTGAGTTGACGTTAATATATGAAACGTATAGATTAGCAAAATTCCCAGTTGTTGGAGGTCGCCCCCTGACGTCGGTAGAGTGCTCTAACAAATATTAGGCCAACGATAAATAAGCATAGGGGTTGTAGAAATAGATTGGCAGTCAGCTGCATATCAATACCGGTCAACAGATTGCTCATGTGTCCCAATGGGACAAAAATGGATACCCGACCCTGCCATAGGCTGGTAAAGGGTTAGTAGTTGTTGTCATTCAGTTTAAGCAAATTGCTTCAGGATGTAAACCCATATGAGACAATGGCCTATTAAAAACTCACTGTTGTCATTTAGTAATGCGGTATGTTAGTGCAGTCGCAGGTTTACCGTCATGTCCAGCATAAGGACAAAACTAATGTGACTGGATTAATTCCTTTAAGCCGGAAGTCCTTGTTATTGAAATTGGACTCCAGGATCGTTGAAGAGATCAAATTCATAACATGAAAAGATTACGTTTCAAATGTGCCTGCAATAATTTATTTTACAGTCGAGTGATCTTGAGAATAAAAAAGTTCATTTATTCATTGTCAAATCTAGATAAGGCTTGAGTGCACAAGGTGTACTTTGAAGATCAAGTGGCATCGTGTACCCCATCTCCATGCTCGTTTTACGTCATCCGACATAAATAATTAATCCCTAACATTTCTCCCACCCTTCTTCATGGAGGAAAGAATTGAATATACCACCACTGAAGCGTCTCAGAATAAGGGTTTCAGACCACGCCTTGGAGATCCTAATTGAGGCCCATATAAGGTTTAAATGTAACTTATGCTTAAGTCGTAACAACATCAGAAAGCAGGGCCCGCTCTAAGGGGGGCCAACCCGGGCATTCGTCCGGTGCGCAAAAATTTAGGGGCGCCATTTTGGCTGTAAGTGTGAGAACGGAGCACGCGAACAAAGCGCTGCTTTAAGGGGCGGCAATTTGTCTTTTTGTCCGGGGCGGCATAAGTGCTAGAGCAGGCGCTGCAGAAAGCAATCTCCTGCACCTGAGATCATCATCATCATACCCTCCTCCCGCCTGCGGCAGGGTCGGGTCTGCGGCTTCTTACCCCCCCCCCCCCCCCCCGCCTATCGCCCACCAATTTCCTCTCCACCCCGCACGTATTCCATGTTCCTAGTATTAGTCTAACCCCCTGAATTGCGGTGACAGTACTGACTGGGGGCACCCCAGTCAGACGTCCAGAACCCGCAGGAATAGTGGCAGGGCTACCTGTGGGGGAGGGGGTGCCGTCCAACCCCACCTCCTGCACCTGAGATGCTGGTCATTTATTCATTCATTCTCATCTAATTCTCGTCTCTCTGATAGAAGCCATCCTTTTCAGCTAGAATTGAACCTGCGCACCACAAGCCTGAGATTCGACTGTGCATTCTTCGGAGCCACTGAGGCGGGTTCATTTTTATTTGACATTAGGCAGATTGTGAGGCCTCATCCAATCCTCGTATTACACCATTCTTGTCTAGGATGACTTTTCAACCCCCTCTATGGTCTACAATTTTAAAACTGACTGACGTAACGCATTTTTTGAATTATCCCTGCAGGTTACAACATAGTCCTGACGCAACGTCGCATTTGACGTCTATGAGAAATGCCATTTTTACCGTTTAACGACATTCTGAACAAAATACTGTAGCTATATCTGCATTACTTAATACTTGAATTAAACCGTTTTATAAATTCTGTATTAAATTGTAAAGTATACAAATTCTACTGTGACAATAACAACAGTGTGCATTTCTCTAGGTGACATGACGCCAGCCGGAATAATAATTCGGTAATATTAACCGATATTGGGAATAGATACTGTACGCGTATAATATGCAAGTAGTCACAAGATGCAATTTATACGTAGAAACGTAGAATTCAATCTCGTAAGTGCATCTTTCTGGAAGCTAGCCTTTGAATAACAAAAAAATGTAGCTGTTGTATCAATGTCAGATTTAGATTCTATTTTCTAGGGTCCTTTGCCCTCTTATTTGTGTTATGCATGCAAAATCTAGAACGGATAAAACCGAAATACAACCATAATGCAAATCGAAAATGATATTCATATAAAAGATATAATCAATCAATATACATTTTCAAAAAAAGAAAAGAAAAATACTTACCGAAAATTGCAATCCAAGCAAACTGTTAAAAGTAGTATCAATGCTGCGATTCCAGATATCGAAAATGGACTGCCCTATTCTATTTTCAAGCTCTCACTGAGCGGCTTAGAGCGCTATCAGCATCCTTGTTCCCTCCGTTGCTACTGTCAGATGCATCCACACATCATTGTACAGTAGTATGCACTACTAAAACATTTACGTCAGCATTTAGTATTGTGCTAATAAAATCATCAATTAAACTAGGTCATTTCGAGGTAGTCTGTCACAAGAAATGTTAGGTCGAATGTACATGTTGCTTTACAAACAAGAATTAACTGACGGATGATTGTCAAACTCCGTGCAGTGAAACGGCATTCAGTTATTGGAATTCCCGCCAGGTGGCGATTTAATTCAATATTATCGTCAAAGCTTCAGACCCGCCGCGGTGGCGTATTGGTTAGCACTGCGTCAGTAGTTCTAGGTTCGATACTGGACCCTGTAGGGTCGGCTTCTTTCGGGCGAGAGAGGCCGCGAGTGTGCTTTCTTTCGGATGAGAAGTAAAACCGAGGTCCCGTGTGGGTGTACGATGGCACTTGCACGTAAAAGAACCCACTCTACTACGCAACGGGTAGATGAGGCAAAATTTCCAGGTGTAGGAGCTCGCCCCCTGGCGTCGGCAGCATTCCCCAACGAACACTAGGCCGACGATAAATAAGCGTAGGGGTGCAGCTTTGGCCGGCAACCGGCTGCAGACAAAGCTATGACCAATATATCTCCCTATGTCCATTCAGAGGGACAAGATAGGTACCCGACCCTGCCATAGGCGGGAAAAGGGTTAGGAGTTGCTAGTTTGCGTCAAAGCTTCAATAGGGGAACTAATGGTAAGACAGCGCCGCTGTAGAGAAGGACCAGGGCGAGTGGCGTGTCGAGAGCTGATAGAATTAGGAATGGACATATTAAGGTAGCCTGGGGTGGTGAACATCGCAGAAAAAATTAGGGGGAATAGGCTGAGGTGGTATGGACACGTCATGAGAAGAAGAAGGGAGGAGGAGCTCGTTAGGTCCTTGCCAGGAAAGAAAGTGGTCAGAAGCAGCCGGGGGAGGGGGAGACGGAAGCAAACGTGGGAACAGGTTGTCCGTAAGAATATGACGGTGTGTTGGATGGATGGGGAACTGAGGGAGAGATAGATGCGGTGGAGGACTATAACCCCCAGACCCGAACCTGCCACAGGCGGGATAAGGGATGATGATGTAGTAAGTACTAAGTGTAGAAAGTGTACAACCTGCTTTAAAGTTTATGTTGAATTGTAAGTGTTCCGTGCTAGCAAAATGTCAGTTTAGTGTTCCCTGACTTCAAAAAGATTGAGAACCACTGGTTTAGCCAACTGAAGACTGGACTGGACTGTCAGCATAGGAATGGGAATTGTGCATCAGTTGAAATATGCGCTTCCCAGGAGTGGGGAGCAATTGCTGCATTGCCCCCCACTCTGGATCCACCCCTGCGTGTTGTCCCTCCGAAGGGCCACAAGAGTGGTCTATTGGATGATGTTTTCCCGCATCCGACTGGCTGTCGACAAAAGCTGCAACCCTTATGCTTATTTATCGTCGGTCTACTGTTCGTTGGGGCATTCTACCGACGCCAGGGAGTGAACTCCTACACCTGGAAATTTTGCTTCCTCTACTCGTTGCATGGTAGAGAGGGCTCTTTGACGTGCAAATGCCATCCTACACCACACGGGACCTCGATTTTACTTCTCATCCGAAGGAAGGTGCACTCGGGGCTTCTCTCTCGCCCGAAGGAAGCCAATCCACGTCGATCAAGTATCGAATCTGAACCGCCAACGCAGTCAATAAAGCGCTCTACCTGTTGCGCCACCAAGGCGGATCTAAACTGTAATTCGATACAAATTCCGGAAGAAAGGGAACAAAATTCTAATGTATAGGCCTGTAAAATTTGGGTACACAAGAGTTAGGTACTTAGGACCAGTGTTCCAGAGCAATGGGGAAATAGATTCAGATGTTACACATAGGATCGATGTAGGACAGATGAATTGAAGACGAGTCCTGTGTGATCGGAGGGTCCCAATAAACCATGAAAATAGAATGCAAGTATCATAGCTGAAATGCGAATTGTGTGGTACATGGGCGGGATGTCAAGGGCAGGTGGTAGTAGGAATGAGTATATTACGGGGATAATTTGGGGGTGGCAGACTCATACTACTGGTCATTTTTGCCTAGGGTTATTCGACAATGGAATGGCCTTGGAGAGGATAAGGTGGAGGGCTTCATCCAAGGAAAGCCAACCATTGCTAGTATTGTGTTAGGGGAGGCACCTGAATTATAGCTTAGGGTTTTAGGAGTATTAGGTTATCATAAGTAGGATTGAGAGTTAGTCTCTCCACTACCATATTGGCCAAAGAAAGGGCTGCTCGCAGTGTAGTAAATTAGAATTTCGGTAAAGATATGAGATTATAGATGGTGATGCTAAGAGAGAAGTTGGTTAGGTGCATTACAGGGATGCAGGCTATTGGAAGTACTCGGGAGTAGAGGAAGGCCAAATCAGGCATGGGAGGAAGTTGTACTAAGGCAGGGATATGGTAGTTTGTGGGGTGGGTGGAGATCTAATGAGAGGGCCACCTCCCTGTCTAGGATCTGTTGAAAGCTTTGTGGAGCCTTAGGACCTATAATAACCTGAAATTTTAAAGAGTAGATGGTGATTAAAACATCACGCGAATTTTTATGGTGCAAGTTGGTCGATGTCCTAAAAGCGCACAATGCAAAGCAAAGGTCCTGTCAACCGGTATGTGAGCTTGAAGCAGCATGTCACACGCATGAAAGTGAAGGAAATGAAATATTACCAATCTTGATTGCCAACATTGACGTAAGAGATGGATAACCTAATGGGCAGCACATACTATTTCACTTTAAAACATTCGTACAGAATTTCGTGACTGACCTATCACGTATGTAAAACTAGATTCTGTATAATTGTGTAAACGTATTAAATGACATTAGGGAGTTTTTTTTGCAGCGTCAACGGACGCACGCAAAGACGTTAGCAGACCACGTGACCAACGGATCGATTTCAAGGAAAAAACAATTTTCTTGTAAAGCGGGCTTCACAACAGCAACGGGAATGGGAACGTATAACGTATTTTGTGCAGAGGGGAGGGGCGACGGGTACGTCATGTGGTGGAGGTGCGCTCTGATTGGTCAAACGGCTTACGTCAACGGGAAAGTTGAATTTTTTTCAACTTTCCCAGCCGTTGCCGTTCTCATTCCCGATGTTATTGTGAAGCGGGCTTAACGGTCCTAAACGTAACGGCCGGTACAGGAGCGCCCCTAGCGTCTCATGGTATAAAATAAGCATACTAAAATATAACCGACGGAGAGACGAGTCTGAAGTTTAATTAGAAATAGAGGAAATTATAATTTTTAGATTAATTAATGATTTGCCAGTGGAAGACATTGAACTGGCCATAGCAATGCATTTCATTCAACCAACATTACCACATCGACATTTTTTTTGGCCACCAAATCCCATTTATTATTTTCAAATCTTGGGTTATGATGGAGCACTTCATTTAACATAACTATATTCATATTTGGAGTGAAGTGAACTCTTTTTTGCAATATTTGGGGTGTCCACCATTTCCATCTGTACTCTAACGTAATTAGCGTGCGTCTGATGCTAAATTCACGATGCGTGCGTCGAAACCTAACGTAACGTTACTGCGCGCAGTAGTTGCACATGCGCAGTCTAACTGTCATCTGCTTAACGTAGCGTGCGTCGGCAAAAAAACGCTACAAGAAAACTCACTATTAAATGCTTCAATAGAATTACTTCCGATTACGTAATATCCTTCCTTTATGAAGTCGTCCATTTCCTAATTAAACCAAAAGACATTTAATATTACTATAAATGTCATTTAAGATTTTGCAAATTTCTTCAAGAGTTTTTCAATCTCTAGGTCGGATGGAATTACAGTGCTACGACTGCTTATTTACAATATCTGAAATTATTAACATACTGCAGGGAGAGGTAAGCTTTCTTGACCTGAAAATTTTGAATATCGACAGATGTTTTCTGCAGCTTTGGCCGGCAAGCGGCTGCAGAAAAACTATGACCAATATATCACCCTGTGTCCATTCAGAGGGACAAATTTGGTACCCGACACTGCCATAGGCGGGAAAATGGTCAAGAGTTGGAGTTGCTTTAGTTGTTTTCTGCATGAAAGACAGTGCCGGATTTACCATTAGGCTAAGTAAGCTGAAACCTAGGGCCTCAACATTTAGCGGGCTTCAAAACTTAAGAAACTGACGTCAAAAGGGCTTTGAAAGGGCCTCAAAATTGAAATAGCCTAGGGCTAGTATTTCGTTGTTGGTGGTGTTTTAGGGCCCTTCAACTACTAGGTCATTAGAGCCCCGTCCACAGCATAGTTCTTATGCAGAGATTGCATGGACACTACACTAATGCGACGATTTTTGGGTATTAGCAGTACCCAGTTTTCCCAAGCGGCCACCCATGTTAGTACTAGCTGGGGTTGCGCTGCTTAACTTCAGTGATCAGACGAGAACTGGTGTGTCCAACGCAATTCGCCGCTCTTGTATTTCGTAGAGAGAGGGTTGGGGAGTAAGCCAAGCAGCCATAACAGGCCGAGCCCGTTGGACGCTGCGCGTGGGAAATGAGGAGATATGTGTAAAGGATGTAGCAGAGGGGAAATTTGCAGCACCAAACGTTCTTTACCAACCATCCATGTTGGTACTAACGCGGGCTTGCACTGCTTAACCTCAGTGATCTCACGAGAACTTGTGTGTCCAAGGTAACTTGGCCTCTTGTTGGTGGCATTATGCCACAAATAGCACGAAAGACAGACTAAATATGTCCAGATTTTTTGTTTTGTTGGAGTTTTAGGGCCCTTCAACTACAACGGTCATTAGGGCCTCCGTCCACTACATAGTTCTAATGCAGAGTTTGCATAGACACCACGCTGTTAGGACGATTTTTGGGTATTAGCACTACCCAGTGTTCCCAAGCGGTCACCCCATTCTAGTGCTAGCTGGCGTTGCGTTGCTTATCTTCAGTGATCAGACGAGAACTGGTGTGTCCATCGCAATACAGCCGCTCCCAAATTGTCCACAACGAACGATCCTGCATACATATCACTTTCACCTGAGGTCTGAAATTAAGGTACCATTACGTGCTTACGATGAAATCAATCATTAATATTGTACCAGGCGATGGGCTGGGTATCCCTCTGGTGTACGGGGGTTCTCCCGCTTTCTCTTCTTCATTGACACCTTGAAAGATCATTGACCTTGTTGCGCCCAATGGGAAAAAAAGGATTAAAATGAAATAAATGTTGACACCCTTTTAAATGCTCACCTGTTTACTAGAGTAATTCCGGATCCATTAAAGTTGCATTTCAATTAGGTCAATTTTAAATTTTGTACAGTTTAGCTTTTATTCAAGACATGAACTTGAATGGTCATCTATTTTTCCAATGTCTTGTAAGCTTTAAAAATAGGTACGCTTGTTGAATAACATTCTTAATAATAGTGTCAATAAAATTTTTTAGAGATTAAAAGTAATTATCAGAAGGAAATTATTCCATCTTTGTCTATCAAATATCCATTTTGAAACAATAACTAATTTTTAAATGCAGGTTTTTGGTCGTATTTCAGTGTGGCCAAACGGAGAGCATAAACAAACAACAGACAATACATATCAATAACAAACTGGCTATTTCTTTAAAAAAGTTATAACAAGGTGATACAAAAAAAAATTCTTGCGATATAAAGCACTGATTAAAATTTGCCCACGATCAACCTCACTGAGGATGATCAAAAAATTCACATCATTTTAATGTCACTAATTTTTCATGGGACGGAAAGATATAGATAGTCATAAATTAAAGAAAAAAAAGGTATAAATATGAGGCAGAAATTGCTTGCTCTAACGACAAATTGCAAAGAAGTTATTTTTCAGGTGTGCCACATTGAGATTAAAATTTTAGAGACAAAGAAGAGGAAACATTTCAATCAAACTCCATCCTAAAGTCAACAAATTATTCATTTTATAACAATCATACAGCCTAAATGCATTTTGAAAAAAAAAATACACGCACACACACAAAACTAGACAAAAAAAAAATCTTAATTATAAATATACAATTAAAAATGTACAAATATGCACAAAATATCTTCGTCGGCTATTGTATTTAAATAAACATTGATGATAGGAAGAAACTTTAAAGAGTCTTAGGTTGAAACGGAAATAGTAAAGTTAAGTAGAATTGAATCATTATTAAAAATTTAAATTTTAAAATCAGCAATAGAGAAAGAGAACAGTTTGCATAAAAACACTACAAAGCTTTATAGAGATATATGCCAGTTTAAAATACTAAAAATGAATAAAAAAACGTAATCCATTTTTATAATATTTCTGTGATGTATATTCTATGGTTACAGTAGTTTGAATAGTTATTTAATTAATTAAAAATGGTGCTACGATGTTTCAAACCGGGCGTATAAGTGGTTTTTAAATGATAATGCTGCCACAGAGTGAGCGCCAAAGGCGTAACAATACGATCTAAAATTAAAAAAAATAACTAAAAAATATATTATTGTATCGATATTGATTTTCTTTTTTAAAAAATGCTTTCAATCGGTTATATTATCCCTGAAAAAAAAAAGAAATTATTTGTTGACAATAGGATGGTATTTGAACAAAAAAAAGCATCCCAAATAAAGATAGATTAAACTCTAATTTTAGCGAAATGACTATCTAGTGCAGGAGTCCCAAATTGGATTCGGGAAAGGGGTACACAACACCAGAAAGCACCAGTCAGCTGAAGAACGAGAAGATGATAACAATTAAATTTTTGCTAATAATAATATCTACACCTTTAATTAAAGACAAGCAAAGGAAGGAGAGGGGGAAGAAAGAAAGAAAACTATACGTCCCAGTGTTACTTTTACCTTGTCTCAAATACAACGCTTTCTTGGGATGGAAGAGAGGAAGAAGGGGGAAAGGTCAGAGGTGTTTTTTCTCTTCAAAATTGAAATATAAATAAAATTCTTAAAAAAGAAACACACATGTACACACACACTGGGGACCTGCAAAGCGTAACAAGAGTACATTACAAAATAATCACATTGGACGTTGGGCAATTTTTTTCAGACAAAAAATAAAGACTGTTGACAAACAACAACAGCATGGGTCGATGTGTATTTTTCACATTTTCAAAATATTACAATATTTTTTGTTTCGCAACATACCAGAAACGCTCTCATTTTAAATTGCTTAAAATGATTTAAACTCAGATTTGAATCCTCAAACACGATAGAAAGAAGCCTGTGAGTCTTGAATTTGAATCAAGAATTTGAAAACTGGCCATAAAACACTTCCAAGAAACACAATACTATTTTGACCATATTTATTGTTGTTGTTGTTGCTGCTGCTGTTGTTGCATTAAGATGATAATATGAAGATACCTTATTTCTTTTCTTAAAACAGTTATGTGTCTTTTCTTTTTATAATCGTTAATAACAGTACTATACAACGAAATTCAATCATTTAATGGGATTGATATGCTATGAAAGTAGTGTCTTTTGTGTGTTTTTGCTCTGCATCTTCACACAAAAAAGTATGAAATGCAATTTTTAAAGATGAACGAAAATTAATATCAGAAGCACAAGTCTAATATCTTATTTACGCTCAAATATTATAGATAAGTAGTAGTAGTATATATAATATTTATACTGTTTCACCTGATTTCACAATTTTCACAGTAACATTTATTCCGAATGCAGTTAAAAGATAAATTTCACAAATTTATCCTCCAAATTTGTTGATGACTTCTTTCAAAAACAAGAAAAATCGCGTCTTTTTATAATTGTCCGGTGTCATCAACTGTGGATAACTTTCAGATGTGAGGAGAAAAATGTATCACTTGCAAAACCAACAGAGGTCCCTTTCAGAAAGATAAACTTGACCAACAAGGGGAAAGAACTTTAACAAAAACCACGTGAATTTCATTCACCAAATGTCATGATCATTTCTTAATAGTCCCACAAATTCGTACTATGTCTCCACAGTTCGTAGTAGAAGTCGTCGTAGTTCTAGTCACTCACCATGTCAGAAATCATCTGATGGGTGGTCAGTCTTATTCGCTAGCTGACCACGCCTTCAAAAAAGGATTGAATAGGTGAGACAGGGATGAGCAAGGAGGGGAAGAGGGGCCAAGAAAAACAATTGGAAATATAATAAATTTGTTGACAACTTAAAAACTCCAGTCACTTGAATCAGCAAAAAAAAGCACACAAACACACACACACGCACTACACACATTAAAAAAACAAAAACGGGGTTGTTGCTCACATAGTGAGCACGTAAGTAGCACCGGGCTGTAGAAAAAAACACATTTCTTTCTATCGCACACACATCACATCAATCCTGCCGCCATTATTCTTATTCATCAAAAAATGTCAATTATTTAGAGCCCTATATAAATAAAAAGCATTACATTTTGGTTTTCTTATTTAGGTTGTCGAATGTAACGCAAAACCAAATATCCTAATGTGCGAAAAACTACTAAGAATAGTGTTAGCACTAAAGTATTCGCCCAAAATGGTAATTGTGGTTGTCCTATCATTTCAGTAACTGGAATGAAGTTTTCCGAGAAGCCTTGTGTCGTCGTACTGTTGACTTCATTACAACCCACAAACGCTGACATTTGCAAATTACACCTTGAAAGAAACAAAAAATAAACATTATTTCAAATTTGACAAAAAAATATAAGATTCTTAGAAGCTACATAAGCTGATCATGAAAACCAGGGAAAACTAAAATCAAGTTATATGAGCAAACCCTCAAAGTCCTACTTGTGACAACATATGGCTTGCGCCTCTGATTAATTTGGGAACAGGCTCTTTTTTAATGTTATTCCAATACCCTAAATATTCAAATGTAGTAGTATACTTACTTCACAGGTGGTCCAAGACCAAATTCAATAATTTGCATGTTTTGAAAGGCATAATGGACCATTGAGAGGTACCTCAACCATTGCAGACCATATGGAATGCGTGTAGCGTAATATCCGCCGAATAAAATTGTGGACAGAGTATAAAGAGCCGAAATTGTAACCGAAACTTCTAAATCTAAACACGTTGCTCCGATAAACAATCCAACACTCTAGACAGAGATATAGAAACAAATAATCGATTATTTCAAAAGGCAATCAGAAAATGCATCATAAAACATTTCAAAAATGAGACAAGAAAAAGTGGACTATACATACCTGAGCAACTATTGTGTTAAGAAGAAGAAACGCGAGAAGAAGAAAGAAAACGAATGGGGAATGAAATGACATCATAGGATAAGAAATTGTATGATAAACCGTTGGCAAAGTAATGATAAGGGGTAATTCCCCAACCATTTTGGCTAAATAATAAGCTGATAAACGATATGCTCCTGAGGCTCTCTCTTTATTAATGACTTCTCTTTCTGGAGGGACTAGGATTTAAAAACAATAAATACATATTTCAAAATTATTCCTTTAACACACGTCAAAATATTTCGATATATATTTAATGAATTTCTTACATGATACTAAAGCTCCAAAAAGTGCAAAAAGCATCCAATACATTGTACTGAAAAACATCTGTAAGAATATTGGCTGTCAATGTCATCGGTCCAATAACAAAATTGAGAAGAAGACAAAGAAGAAAATAGTTTATGCAATTAATATTTGCTGCATTCCTTACCCATCCTTTTATATCCGAAAGTCCTGGCTCTGCCCTTTCCACTTGAAACCATATGAGTCCAGCAACAATTCCTAATCCAATTGTTTGCACCCAATTCAATTTGGAAAGCATCCTTCCACGAGCTTCCAGAAAGTTTCTTTTAGTTAGGACCCTAAATTGTGTCATGAAAGACGTAGGCCATTTATCATCGTTTAAATCTTCTTGACTATTGGATCTCGAACTATGGATTTCTGACCACGACGAACGTCCAGAATCGTCATCATCACCAACAGCTTTAAACGAAACCAGGATGACGCATCAGACATTTTCTTGTAATTATCATTATAGGAGGTACGCCTTTATATATCTTACCTATTTTATTATATATTTTAGATATTCTTTTCTCGGGATCAAACATTACTCGAACTTCCAGAGGTTTTGTTGCTCCTTCTAAATTTGTTATATCGCTATCATAAGTTGGTTTCTCAGGTTGAAGTTCTTGCCAAATTTGTTTGTGACATGGACAGTCGTGACTTTGAACGTTGCCATTTGATAAATTTCCATCTAAACATTTTGCTAACGTTGTAAAATGCAAATCCCGTTTTAATTCTCTAGGATAATCAGGTTGCAAGCTGAAAAAAAAACATAAAGTAGACAGCGTCATCACCATCATCCTCACTATCAAGGTAAAAAAAAAAAGGACAACCGTTAAATGATAGATGAATGACTTCATACCCGGAGAAAAAGACTTATATAATTATAAGTCAGAAACTTTTCTCAAGGTCGGAAAAAAAAAATCTTAAATTATAGTCAGCTATAAATTTTTTCCCACCACATCGTGAGTTCATATGATAGTAACTAACTAATTTTACTCTTCATTGGTACCGACATTTATTACTCAAAATATATTCATCTGACTCATTGAGTCAACAATAAAATGCACATCTTAATATTTATTAAGATCTATTTTTTTTCCTGTAAACGAATTCTATGATTATGTTGTGTTCGGTCATCCATCTATCATAACTGTTAGTTTTTATCATCGTTATAAACATAAAAAACCGGAGACAGACATAGAACAAGAATATTTAGCAACAACAGCAATTACTACATCATTAGAAATAATTATAACTAAATAAAAACTCATTTATGTCTGTCTCTTTGAAAAAATAAAAGTTAAAAATGGATGATGCAAATATCTTTACCGTAATTCTCTTGCTGCTTTGATAATTTTCTCTTGAGCTTCAGCACTAGATTTGACTTGTTCCACTGCCATAGCCAAAAAAAGTTCCGTAAATTATAAAACTCGAGAAAACAATAAGGTTAAAGAAATTTCACATCAACGGACTGAAACTTACTTATGAAATCAGCTGGATTATAATGAGGTGCTATTTCCATGCCCAGATTTCGAAAAAAGTCAACTACACGATTGACTTTTCCAAAATATGCAACCTAAAAAAACCATTTCGCATTGAAGGAGAGTAGAAAAGGGATGGGAAAACAAAACAAAACCATTAATTCAATCGTAGCTGTTTTCAAAATGAATTCATATCAAATAACTTCATCAACTGCCAAAAGATTTACCTGGCCATTACATAATAATAAAAGTCTATCAAACATATAAAATATTTGACTGGATGGTTGATGGACAGTGACTACGAGTGTTTTATTCTCAATTTCAGCATATCTTTTTAGAGTAGACATCAAAGAAAATGCTGTACTTGAATCTAATCCGGAAGTTGGTTCCTATCAAAAGGTATAAAAATTAAATTGAGCTCTAATCCAATTTATAATTAAATACTCGAAAGTAACCACTTACATCTAACAGCATAAGTGCAGGATTTGTTAAAAGTTCACAAGCGATGTTCGCTCTTTTCTTTTCACCTCCGGAAAGTCCTCGTTTTAATATATCTCCGATTACTAAAATAATAAGAAGAATCGTATCAAATCATCATCATCATCATACCCTTATCCCGTCTGAGGCAGGGTCGGGTCTGCGGGTTCTAACCCTCCACTCCCGCCTATCGCCCACCAGGTCCCCGTCCACCCCACACACTGCCATAAGAATCGTATCAAATACAACACAAAATACCAAATCAGAAGCCTAATTCTATAGAATCCACAAAGAAATGCTGAAAATTCCCTGTCAACACTATATTCATTGTAGCCTCCTTGACACAGAACCAGGGCACTTTGAATGCAAATGGCAGGTGCACTCTAGTAGTTGTCAGGTAAAGAGGGGCGACTCCTACTACCGTGGAAAGGACTCCTTGGGGAAATACTGGAGGCTTCCCAGTGAAGGCTGCGGTACAGAAAAGCTCATCACAAAGTCTGTACCTGTTCATTCTGGCTATGGACGAGCTGCTGACGGGAGTAAGAGAGTGGGCCCCTTAATGCATGGCATTTCCCGACGACTTACGCTTAACGACTCCAGAGAACAAGCAGAGAAGGGCCTAAACGATATTAGAGGAACAATAGAAAACGGAGGGCTAAAGATAAACATGAAGAAGACAGAGTATTTGGCTTTCATTTCGGAAGGACAGGTGACGTACTCTTTAGGCGCCAAATGGTGAAAAATGTGCAAGAGGTAAAGCACTTAGGATCAACATTCCAAAGCAAGGGGGGGGAGATAGAGTCTGATGTGCCCCAAAGAATATAGGGGGGGGATGGTTGAAGTGACGATCACTGTTGAGTAGCCCCCGTGTGTGGAACCAGATAACTAACTGGTTAGTAACTTAAATGAGTAGCTCCGTGTGTATACGGTCGTAATCACTAGGCCGGTGAGTAGCTTATTGCGTTGGACACACCAGTTCTCGTTTGATCACAGAAGTTAAGCAACGCAATCCCAGCTAGTACCAACATGGGTGGCCGATTGGGAAAACTGGGTACTGCTAATACCCTGAAATCGTCGCATTAGTGTAGTGTCCGTGCAGTCTCTGCATTAGAATTACGAAGTGGACGGGGTTCTAATCACCTTGTAGTTGAAGGGCCCTAAAACACCAACGTTATAAGTAATCTAGGCCGGTATATGAATATCGAAAAAAAAGTGTATACAAGCCGTTAAGGCACGAGAACTACTTTTACATTCGGCACAACAGACTAATGACACCATAAGTGGCAGCACCATTAGGTCTCCACAGCTGAGAGTAGAACTCGGGTCACTTGCACATTGGATACTGAATGAACTTTTCAGACGGGGCCATGAATGGCTCCTGAGTATCTTCATCTCTTAAGTGGAGAACTTTGTAGCCATCACCTTATTTTTCCAATTGTTACAAGTTGTTAATTTGAAAAATGTTACTATTTTGTAAACTACAAATAAAGCAGAGTTGAGAGTTAAAGAACTGTGTGTGTGTTTAGAGTTTAAATTAAATCTACGGAAAGAGGAGAGATAGATTAAAGCGAAACTAGTTTCTCTTTAAATAGGACTACCGACTAGATGTCAATTTCATTTTTTTGAAAAAAGTTTAGCACTATAATATACAAGAATGGCGCCAATCCAACAACTTGCTATTTAGGGTTGTTTATAAAGTTTAAGATATGCATATGAGTAATGAGTTATCTTCCCCCCCCCTCACTTTTTTATTATTAATGAGGTTAGCACACCATTTGAAAAATAGTTGTTGATGAACGGAGGGAGGTTTGCTTAAGAGAAGTGGGCAGAAAGGGGTATGAGAAAAGAGAGTCCACACCTCTCTTAAAAAAATAACACTGCATACTTTCTTTCTCTTCGCTTTCTCACCCAACTGCTACTTCTACCTTCAGGGAGGTTTATCACAGTCTAAAATGTATTTTATTTTAATAAGTGGACCAATAATAAAATTATTCAGCAACCGAATTCATTTTTCACACTGCATGATAGTGATTTCAAATTCAAACGTGATAAAAAAAGAAAGGCGGAGAAAGGGAATGGCTTTTAATTGTCACAATAATCCAATAAATATGACGATGTGGCACAAATATGATTCAGGGAGTAAGATACACCTGCTACCTCTTTTTGGACAATTTCTAGCGAATTCAATTTTCATAAAAGGTTATTTAACAGTCAGTCCGCTAACAGTGGAGATGAAATTTAAGATGGCGGGGTAAGCATGACTCCATCAGCTATTTTAAAACTTTTTACTAGAGTGAAACTGGCACAAAGGATACCGGGCTTTCCCTGGTGGGCCGTCATTCAAAATTTATACAAGAAATTAATAAAATAAGAATGAAACCAAAAAAAAAACACACAACTTTTTGGAAATTACATATTTTTATAGAGATAATCATGCATACATCTCTTGCCTGTTGTTCTCTATTTTTAATGACTGGGAGTCTTTTTGGTGCTTTTCGGTGGGTCTATTTTTCTGCCCAGTCCGATCCTGCTTCCCTTCAAGTTGCTACTAATAACCATTTTGCCCATATGAGAAAGTGAGTTCGAGCTGTCAAAGCAAAGAAAATTCTATTTTCCCGCCTATGGCAGGATCGGGTACCGATCTAGTCCCTCTGAATGGACACAATGGTGATACATTGGCCAATGTTTTTCCACAATCGGTTGCCGACCAAAGCTGCAACCCCTATGCTTATTTATCGTCGGTCTACTGTTCGTTGGGTAATTTCACCGAGGCTTGGGAGAGCTCCTACACCTGGAAAGTTTTGCCTCATCTACCGTTGCATAGTAGACCTAGAACCCGCCTCGGTGGCGTAGTGGACAGCACGCTCGGTAACTGCGTCAGTAGTTCTGGGGTTGTAACTGGACCGAGGTGGGTTGGCTTCTTTCGGGCGAGAGGAGGAGGAGGAGAGAGAGAGAGAAACAGGAAGGACACTTATAGGTGAACTGTTGGACGAAGGGGTTACGTGGCTGGCTGTTGATTAAATACTACAGTTATTTTTTGTCCCCTCTTACAACATGAAGGAATGCATTGGGAATTTTATATTCTACGTTTTTGTTACGTTGGAGTTTTAGAGCCCTTTAACTACAAGGGTATTAGAGCCCCGTCCACTGCATAGTTGTAGTGCAGGGACTGCACACTAATGCGACGATTATTGGGTGCTAGCAGTACCCAGTTTTTCCTAAGCGGCCACCCATGTTAGTAGAAGCTGGGGTTGCATTGCTTAACTTCAGTGATCAGAAGAGAACTGGTGTTTCCAACGCAATAAGCCACTCCCCTTATATTCTACCCCGGGATCGTGACAGACGGAGACATTACCAGGTATTAATAGTAAACTCCTAACCCTTTTCCCGCCTATGGCAGGGTCGGGTACCCATCTTGTCCCTCTGAATGAACACAAGGGTGTTATAGTGGTCAGTTTTTCCACAGCCGGTTGCCGACCAAAGCTGCAACCCCTATGCTTATTTATCGTTGGTCTACTGCAGCGGTCTTCAAACTGTGTTCCGCGGAACCCCAGAGTTCCGTAATACATTTCTAGGGGTTTCGCGAGTCAAAATGAAAATTCGTTAGCAGCGGCAAGATATACTTTTCCCAAAACATCTTATAGTTCTAAGGGTTCCGTGAGTCGATAAAGTTTGAAGACCACTGGTCTACTGTATTACTAGGTATTAATAGTAGGAAATTAAAAATATGACTATTATTAACTCACTTGTATCCTGACACCTTCTTAAATCCAATACATCAATAATGTGTTCAACATGTTGCATTTTTTCTTGATATGACATTGTATCAGGAAGCCTCAAAAGAGCCGTATACTAAATATGAAGAGGAAGTAAAAAAATTAAAACAAATTAAATGTATGCTCAGTTAAATATAAGAAGAAATAAAGTGAAGCAGATAAGGTGTCACTTGTGCTACCTTTAATGTTTGTAATAACGTTAAATCAGGAAAAAATATATCTTGTTGTAGAACATAACAAATCTTGCGCCGAAGTCTCTTGTTAATCGGTTCATCGTTTAATGTTATAAATCCAGAATCGATATTTAAATAGCCATGTAGACGACCTCCTAATGCATTTAAAAGTGTCGTTTTGCCAGATCCTTGAAAATATCAAATTTACAATACAATTATCATAATCTTGCAAAAATATGGAAAACATCAACTTAAAACAAACAGCAAAAAACAAAAACTTCATTGTCATCTCAATTAATTCCGAACTGTGACCTCTTAGAAAGTGAATAAATAGTTTTATAGTTTCATACACTTATTCTCATCATCACATCCTAGTTCTACCAGACACGGGGAAGGGGTTTTCAGAGTTGGTGGTCCGGCAGGTGTCATACTACTGCCACACTGGGAACCACGCCTTTTACTTCCTGTAAGACGGGGACACGCTGTAGGTCTCACGACGAAACTTGCCGAACTCACAGCTAGGGAGAAGATAGGCTGGTCAATGATAGCCAGGATTAGACTGGCTCACCGGGGTACTGGGCTTTTCTAGCGGGCTGCCATCCAAGGAAGCCATAGGACCTTTTTTTTTGAAGGGTTTCTCACAACCGTGTTTTTCTGTCTAGTTCGGCCTTGGTAATAATACCCTTCCTCCAAAAGTTCAAACTTTCCTCTGTAACAGTTTCAGTGTGGCATGCAAACACTGATGACTTACGAATTTTAACGGAGCGGAAACAAGGATGGGAGCACCTCCTACATTTTGGAGAATTTATTTTTCCAATCCATGCTTCTCTTTTCCGTATAACAAAGGTTCTACATACGTGCAGCAGCGACATCCCCACCACAGTGCTGTCTGTCACTAGATTTACTTTCACTTCAGCTTTTCCTGCATCTTGCCCATAGGGAAGAAATCACTCATCTCAGCCAGGATTGAACTGTGTAAGTTGGGGCGGAGGATGGCACATACTCGTTTCGGGACGAAAGACGAGAAGTAAAAAGCCTTCTCGTCCTTCCCAGTCGTCTTCAATACAATAAGGACGCCAAAATCATAAATAAAAGTGAGAAAGGAGGGCGATTATTTGTGATTTTCTCGTCCTTATTTTATTGAAGACGACTGGGAAGGACGAGAAGGCTTTTTACTTCTCGTCTTTCGTCCCGAAATGCCCACGTTACGAGAAATCGCAAAATCCCTACTCAAACATGCCACCTAACGAAGTACCGAGGAAGTGGGTAGGGTAGGAATCACTTTGGGGATTAAAGATAATGGGAAGAGAAGGAGCGAGGCCCAAAAAGTGCGAGGTTTTTTTCGTTGAATTTGATGCTTTACCTGAGGCGGCCAGACATGGTTTTATACCTGCCTTTTATACTCCATCAGGTTGATGAAGTAGGGATGAAATTAGGACATAACGGCGTGCATTTTAAGGGAGAGAGTGTAGTCTACCAAAATTGGATTTCAATGTAGAGCAACAGGGTTACGATTTTTCTTTTCTGTAGCAGGATGAACAATAATTAATAAAAAGAGTTAAAGATGTTAATACCTGATTTCAGGTAATTAGATATTATATTAATCAAAGTTAAATTTCATTTAAAAAAAGAGTCAAAAAGGGGCGAAAGGACAGAATGAAAAATGAGATCTCAATTTTTTGACACCGACCACACAAACTCTCATTTTCTTACTAACAACGTCAATCTTCTTTTTTCCCGGGCCTTGTAAAGATTCCTATCAGTGAACTGCTACTCGGTAACTAGCACCAAAATATAAAACAGTAACGGAGCATTAAACTAATTATGAAAATTAATTAAAAAAATTTTTTTTTTTGGTTTAACGTCATCACTGCACAACTGGCATACAGTAAAAGTGTAAGACAGAGCTCGCATATGGTGCTAGTTATTTGAAGCCGGTTTATCTGCTCTGAAAAGGTCAATTATCGACGCCAAGGGGTAAGCACCCACACCCCGGAATATTACCGATCTACATATTTCTTTCTCTTATACCAAAACGGTTTAATTACTTCCAATTCGTAGAAAGCAGATATAAAGATCGTTATGATGCTGGAGAATAACAGGTTACTGCTGACCTCTGCTATCAATTAAGATGGACAAATAAAAACAAAGTCCTACTTACCACTAGGTCCCATGACAGCCAAAATTTCACCAGGTCGGACAAGACCACTAATATCCTTCAAAATTTTCTTTCCTTTGTTAATGGATACACTTACATCCTTAAAAATTAATTCTAGAGGTTTATGTTGACGGACAGCCATACTTGGACACTGTGGCGGTTGTGACTGAGCCGCTCTGAAAATAAAAATAAAAAAAAATACTTATAGTATCTACTAACAAATTGAAATGAAAGTCTACCAAAAGTAACCCTTTTCAATTCCCATCTACCTACTGACCAATGGATAATATGTTTCACACTAAATAATATATACTTAGAACAACAAATAAATATTTTAATTATAAATTCACATGATAATGTTGACCAACAACAACAACAATAATAGCAGCCAGAAAATACGAATTGATAAAAACTATAAAATTTAAATTAATTTTTAATTGACTATTGATTTATCCTGCTTGTTATACGGCTGGGTAGTTTGTACTTTGAGGTCAGTATTTCAATATGGCATCGATATATCGATGTCACATCTATTAAAACCTGCGAGATGACATCAAGAAAGGGAGGCACATCAATCTCACGGATGACTCGAGTTTATGTCCATGAATTCGATTCTAGTTGAAGCAAGTGATTCCTTTTCCAGACAACAGGAAGGAGTGCTTCAAGTTTGCCCTTCCGACGAGCAAAAGACCACTTTCTAAATGGAGAACACTATATAATTCCCAAATTTATGAGCTCATTCTTGGGTTCTACAAATGAGAGAAAATCGGCTGAAGCGATATGGGCATGTGATGATGAGGGGGAGGAGAAGCTTGTTAGGTCCATTGTGGGAATGCAGATGATTAAGTTTGTTTGTAGGTGTTTTAGGGCCCTTCAACTACAAGGTTATTAGAGCCCCGTCCACTGTGTAGTTGTGATGCAGAGGCTGCACAGACACTACACTAATGCGACGATTTTTTTTATACTAGCGGTACCCAGTTTTCCCAAGCAGCGACCCATGTCAGTACTAACTGGGGTTGCGTTGCTTAACTTCAGTGATCAGACGAGAACTGGTGTGTCCAACGCAATTTGCCACTCCCAGAGATGATGGGAGCACCAGGAGTAGAGGACAACTAAAACGGACGTGGGAGCAGGTGGTGCAGAGGGACATGGAGGCGTGAGGGGATAGGCGGGAGTGGAGGATGAGAACACGCAGACCCGACCCCGCCATCGGCGGGATAAGGGTGAGATAATGATTCTTGGGTTCTATAAAAGCCCTCAGACAAACAGGCGAACGTCAAGCAGCCATCTAACCTAGACATGTCTTTGCAGTTAGGAGGAATAGAACTCTGGTCATTTTCATGTTAGACGAAAGCACAATCTATCATTCCATAAATGGGACCCAACTAATTCGTTACCATAGATTCCGCTCTTAAAATTCGGCTACAGCATTTCGGCCAGAATTGTTGATTGTTTAAGTCGAAATAATTATTTCCCCAGCCTATGGCAAGGTAGGGTATCCATTTTTCTCCCTGGTACCGGTAACCTATTGGCGAGTTGTTTGAACAGTAAATTTACACAGCTGACTGCTGACCTAATGCCACAACCATTTTTTTAAGGGACAATTTCTTTTATTGACAACAGGAGGGGGGCGACGAGCTCCTACATAGTGGAATATTTGCTGATATACAGCTATTTCTTTTAAGAGCAGTAGTGACATTCACGGAACCACTTCTAAACCGACAGAGAGCACACTTGGGTCTTCCCTTTATAGTGAAGGAAAAATTGCTCCAAGGAATTTATTTTGAAAATACATTTCTTTTAAAAAAATTTATATCTAAAAAAGGGATTCATTTTGTGTTGCCGAATTATTTGTTGAAGGTGGGGGAGAATAACATAAAATCGTGTAAAAGCATTTGACATATGTCGTCTTAGAACATTTAGCTCCTAAACATACATTAATCTCATCTCGTTAAAGTAATTTACATATGGCCTTGTCAAAATCTGTCACAAATCTTGCTATTATTTCTATAATAAGCAACAAAACCTGTTTTGTACACATAAAAAATATATATAGTTAAAAAAATTAATGAATGCCTTACACAGTAGGTCCTGACGGGGTAAAATCATCTGTATAAAATTCAATTCAAGGCCACACAGGTGCAGTAAAATATTCCCATTATTTTATATGCATCTACATTGTAATATTAATGGACAAATTAAAGTACGTAAATTTATATGAGTAGGTATATTTTGGAAAATCATTTCAAGTAATGAAATTTTTAACAGAAAATGTCTCCCGGCTGATTTTGATGATTACCGAGTTATGGCATCAAGATCAGGCTGCACCCAGTCACATAAAAACAACCATAGTCCGTCCAACATTTACTATAGCTATGGAGATCCCTGGTGTGGTTTGGTTTTATTTCTTTTCCTTCAACGTCGGCCTGATAATTCTGAAGGTCATTAACCTGATGGTATGTGTAGGACTCCTACACCTAGAAAATGTTGCGCGACCTACACATTTCTGCCCTGCGATGTGATAAAAACGATTCTTTCACTTGTAGTTTTGAGCATGATGCATAGTATGGCACAAGCTTTTAATTCCCATCTGGGACGGAAGGTAAAATGTGGGCTTCCGTCTACTCGTTCCTGTTTCTCACCCGAAATAAATCAATCACATTCACCAGCGTTGAACCTGTGAACTCAATAATCATACACACACCGACAGACACTACCAATTAAGCTACTGAAGTGTAAAGGGGGCTGATCTGCCGGCGTCTATTTGCTGCCCTATGGATCACTATAAATTCGGTGTCGATTTCTTTCCTCTCTGAACTCTATACTCCAATTTCTGTCCTTCAATTTATTTTAATTTCCTTAATTCTATTACAGTACTACTGTTTCCAGTCTCTGTCTTAAGCTATCTGCTTCCTATTTTCTCTTTAGTAAGTAGGTGAACTCGGGTCACCTGCAAACCTGGCAAAAGTTGATTCATCGTCCCATCAGCTGTGGTGAATGGGATAGTTTAATACTGACCATATCGGTCAAATATATTAATTTATAATTAAGTTTGAAGTAAATCTAATCAGTCCAAGAGTATATATGTGCGTTTTATCACGTACACAGCTAGCTCTTTTAATTTATAACATAATTGAGGGTGGGAAGTTGGAAAGAGAGAGATATATATACTGTTATTTTTCTATATTGTGATCTATAATTTAAATCATTTCGGAGGGAGATATTATAATAAGTCAGTAGTGTTGCCCACAACAGTCTTTTGCTTCAAAACCTTTCATTGTTACTATAAACTAAGAAATTTTTACGATATCTTTATATATATATATTAATGTTCCACATTAGATCCGATGTCACTTAAGTTCATTGACTTATTGACATACTTTCTAATACCTCACACTCATTTTACTTCCCTAACTATAAAAAAAACGTTCAAAAGTGCGAAAAAAACATCACGATGAGTATTTTCCTTTATATATATAGATATAAGAAATACTACCAACAATAATAACCCGTTCTGTGAAAACACTTGACATCCGATTAAAGTAACGAATTTTTTGTTCACAAGAACAAAAAAACCTTCATTTCTTAAGAAAAAAAATCCTCTCAACAAGTACTACTACTACTACTGCAAAGCAGCTACAATCCTTTAAAACCAACATGCCAAAAAGTTTTATACGAAAATAAATTGAACTAAGATAAACTTATCAATGTACGCATGCGCAATCATATATCGTCCCAATTATTTTGTTAAATGTTCAAGAAAAAGGTGCCAAATAAGTATACGATGGGCCAAAAACCGTAAAAAAAAGAGAAAAACAATTTTTTTTTCTTGAAAGTATACATGCGTCCGTGTTTTTTCCACACAAACATCTTTAAAAGTACACAATAATTTATAAAAAAAAATTCTTCCTGTTTATTTCTCATATGTATATTATTATTCATCATTGCTAGAATAAGGTGCAAAATCGTACAAATAAAAATTCCATTTGTCTTTTAAGAAAAAAAGAAGCACCTTATACTGTCAATCACCTCAAAACAATTCATGCATTGTATCTTGACCATTATAAAGAATAATCCAAAACATCTTTGTAGGGTGGCGATTGATGATTTGTGACCCTTTACAAATCGGACGACCTTTTAATCAAATATTCAGCATCTGACAACCATGAGAGTGTCAAAATTCATGCGTTAGATTAGTTCATCACGCGCATTGTTACGCTTTTCACCTGCTAGGGGCTATTTACGGAACACCTGGCCATTTCAGAATCCATGGTAGTCCATTTTGAATTATACAGACTTATATAGTCCTTCTAGCAGATTTCAGATTCTTGTGTGCAGCCAAGATGCGTTGGACACACCAGTTCCCTTGCGATCACTGAAGTTAAGCAGCGCAAGCCCACGTCAATACCAATATGGGTGGTTGGTAAAGAACGTTGGGTGCTGCAAATTAGCCCTCTCCTTCGTTCTTTCACCTACCTCCTCATCTCCCGCGGGCAGCCTCCTAAGGGTTCGTCCTGTTATGGCTGCCTGGCTTACTCCCCAACCCTTGAAACTAATCCAATCATTCATTTGCAGGAACTGATCAGCAGAGCTAGCAGGCAATAGCTTTAAATTCCATTTGTTTCATTTGAAACATGTGTAATTGGTAGCACTTTAATTCGTAAATGTATGAGTGAAGGGTAGATCCTGATAACCATAGTCGGGTAGTCTTAGTCAGGACAGAAATCTCCATCTCGAATGAGAAAATAAAGCCAGTCTCCTACCCTGTGACTAGTACAAATAAAAGGTCGCCCTCCACACTTAACTACCCGCCTCGATGACTTATCATACCTTTGACTCATGAATCTGAGAGTTTCAGGTTCGAGCCTCCTGGCTGGCTTTTTAAGGACGAGAGAGAATCTCTGAGTGGCCCTTCTGCCACTCCTGTAAGTCCGCTTAGTGTGTACAATGCTACCACTGCAAGTAAACGAACTCTCTCTACGTGATCTTTAGAGCCAACATAAAAGAAATCTCACATCGCCATGTCATGTCCATTTCACAGGAGCGGCGAGTTGCGTTGGACACACCAGTTCTCGTCTGATCACTGAAGTTAAGCAACGCAAGCCCAGTTAGTACTGACATGGGTGGTTGCTCGGGAAAGCTGGGTACTGCTAATACCCAATAATCGTCGCATTTGTGTAGTGTCTGTGCAGCGTATGCATTAGAACTATGCAGTGGACGGGTCTCTAATGACCTTGTAGTTGACAGGACCTTAAACACCAACAAACAAACAACAATCCATTTCACAATCAACAAGTAAGAATGAACTCCTTCCCTGTGTACTTTTTATTTCAGAATAATAATCATAATAATAATATTTTTCACCAAAAACTAAATCAATACTGTACGAGGATATAGATGCAATTTTCGTGTTCATCTTTACACAGCATTAGTGATTAATAAATGAATAGCGAGAGTGCTTATGTGTGTCTCGAGCTCTCAAGAGTGAAATTCAGAGGTTGATATTAAAGGATGAACAACACCATTAAAACCAAATAAAATTGTAACTATTACTACAAAGACTGTTAAATATCCATTGACGTGTGCTCTCGTCAGATGAAAACGAGTCACAAATTTACTACATATAAAAAAAACATCATGTGTACTTAAGGTGTATGTGTCTGTGTGCGCGTATTTGATGCATCACAGTGTATAATATGCACCACAGTGGAGCAGTCATTGAACTCTTGTGTGAATCTATTAAAAGATACAGAGGTAGAAGAGCCCTTTTGTGTTGGGACACACAAATAACTAGAAAACGTTACAAGAATAAAAATCGATAGTACAACTCTCGCTAATCGTTGTTATATACGACCTAACAACATTTTATATGTACATAGAGAGAGAGAGAGTGATATAAATATTCATCTTTTATAATAGACTTACTGCTATCTAGAATTTCCTTTCCTATCTTAACAACTGTCGCTATCTCCAACCATCCTCTAATGTAATGAAAATCTTGAAATAAAATCCCATATACTGTATATATATATATAGTAAAGAGTTAGTTGGTTACCGTGGTAACTACTAAATGTTAGTTGGTCATACATCCTTTCTCTCTACATTTAAAGAAAGTCATTTCAGGATAAAAAGACAAAGAAGAAGAAGACACTGCAAAACATCACTAAAGAGACAGCAGATGAAGAAAATGTCAATGGTCCAAATTTAGCTGCTTTAAAAAATTTATTCAAATACGGATAAAAATTCACTTTGCGTAATACAGTTAAAAACAAGAGTTACTTAGGCCAAAAACCTCTCAAAAGAGTATGACGTCAGCGGAAGATCAAATAAGACACTTTGACATATTAAGAAAGAAACAAGATGCTAATCTCTCTCATACAGTAGCAGTTTAATATTAGGAAGGGAAACAGCACACAAAAAAATCCCCATGACTAAAATTTTGTTCAAATTGTTTGATTAATCTATCATGTGACTAGTATAATCTGACATTTCTCATACAAATTAAATGATCCTCTCCTAGAGAGAAGAAAATGACGAAAGAAAGTTCATTTCTTAATATATTAATCATTAAATTAATAAAATGATTCCTATAATCTCTGATTTCCGCTCCTTATTAATAATATTATAAGAACGATAATCTAGGAAAAGGAAGAGGGTTAATTAAATATCATGTTTAATTAATTTTTTTTCCAACTAGGAAAAAAAAATTGAAAATAATAAGGTAGGTTATGTCAGGTCATTCTGAACGGGTATCGTACCCAAGACCTTCTAAACTTTAATGCGGACGTTGAGACCTTCAATTTTTTTTTAACACTCACACGCATGCGCACATGTCGTAAATTAAACTACTGAAAACTCTTCAAGTCAGTGAACTTCACATTGACAGTGAAATAAATCAAGATTGCTTTTTTTTTCTAAATAAATTTTAAAGTGAAATAAAAATTGAAATTACAAATTTAACTGATATCGAACGTTTAAAATATTTAAATGAGAGTTTTATGCCGTTTTACTGCTTGTTCATTTGAGCGTAATGGACAGGTGACGGTCAGTTAAACATTGTCCAGCTGTCCTAGTGTCCAGCAAGTATTTTTTTCAGAAAATTAACATGCTTTAACCATTAATTACAACCGAAAATAAATTATTACGATATGCCAATGTAAACAACTATAACTCGAAATCGCCGTTTAACTGACCACTACGAAATAAACAAGTTTGCAATTTCTATAATTAGAAATTCTTACTCTCTGTATTATAATAATAATAACCATAAATAAATTTTGAGACATTAAGAATTAGATTGACCATTTAAACTCTGTAGAAATTAATTATCCATGAAAAAAGGTGGTTGGTAATTGACAGGTGCCTACATGACCCCCCCCCCCATTCCATCATACCTGGAAGCCACGCTATAGTTTTAAAAGAAAGGGGAATATAGATGAATTCCTATCTTCGATTTTATTATGACAAATTTTACACTTAAAAATGAAATACGAGATGACCACTATCTAATAAATAATCCATAAAAACAATATTGAATTATAGGCAGCAGTACGAATAAGTCGGAAGATGAGAGTAAGTGAAATTTTGTCCCAAGAAAGGATAGAGTACACCGTCCGAAAATTTCAACGGGTGACATTTAAATATTCAGCTAAATATGAATGCATCCATATAATTTTTCGAGTATAAAAACTGAAGATAAACTTATCAAAAAAAGGCACATCTAGGACCTAACCAAACATGTCAACCCATCTATTATCGTTCTGTACTCTGCTCCGTCCCGCGGACCGCATCCCGTCCCACACTGAACAACACTTCCCCACTACCTGTTTCTAGAAATTAACACCTTTAAAAGACAAACCCAACTGACCATCACTGTCATTTACTCTCCATATGATACTTATCTCAAATATCTAAATGTCCACTTACTTTGTTTTTGGAAGGGAGAGCTGTTTACACAACCAAAGCAACGTCCGATTGGAAAACACAATTCAGAAAAGTGCAAAACCGAAAAAATAACAGGTGAAGAGGATGATGATGATGAATATGATGATGGTCACTTTAGCTCACTTGCCAATCAAAAACAATTTTTCTAAATAATATCTATTATTATTATTATTATCCTGCATAGAGTATAAAATAATAATAAGCTGAGAGTGTGGTGGTAGTAGGATGTAATCACAACTGTTAGAAAATTATTTTAGGGTTGAAAAGATGGTCAGAAGTGATGACGATGACCACATCGACTGCGAGAAAACATTTTGAAGAGAAAAAATAAAACATTAAGATGAGATGCTGATGATAATGATGAGATGTATCGCACACGTTTTATAGCAGAAATTTCTCTTCGAATGGTTTCCTCCCTCGATCAAGAGGGACGAATTAAAAAACACAAACACACACACAATAAACATTAAAAAAAATATCTGATAACGGAGCCAAATAGATAAAGTGAAATAACTGTCCGGTCCGATTTGGCTTCGTCAAGAAATGAGGAGCAACTGTTTCTGAAAGAACGGGAAAAATCTCTTGTTGCAGCAGCAGCAGCAGCAGCCTTTTTTACTTCTTCTTGTCAGAGTTGTGAGAAGCATTTGCTTAGGGAAGTTTCACAAGAGGCTGCCTGCTTGCTTGCCCGCCTGTCCGCCCGCCCGCCCGCCTGCCTGCTTGGCCTGTCCTCTACTGACCCAAGGTACACAACGGTATGAGGTCACGTACTAACAGAGGTCGACATTCACTCCAGGCTGGCAAACCAACAGTTAGAAAGAGAGAGAGAGAGAGAAAAAAAAGTCATCATCATCACCATCTTCAAATTCAATGTCGTCGTCTACATCTTCCGCAAAAAATCTCTACTATTACATAGTGTATCAGTTCAAGAAAAAAAACAATAACCCTACAGTTTCCCTCTCTCTCTTTTCTTTTCATGTGTTACTACGTCGACAACTACTTCTGCATATAACTGTAGCAGTTTTTTTGCTTTAAAAAAGGTGGACGATAAGGGAAGGAAGAGGAGGACGAGGATGAAGAGGAGGGGGCAGTTATTATTACACACTATCTTTTGTATAACTGATGATAATAGGATAGATGTAATAAAAACTGAAAGGAGGAGGGTGGAAGCTGCCCAAAATATAAAAAAAAAACCCGCTTCACTTATTTTTTTTTTTATTTTTGCAAAAAGAAAGTAGTGGAGAGTATTAAATAATATATATACATAAAAAGACTTTACCGATATTTCGTCTCTTAACTAGTGATCTTAAAAAACGGTACCATTTTAGTCATCGGTCTTTTAGCTAGGTAAATACTTAGGCAACACTTTTCTACATTCATCCCTATGATACATGAACTTCCTCATCAACTACAACAATCCAAAAAGCAGCTACTAACCCTTTCAATGCCTATGGTAGGGTCGGGCACCCATCATTGTCCGTCTGAATTACGTTAGACACCCCAGTTCTCATCTGATCACTGAAGTTAAGCAGCGCAACCCCAGCTAGTATTGACATGGGTAGCCGCTTGGGAAAACTGGGCACTGCTAATACCCAAAAATCGTCGCATTAGTGTAGTGTCTGTGCAGTCTCTGCATCAGAACTATGCTGTGGACGGGTCTACGTCAATTTGGCGTAGTCAATTTGGAGTACGACAATTTGGCGTACATACCGATCTCTTGGGTGCCCAAATTTGTTCAAAATTGCAACGGTCATAACAGTCATTGCAGGGTAATAGATCAATGAATGCCTACCATAACTGTTATAGGGCCATAATGACCTTTGAAGTCGATGGGCCCTAAAACACAAACAAACCCAACTGTGTTATACGGGACCGTTGCAATGACTGTTATGACCATGTGCGGATCTAGGATGGGGATTTTGGGGTTGCAACCCCTCCCATGCACATATAAACTTATTTGCATAATATGTGAGGTTTAGCTCAAGCCCCCCCCCCCCCCCGACGAAAATCCTGGATCTGCCACTGGTTATGACAGTTGCAATTTTGAACAAATGTGTGCAACCAAGAGATCGGTATGTACGCCAAATTGTCATACGCCAAATTTTCCGTACGCCAAATTGTCATACGCCGAATGTGTATGTACGCCAAATTGACTACGCCAAATTGCCATACGCCAAATTGTCATGCGCCAAATTGACGTGATCCCGCTGTGGACGGGGCTCTAATGACCTTGTAGTTGAAGGGCCCTAAAACACCAACAAACAAACAACAAACGAAGTATTGGAAGATATTTTTCCCCAGCCGGCTGTCGACCAAAGCTGCGACCCCTATGCTTATTTATAGAAGCGGCAAATTGCGTTGGACACACCAGTTATCGTCTGATCACTGAAGTTAAGCAACGCAACCCTAGCTAGTACTGACATGGGTTGCAGCTTGGGGAAACTGGGTACCGCTAGTATCCAAAAATCGTCGCATTAGTGTAGTATCTGTGCAGTCTCTGCATCAGAACTACACAGTGGATGGAGCTCTAATGACCTTGTAGTTGAAGGGCCCTAAAACACCAACAAACAACAACAATATGCTTATTTATTGTCGGCCACCTGTTCGTTGGGGCACTACACCGAGCTCCTACACCTGGAAATTTAACCTCATCTACCTGTGGCATTGTAGAGAGGGTTCGTTTTACGTGCAAATTACATTGTACAACACGCGGGACCACGGTTTTACTTGTCATCCGATGGAAGGCACACTGGAGGCCTCTCTCTCTCTCGGCTGAAAGAAATCAACGCACTTCGATCCGGTAATGAACCTGGACCAACTGACGCATTAAAGGGGATTAGAGTCATTAAAACGTAAATGCTATTTGCAATAGTTCCAATTTGTTATAAGTTGGTTCATACTATAAATTGCGGCGCCTAGGGTGCCTAGAGCAGTGCTTCTCAACTGGTGCACCCTAAACGCTCCAGTCGCTTTTTGGTATTCTTGCTGTGTATATTACTTATTTCAGAAGTGTTGGAAGTTTTTAATCACATTACTTTTCTTCTGTAATAATTAGGGTTTCCAGAATACTTGCAAGTCAAACCGGGACAACCCCCGGAAAAAGTCAACAATATTAGGCCACTTAAGTTTTTCCCTCTCCCCGAGATTTTGGCTCGCTTGGGCTGCCATGTAGCCTCTACTTAATTTTATATTAACTAAGAAAATAAAACTAACAAAGTTTAACATTAATCATTTTATTAATTGGAACAAGAACAGTGAAAAATAAACGAAAATATACACATAGGAAGAAAAACAATTTTAGACATCAATTTTTATATTTTTCATAGATTTGGCCTTCTGCTAGACTACTTTATTTTTAAGTAGGCCCCTACATTTGGCAGCAATTGAAATCCTAGTTTTCAATGCACTACATTCATAGGAAGTCTATGGAATTTCCATTAACGAGAATATTCTCTCCACGTTACCATTATGCGAAATATTGTTCAGAAAACGCCATTTACATTTCCGCACTTCCGCACACCGACACCATGAACAAACTGTATGAATGATGGCTGAAAGGTACGTTCGGGACACGAGCCTTAAAACCGGTAACAGTCCCGATTAATCGGGACGCCTAGCAACCCCAGTAATATTTAACTCATTTATTATAACACATTTCTCAGAAATTTGTATATTGTGCGCTTATAATTAAATTGTCGGATTTTAAGTGTGCCCCAACTTCAAAAAGTTTGAGAACTACTGGCCTAGGGTAACAGCTCTACTACCTGCATCAGCCCCGAAGTCGACAAATATGCCTACTAGAACCTCTTTTCTGCCTTATGAAACCTTAATTTCTATAATTCAATAATCATTTGTGACATTATTACTTGTCATTCTGATCCTAGGTAGTTGAACTCCTGAACCGTTTTACTACTTCTCCTTCAGGAGTAAGGGAGCGACTTATTGCGTTGGACACACCAATTCTCGTCTGCCCACTGAAGTTAAGTAGCGCAACCCCCAGCTAGTACTGACATGGGTGGCCGCTTGGGAAAACTGGGTACTGCTAATACCCAAAAATCGTCGCATTAGGCAAGGCGCAAAATGAGGCCGCAGAGTGACTTAGCGTGACGCAGCCCTGCGAAATTCTGCTAGCAGGCAATCACCGCACATTGAATCGCAGTTTTTTAACATACTGGTTTGCAATTTGCGTCAACTAAAATGGCTTTCAAGGTAACAGTGATTGCCTCATAGCAGAATTTCGCAGGGCTGCGTCACCCTGCGGCCTCAGTTTGCGCCTTGCCTAAGTGTAGTGTCTGTGCAGTCTCTGCATTAGAACTATGCAGTGGATGGGACTCTAATGATCTCGTAGTTGTGAAGGGCCCTAAAACACCAACAAAGCAAAAAATGGACCAAATGAGAATTGCATACACGTACCTGTAGTGTATTGGACCAAAATTAGGACAGTGCAGGAGGGAAATATAGATGGTAGCAGTAGTGAAGGTGAGAAGAAAGGGGGAGAACGAGAGAAACATCCTTGCCATACATGCCCATTGAAGACACCGCTCATAAATTAACCACATTTTCATTATAGCATTTCACAAAATAAAAAAGGGCCCAATCACATTTAAAAAACAAATTGAAGAAAGATTTTCAAACCAATTCCGCGACGCTCGAAGAATTAAATAAAAATGTATATGACAACAACAGGATTTCAAATTTTGGGAGTGAAATTAATTGAACAAGTGGCTCCTTAAGCACAACTTTAAAAAGTAACTTATTTATAAGAAAATACAACAATTTGTATTAAGAAGCAGGTTACATGTTATAAGACAGGACAGAATGAGGAGGAGGAAGATATAAAGCCGTGCCGAAAGAGGAGACAAGGGGAGAGAGTTAAGGTGGGCCAAAGAAAAAGAAATCCATCAGGATTCAAAAATAAAACATGGCTATGAATTTTTCTGTTGTTAAAATAAATAGGATAAATACAACGTGTTCAACAATAAGAAACCTACTTCACAAAAATTCACAATAACATAATGTGGAGTGATAGTTACGAGTCGTGTCCTGAAGAAGAAAATCCAGGTAAAAGCAGGTGTGATTTCACCGACTATTGATAATGCAATATTAGGAGGTGATATATAGGAGAAGGGTTAAAGGAGGGATGTAAAAATGTTGTTAGAGAAAGAAGAAAAAAAAATATTGGGGATAAAGATTTGAAAAATTAACCTAGAATTGACTAGATTGTGACAGACAGTGAATGTACTCTGAAGCAACAACCTATTATTGATCAAATAAAATTAAAATCTGCGAATTAAAAATCTACAGGGTGTGTGTTATTTCATCATAAATTTCATTAAGTTATCTTAAAAACAGTTGGAGGAAGAGTAGAAGGAGAGGGAAATTTTTTTCTTTCACAGAGAGAGAAAGAGAAAAGAGGGGTTACATACTGCAGTTAACATCATGACCCAAGGTACATTGTATACGAAACTGATTAATTCAACTAAAACCCCTTTTTTTTTAGAATTTTTTTCTTATATTACACTACGAGGAAATACTATAAATAATTTTCTTAATAACACTTACGAAATTACACTAATAAAAACCTGAAAAAGGGTTTATACACATAATATTTTTCTATTAAATAAAAGTTATGGGTTAAAAATATTAAAAGTTTTATTTCTGCTTTAAATTTTCATATTATGTATAGGAGGGGGGAAAAGGACATACCCCGGTATACACCTAACTGTATTTATAATGGTAAAAAAGAGAGGGGTGTGTGAAGATTTCAAGAAGAAAAAAATAGGTGCAGAAGCCATGACACAAATACCATAGAAATTGTTTCTACTTATTATTATCTTTATCCCCTTCCAAAAGCTTCATTGTAAAGAAGTCTACTAACCCCCTCATGACAATCTCAAGCAAAACAAGTTGCAACTTTTTTTTACCCCCGTTAAAACGAGATAAAAAAGCAGAAAGAGAGGGGGGAGGGCAAAACGAGAAAGGGGGAAAACGAAAATTTTGGGGTAAATACAATCGTAAATAGGACTCTTGTGAAATTTGTACGAGTGTGACAATTTTACAGCTTTGGTCTCGAAAATAAGACAACTGGCATGACGCAATCCTAATTAAAACTTAACATCAATTCAGAAATTCAAATTTAGCTATTTATTGAAAAAAATCACAGCTTAATTAAGGTTAATTATCACTCTACAAGCGGCTTTCCTTTCCCTTCACCTGTCCAGAAAAAAATTCTGGACCCTTCTCTGTAATTAATAAAAGAGGGGTGGCGTTCTGCGGGACGTTCATGATGCTGTCCAGTTTGCGGGACGGTGTTTGTAACCTCGATGCTGTTGGGAGAGGCGGGCTTCACTCGGGTTAAAGAAAAGTTCAAAATGCACCACCCATCGGATGGAACCTGGTTCTGCGAGGTGTGGACAATGTTTACAAAATGCGCACCAAGGAACACTTACCACATGGAGTAAAATTTGTCAGTTTAGATCGGCAAAGTTCCCGGGTGTAGATCACCATCACCTATCGTCGGCAAAGTACTTTCAGCAGTAGTATGCACCACGTCCCCTGCACGTGGAACCTTTTCTGCATAATTAAGTGCAGGGAGCGGCGAATTGCGTCGGACACACCAGTTCTCGTCTCATCACTGAAGTTAAGCAGCGCAACCCCCGCTAGTACTGACATGGGTGGCAACTTGGGAAAACTGGGTACTGCTAATACCCAAAAATCGTCGCATTCGTGTAGTGTCTGTGCAGTCTCTGCATAAGAACTATGCTGTGGACGGGGCTCTAAATGACCTTGTAGTTGAAGGGCCCTAAAACACCAACAAACAACTATGGGAGCTCACCCAACCCACCCGTTCTCTTCTCCTTGGCGATGGGTGACACTTTGCATTGTTAACCGACCGATGTCAGTCAAGACAGAACAGAGTCAGCCTACTCTACCAATAGGGCCATCAAGGCGGGTCTTTGAAATTACGTATTCAAGTAGTAATTAGCATAGCCATGGGGGGGGGGTCCAAGAGTTAAGGAAATAAAATGTCGGAGAAGGAAGTAAAATAAGGAGGGGGGGGGGGCATAAATGCGTCATTAAGCATGGGGTGAACGAGTGCATGCATGCTTCAGCACATGGTATGCTGAAACAAGCTATGAACCATTACTAAAAAAAGCCACACACATTTTGGATTGTAATGGGACAGTGGCCTTTGAATGAAAATCATTTTTTTAACCCATTTATTACTAGAAGCTTGGAATTTATCTTTCGTATGATAAAAAAACTCTTTAAAAAAATATATCTAGGAAGAGAACTTTTGATAAACGAAAAGCTCAAGAGGCTTATGCCACACAATCAGTTACCCTTTTTTCATGTCATACATTTCCCACCCTCGTATAACTGCCCACACAACCTCTGAAAGTGAAGAAGAAGAAGAAGAAGAAGGGATCTGATTATTGAAAAAGATATTGTGAGGGGGTGTATAGAAAGTAAGGGGCAGCAACTCTTGCTTTAGCTTGGAGGAGGGATAGGAGAGAAATAGACAAATCCTGTCGACAAATGAAAGTTGTTTTTAGAGTTTATATTACAAACGTTTAGTTCAGAGCCGAAAAAAAAATGAATAATAGATTAATCTTACGTCTTATTCTTGAAGCACACGTTAAGAAGAAATACAAAAAAACCACATCCTTTTTAAAGGTGCCACCAAGTACCCAAATACTTTTTCAACAGATACCTAATAATGATTGAAAGTAACAAATAATTTTCAAAGTCACGCCCTTATAACAGTTCTTGTAAAACTCAAATTATTATTATTATTTTTAACAAAAAAAAACTTCCCCTTAATGCAGTCGTAAGAATCTCTGAAATGTATAAATAAATATAAAATATCGAGAACAGAGTTTAAAAATTTCAAAAAAAAAAAATAGCCGGAAGGTGCTTTCTGAACCTTTAAAAAGGAAAATTTAGTAAAGGAAGTGTCCTACAAGCAATGTTAGTTACCACGTTAATTTTACCTAAATGAAGATCTTGATAACCACGTCTCTCCAGCGTCCACCTTTCCCAATAGGCACTCCACCTACGAAGGGAGCGGCGAATTGCGTTGGACACACCAGTTCTCGTCTGATCACTGAAGTTAAGCAGCGCAACCCCAGCTAGTACTGACATGGGTGGCCCAAAAATCGTCGCATTAGTGTCTGTGGAGTCTCTGCATAAGAACTATGCTGTGGTCGGGGCTCTAATGATCTTGTAGTTGAAGGGCCCTAAAACACCAACAAACAAACCCACCTACGAAAACTAGACTAACAAAATAAATTTACTGAAATCGGTAAGAAAAACAAAAATTTTAAGTCAGGACATTATCACTTACATAATTTAGTAATGTTTAGGGCGTAAAACCTTCGAAAACTTAAGAGCGGCTGTATTGCGTTGGACACACCAGTTCTCGTCTGATCACTGTAGCTAAGCAACGCAACCCTAGATAGTACTAGCATGGATGACCGCTTGGGAAACTGGGTTCAGCTAATACCGAAAAATCGTCATCACAGGGTAGTGTGTGCAGACTCGGCAGTGGACGGGACTCTAATGACCCGTGTAGTTGACGGGCCCTATAACACCAACAAAACGAATGTCAGGAATGCAGGTCCTGAGCTCTTCTTCTGGTTCAGAGTAGGTAATTTAGCCCCACTAGTCCTTATGTGACCGTTAACAAGGTGAATAAAATGGTTATGACATCATAAGGTATCAATAAGTTTCACTAGTACACCAATACTACACCTGCTATCCAAAATAAACATAACGGATGCACAGGGAAGAAAGTCACTGAATTTATGTGACTGACTTTTAGAGGAAGTGCTTCTGGAAACTTTTGAAAACAATGACAACAACTACCCATATTCCTAAATATCTCTATGCAAAAAAAAAAGGTTTCCCCAACTAACCGGAACAGGAACACAGTAAACCCAAAAATACTTTCAACAATAAAACAGCATTTCAAAAATTTTCAACAACTTTACCACATACTTTTTCTAGCCAGAAGAAAGAAAAATATGTTTTTTCCTACTCTGACAAACGCAGAAACGCTGCTATAAACCTCTCAACGGTTCAATCCCACATCCCAGGCAACAGGAAGACACAAACTCAATATAAGGATACGGGCAAGAAAAACGAGGACTATTCACGCATTACTCACATATTATTCTTAACATAGAGCAAGAATCTCCACGTACAACGAGAACATGTCAGAGCAAATGAAGGAAGAGGAACTGAATAACCTAGGTGATGACGGTCAAAATTAATCGGTCATCCGGACGCTCGTTTTAGCATTGATCTAGTACGAGTTCCGTTTTAATGCTGTTTACAGTTATTGTATATAATCATAAGATGTATAAGGGGGAGGGGGGGGGTTAAAGAGAAATAAAACATTTAAACAGAGGGTGTTGACTATACAAGTGACTTACCCTAAACCAATTTGGTTGTTAATTTCGAGTAGAGAAAACATCAAGATGATGGGATGGAAGAGATCTCTAGAGGGTCAAAAAGGTACTAGGCCATAAACCAGAATAGGAGTAGTCCCAAAAGGGAAAGGATACAGGAGATCATTAACAAGCGGAGAGGGAGGGGGTAATATTAGAGGATGCTAAACAACAGATACTGTATTACTTTTGCAAAACAGGAGGGGGATGGGGGTAACGAGATGGTCGGAGGGTGAGAGAGAGAGAGAGAGAGAGAAGTGAGTACGTGGGGAGGAGCACTCAGAGAGAAAGATAAAGTGCATGTGAGGAAAAAGGACATCACCAAATGGTACTCCTCTTTCTCTCTCTCTCTCTCTCTCTCTGAGAAGAAGAAAAAAAAAGTGCTTCAAGCGGATACGTGGTCACCGTAATAACCGTTTACCCCTTCTAACACTCGAAATTTTATCTTCATCCTTGATTCACCTAAAAAAAAAGTACACCATCCGCCTCTCTTCTTCTTTCTCCTCCTCTTTTGCCGTTTCTCCTTCATCTTAATGTTCACATCCTATTTCATCCATCCACATTGCCTCACAGCCCCAATAAACTGGAGACTCGAACAGGTCAACGAACGTAATTTGGCCGCCATTGCCTGATGCAATAGCACCAACCTCATCATGATGGACGTTTGCAAGCTTCACCCCTTTTGCTCTGCTCTCTCTTCTCTCTCTCTCTCTCTCTTTCTTTCTGCAACGGTTAATCCATAAATACGTGCCAGGGCAACTTTCCTGATATTATTATTTCTTTATATATCCACATCTTTGTCTGAAGGCGCGCGCCAACAATTCAGAATTGTAGTGGTTGGTGGTTACGTAGTTAGCCTGTTAGGCTTTTTTTTCTCTCTTTTCATATTTGCAGTCGCCAATTTGGCCTATTTCTTTTTATCCAAGCACATACATACTACACAATCACCGAACTTTCGTGTCAGGAAATCAACATAATCATTAACAACAACCCACGATAACCCTCTCACCCTTAGCCTGACTCCTCTTCTCCCTAACAACTCGCATATTATAGTCACAACATCCGTAATTTGATATCCTTCCTTACTCCACAGATAGAGAGAAACTTGGAATGAAAAAATTACATCCAAACATATTGAGAAAGACACACAATATAAATGTATCTTGTTTTCCAGAATATTGCAACATTCAGTATAGTAGTACGTCTAAAACGTTTTAATACAGGTTCTGACTTCACGGGGCAAAAGAATAGAATGGGCCCCTAAAGGAGGAGAACCAATCATAATGTTTATACAGAAGAGAACCTCAAGATGTTGCGATGATCAACAATGCAATCTATGGATTTGTAAAATTTAGAATTATACAAAAGTTGTCGACCCCCTAGACTAGGTCCTCAGGCCACGACCTAATTCACTTGTAAGTAAATTCAGGGCTGTCTACAGTAAAACAATAATTTATTCATGCAGATCAAATTTCTGCATAAATTTAATATGAAAGCTCGAGTTATAGCACCATACGAATCCTACTTTTCAATACAAATTTTTGAATTGCCCCCAACATCACTGAATTTCAAAACTGCACGTGTGATCTTCGCACAAATCTAATTCTCCTTTGAATCACGTGATTACAGAGTCATTTTGTGGCACACGTGGCCATTAGCACGTGGTAAACCCAAGCAAAATAATTAACTGCACATGCGACTTACGTACCAAGCCAGTTCGAATTTGAATCACGTGATCACAGCATCATTCTTTCCATTTTGGACATGTGGCCATTAGGCACGTGGTAACAGCAGCAGCAAAATATAGGATTCGACAGTGACTCAAAGACTAATTTCATAATCACTCTATATGTAAAGCAACTCCTCTCCCTTTCCGCCTATGGCACGGTCGGGTACCCATTTTGTCCCTCTGAATGAACACACGGGTGATATATTGGACGGTATTTTCCACAGCCGGCTGCTGACCAAAGCTGCACTCCACCGAGCTCCTACACTTGGAAATTTTTGCCTCATCTGCCCATTGCACAGTAGCGAGGGTTCTGTTACGTGCAAATGCCATCGTATACCACACGGGACCTCGGCTTTACTTCTCGTCTGAAGGAAGGCGCACTCGGGGCCCCACTCTCTCGCCCGAAAGAGTGTCATATGGAACCTAGAACCACAGATGCAGTCACCGAGCACACTACATACCGCACCACCAAGGCGGCATTCTACTTACCGTAAGATGTTAATCTTATTAAACATCATCATCATCATCATCTCACTCTTCTCCCGCCTGAGGCAGGATCGAGTCTGCGGGTTCTAATCCTCCACCCCCGCCCATCCCCACCACCTGGTCTCCTGGAGGAATGCAATGGTAATGCGTCTGTGTCTGAGGGTGTCTACTAATTCCCCAATTTTCCCTGTAAGGGTCCTCCACATTCCAAATCCCAACTCTGAGCCTGACTCCTTTACTTTGTGTGACAGACGCCCCTATGCTTTCTGAACATGCTCTGACTGGGGGCACCCCAGGAATATTGGCGCAGCTGGCTGTGAGGGGGATGCCGGCCTACCCCACAGATGTTAATCTTATTAAACAAAACACTTAAAATGTGAATGTCCTTAGCAACCGAATGACCATCAGAAGACGATATTAAAGTGTCATAAAATTCTACCCTTTTAAGTGACTGACGTGATTCTGCAAACCATTTGTTGTACGATCATAGTTCAAAGTTGTTGTTGTTGTCGGCACTTGAAAGTCAAAAAAACTGTTAGCAGTCAACTGCTGACAAAGGACAAAATATCGCAACATTAATCATCTATCATCATTTTAAGAAATTAATTCTTAATGTAGTCTTTAAGCAGCAGAAGTAGTAGCGCTGAATAACTTACAATAAATAGATAATTTAACAGAAATTAAGACAAAGTGCATCTGTCATTTTCTCATTCTCATCATCCTAAAAGATTACTGTTAAGAAAAAAAATCAATTTACCTTTCTTTTTTCTGAAATAAAAGTGATGATCAAAAATTCCTTTCGCACCTGACTGATTCGAGAAACTTCTCTCCAATTTTCAATTCTCTCTCTCTCTATTATACTAAAATCTTATTCTCCGATTTTAGTCTAGATAAATATATAGTTTCCACATTCTTGTGTCAGGAAATTCTTAAAGAATAAGAAGAAGCAGAGGAGCAGTACCAAAAAAATCAGGACCAGAATTTTTGACACTTTAAATTTTTTCACTACTATTAGGGCGACGAAAAGAAATTCAAAAAACACTAGAAATTACAATAGAAAATTAACATTTCAATAAAATAAACCTTTATGTAGGGAAGAGTAGCGAAAAAAAAACCTTCCTTTAAAACACATTTAACAGAAGAATACTGTAAACAACAAATACTGAAGAGAGTGAATTTAAAGAAATAACTTTAAACAAGCGGCAAAGAGAACAAACACATAGACAAACTAAAAATTTAGGGTAACAACAATATATCCGCCATACTTCATCTAAATGAGGAAATACTAATAAACAAAATATTTTTTTCTCCTTTCTCCCATAGCATCAATGGAGGGAGGATGGAGTCCTGTATGATCGGGAGTCCCAATAAAGTTAAAGGATATATTCTACAGGGCAGTGGTTAGGCCAGCCAGCTATGCTATAAGCATCAAGAGTGCTGGACAGTGCGAAACAGTCAAGACAATAGAAATGGGGGGGGGGCAGGAATGTGAATGCTGCTATACATGAGCAACCCCAGCTAGTATTAGCATGGGTGACCACTTGGGAACACTAGATACTGCTAATGTCCAAAATCGTCGTAACAGCATAGTGCCTGTGCAGACTCTGCATTAGAATTATGCAGTGAACGGGGCTCTCATGGCCGTCGTAGTTGAGGGCCCTAAAACACCAACGAAATAAATGTGCGTGGGTGGGATGCTGAGATTACTCAAAATTAGGAACATAAGTACCGTATTTTTTCTAATTAACAGCGCCCTCTAATAAACGGTGCACTGTTTATTAAAGGTGCCCTTATCCCGCCTGCGGCATGGTCGGATCTGCGGGTCCACTGGTTGTCTTTGGGGAGTGCATTATGAAAGGTACTGAAATATAAACAGCGCCCTCTAATAAGCAGCGCTCTCCAATACACGGCGCAACAAGAAAGCCTTTGAAAAAAAATTATTTCCCACGACTTAATCGACCATTATAGGCATAAAACGCTAGAATCTTAAATTTACCTCTCATATTCAGAACAGAAATTATTACCAGGTCTCGAACTCGCATCCACATATGCGCAATAAGAAAATGAAGCAAAAATGGAGCTATGAAGGAGCTATTACGGGACGAATTGTAAAGAGAGAGAAAACCCTAAGCATTTTTTTTCCTTCTTGCATTCTTCCCAGTATACAGGTTTCCCATCCAAAAAAATCCTTTCATGCTTTTTTAAATATTAAATTGCACCTCTTTCTCCCCCTTATCTCCTACAGAAAAGTCGCTATACTTAAAAAAAGTGGAAACGTGGGCAATTTTTTTTCTGTTCTGTTACTCTGCTTGAAATTCGACATGACCAATAGAGTGGTTACCTGTGGCAACTATGACCAAGTAGCATAACGTGTTTTATCTACTTTTTTGTCTTCTTGAAAAAAAAAAAGATGAAAAAATATGCAATCTGTTCGGTCAAACAGAACCTTAAAATGAAGGTCGTGAGTCGTGACTCAGTCTACCTCAGTTCCGTTTCTTGTCAGGGTAAAGAAGTGCACTTCCGCCCACCCCCTTTTTGTTATTTCAAAAGTCCGTCACGGCCTACGACAGGTAGGTAGATAGGTATTCTTCCACCACTAGTACTCTTATAATATAAAAACGTTTTTCAACCAGAAATCCTCCTACTTTCCACCTTTGCACATGAAAAAGTCTGCAAAGTTTTGTACCAAAGAAACACAACGAATGCCTTGTGGCATCAAGTGAAGAAAGTTGATGCAACAAACGTTAACTTGCGACCCGCCGAATTTATGCATCATATGCTAAACATATCAATTACAAATTTCTACACCTGAAATGGGTGCAATTCAGGTCCTACAAACAGGCCTAGATATCTTAATTTACACTATTGAGTTCATGATGTGTAGTCTCCATCCTACTCGATTACTTTTGATGGGTGGGAGGGCATCTTATTCAACATCGACCGTTTAATTTTTGGAAATAATTTCCCGTCAATGGGGTCGAGAGGACTTTCCACACCTGGGAACCTTGCACACAGAAAGGGCTCTTATACATGCAGTAGTGACATGCATCGTATACACTACACAGTACCAACACTTTACTTCCTTATTCGGGATGAAAAGAGCACTTGAAGTTACCTTCCCCTCGCCTGAAAGAGACTGCACATCTCAACCAGGACTGCACCTGTGAACCATTAATTACATCAAATGAGTTACCAAGGCCGGCAATAGCAGGTACAATCAACTATTACGAGAAGTTTTATTATGCAGTAGGAACCTGCCCTCTCCCCACATCTCGAGCGGCTGCATTGCGTTGGACACACCAGTTCTCGTCTGATCACTGAAGTTAAGTAACGCAACTTCACCTATAGTACTCGCCACGAAAGTTGACACATTGGTGGGAGGCAAAGGATGAGTCCTCTTCAAAAAATAGGGAAAGTATTGAAGTTCTGTTTGCCATTACTGAATGAAGCCTGCCATTTGACCTTTTTCAAACTCCCTAATATTTGTAGTGAACTTTCCTACCTTCTACCTCCCATGTGTCATCTTTCGTGGCGAGCACTATAGTACGTACTAGCATGAGTGACCGCTTGGGAACACTAGGTGCTTCTAATACCCAAAATCGTTGCAACAGCGTAGTGTCCGTGCGGACTCTGCATTAGTACTACGCAGTTGACGGGACTCTAATGACCATTGCAGTTAAGGGCCCTAAAACACCAACGAAAACAAAAATCCCCACGTCTCCGCATTTGCATCATCAAATAACTTTTACAGCTATTTGTTGAAATTTATGTAATGACGTGTCCAGAAATGAGATGGATGGGATAAGGTGAAAAAGATCTAAATTACAGGACATGCGCCATGATACTGACATGATACGATACATGGTCATGCATCGAATCCATACCCGGGTGTCAGTAATCACAGTACTGTACATAAATATGGTGTATTTATTTTAGATATCTCAATGCAGGACAGCGAGTGAAAGTGAGAGTGAAGCTAATGTTAAAGTTACTCCCAGTTTCAAACTTGGAAGAGAACCTAGTTAATAAGCAGTTCCAAAATATCCATAATCAACAACACCAACTGGCACCAAAACTATATTAGATGACGACATCTGAAATAAGACGATGACCCAACGATAACCTTAATATTTTTTGTCTGAAGATCAGAGTAACAAAAATAACACTATAGAGGACACACTCACGGATATGAAAGCGGAAGTGAAGTTAACCAAAATATACCAATCAATATAAAATTTCCATCTAGTTAAAATATATATATATGGGGTGAGCTGCACTCTCCAACAACCAACGAGAGGGAGGGAGAGAAGAAGAGTCAGGTGATAAATGGTCCTGAATGAAAAAGAACCTGCCTAACTTGGCACTATAATAGCTTGCCCTCAGCGTCCCGAGGAGATGTCAGGGAGAGAAGGGGGTAAGCGAGTGGGCAGGGGACGAGGGGCAGGCAGCGAACCAATAACGTAATTTTTAGTAAACTGTAATTCTAAATGTATATAATGATATTTGCTAACGTGGAACGAGGTGTTGGACTACACTTTGAACGTGAACTATACAAACACTTGCTATTTGAATTCAATTAGATTTAAGAATAAGACGAAGAGGAGGGAGGAGGAGGGCAAAGACGACGAGGACGAGGACGTGGAGGAGGCGGAGGCAAAGAAGAAGAACAAGAAATAAAAAGTAAAAAAAGATAGGCCTTGTATCTGCCAAAAGTTCAATGATCCCTAAAAGTTAGAAGAAGAATGCCACTGTGTTCCAGGCTAGGCTAAAGTGTGACACTTAGCATCTGTTTAACATAGTTTTTGGAGGCAATAAGAGGGCAGCAGGCAGGGATGGAGGCTGGACTACAGATTCGGGGGAAGGGAGGAGGAGGAGAGGGAGAAGGAGAAGAGGTAGGTAGCAAGAAGAAGTGGAGGGAGGAGGCAGGTAGGTAAGTAGATGTGGCAAAAGCTACAGTTACAACCAAGGAAGAAATCGAGAGAAATGCGAGGAGGGCTATGAGGGAGAGGAACGGGAGGGGGACTGTTTGAATAGACAGAGGTCTGCAAGTGGAGAAACATGGGGCGGAGATTCATCAGTAGGGCATTAAGATTTCACTTAATTGTTTTTTTTTTTCAAAATGAGAAGGGAGTACTGTATACATACTGAAGGTACAGTATATATCAAGGTACAAAGGAGAAAAAGAACAACAGTCATATCAAGTTAATAAGAAAACAAAAGCTGAAGAAAACAGCCAAATTTTAACCAATCACTTTCCACATTAAGTGGACTCCCATTTACAGATAATATCCAAATCGGAAGGATGGTGTTCAGGGTTCGTGGATAGGAATGGGATTTCACACAGCCGTCACACATGGGACCACCACGTTTTACCCTTTATCAGATAGCGGAAACTACTCGAGGAAGAAGAAAAGGAGAAGGGGGGGGCGAACCTACATGCTCTGAGCTAAAGAAGCAGGCGCATTCTACTAACTCAACTACCAAGGGTCGGGTTAAACAGTTCCATTCAAGACATTTTAGGCTCCACCGGACATCAGAAATTCGGTGGTATCAAGTTGATGCAGTAAAAAGTTAATTTCCCGACTTATTTTGCATAGTGATGATATTGCACCCCTCATTCTAAAGGTATCCACCTCATTAAGAAATACGCATGATCACCTGCAAGCCCAAATTTGTTTGTTTGTTGGTGTTTTAGGGCCCTTCAACTACTAGGTCATTAGAGCCCCGTCCACAGCATAGTTCTTATGCAGAGACTGCACAGATACTACACTAATGCGACGATTTTTGGATATTAGCAGTACCCAGTTTTCACATGCGGCCACCCATGTCAGTACTAGCTGGGGTTGCGCTGCTTAACTTTAGTGATCAGACGAGAACTTGTGTGTCCAACGCAGTTCGCCACTCCCCCTTCAAGGCCCAAGCATGTGAACTGCAAACTAGGTGCAATAGGTTGCTCTTATACCGAGATCCTACTTATTTGATACCTGAAACAAAGAAAAGCAACTCCTAATCCTTTTCCCGCCTTTGGTAGGGTCGGGTACCCATCTTGTCCCACTAAATGGGCAAAAGGGTGATATATTGGACGGCATTTTTCCGCAGCTGACAGCCGACCAAAGGTGCAATCTCTATGTTTTGGATTGTCGATCTACTGTTCGTTGGGGTACTCAATCGACACCAGGGGAGGACGAGCTCCTACACCTGGGAATTTTGCTTCATCTACCCGTAGCATAGTAGAGAGGGCTTTTTTTACGTGCAAATGCCATCGTACACCACACGGGATCTCGGTTTGCCTTCGCATTCGAAGGAAGGCGCACTCGGGCTTCTCCATCGCCCGAAAAAAAGCCAACCCACCTCGATCGAACCTGGAACCACTAGCGCAGTAAATCGAGCGCGCTACCTATTGCGCTTTGAGGCGGGTCTATTAGATACCTGGAACGGGCTGGTTGAATTAAAGACGCATATTCGCATGTCGTACATTATCAACACTGCTGGGAGCGGCGAGTTGCGTTGGACACACCAGTTCTTGTCTGATCACTGAAGTTAAGCAACGCAAGCCCAGTTAGTACTGACATGGGTGGTCGCTCGGGAAAGCTGGGTACTGCTAATGCCCAATAATCGTCGCATTAGTGTAGTGTCTGTGCAGTCTATGCATTAGAACTATGCAATGGACGGGTCTCTAATGACCTTGTAGTTGACGGGACCTTAAACACCAACGAACAACAACAAAGAACAATCAACAGTGCTACTAATAATAATTCTGAGGTTGATGGAAATGTCTTCACCAAAAAGACCCTTAGAATTTTTAACCAAGTGACCATCAAAAAATTCCGTGATGTAATAGGCGGCTTCTTTAGAATGGTAAATGAAAAGTCTATCCTTGCTGTCGCTCTCTCCTTCTCTCTCAAATTACCAATGAACAGAGCTCACAGTATAAAGATACGAACTGGACAGTGCGAATGACCTTAGATAACGGTAAATGGCTTTTTCTGTAGACGCCACACCAACACGCTGTTTGCAATATTTCTTTTTTTCTTGTTGAAACTACGGTTTACGTCGAAAATATAAAGAGGCCTTGTTGGGAGAAGGGATGAGGAGGAGAAAAGGAGGAGGAGGTAAAGATTCAAAAGAGAAATTTGAAGACATTGGGGTGAATAACCATGTGTCTCTCAATACCTTTCTTCTGCCAAAAAAATATATAGGACACACTAACAAGTAAATGAAGATGAGTCATTAACGGTTTGTAGCGAAATAGCAAAGAAAAGTACATATTTGCTATATTTTTTGAAATGCCCCAATATACAGTACGAAACAAAAAACTAGTGCGTATTAAAAAAAACTGCCATTATCATTAAGTATAATGATGTACTAGCCTAAAACCTCGACAAACTCATATTTTACCATCCAAATGTAAATGACAGTATGCAAACAGGTACCGGAGGACGGGGAGGTGAGGGTAGCAGAACCAACTGGGAGTACTTAGTGAATAGTACGAGAAATTGCAATGCTGCACTAAGTTAACATTAACTCTTTCAATGGCTATTGAACTATTGCGAGACCTACAAGAATGGCTCTACACAAAAAATACTGGTCAACATGTTTCCTAGAGTTCACACTTGAGGGCTACCACTACCGATACGACGTGGACAAGATGCAGACAAAAACTTCTTAAGACACGTGGCATGGAAATAAAAGGAGGGCAACCAGTTGATGGGATATAAAAGGGACTAGAACGTGTCAGGTTTCTTTCAAACAAACAGATCAGATCAGACACCTGAGCGTTCGGGACAAGAATAACTACTACGTGTGGCCAGTAGAGTGGGCGAGAACCTATAGAGGAAAAGTAGACTGACAACAACAATGCCTTAATGTGTTTTATAAGTGACAACCGAAACCTGATAAATTTGCAGAGAAAGTAGGAGAACTCATTTGAAACAGTAAAATATGCTGATCATTATGATCGAATTTGCTCTCTTTGTTCATTTGAGTTTATTCACTATTATAATGTCGAAGGGTACTATGTATTTAGGAGAGGGGTGTGTTATGTTATTGGCCCGTCCACTAATCCTGAAGCCACCAGCCTAGAAATCGAGATCGAGGGTAGGAGACGTCGATAAAGTTGGGATCTACTAACAGTGGGCCTGACTTGTCTGTGTCACACCTTATCCTAATGTTCAATCCTGAAATAGGCCCTGGGAAGAGCATCCCTAGACTATTAACAAGAAAGACGAGAGTAAAAATGCAGAGAAGGTGAGTGCTTTTTTGGATGAACCTCTACTTGTCCTCCTTTGTCTCGTACTTGACTACTCAGGCCGAGGAGAAAATTATGATGATGTAAGTTTACATTAAGAAAGTGAGAAGGAGAAACAGGTACTACACACACACACACACCACACAAATTCTGTAACTATATAGGTTGCAGTGAGTTAAAATTGATTTCCGCAATTATTCATCATAAAATAAAAAACAGCTATTGTTTTTGAATTAAAACAGACACGTCTTTTCACTTCATTATAATTTTACCGATAATAAGCAACAACCATTATTCACAATTAAATTCGATAACCACACTGACCTAAATATTATAAATTAACAACAAAGACATGTAATAATAAGCTAATAAAACAATAATTTATTGATAAGACATTTTAAACACCCAAAAAAACTGGCATCAATATTTATCATTCCGGTGGATAATAAATATAGCCAACCCTCATACCACAATCCCAGTCTCTACCTCTCTTTTTAATTCACTCTCTCTCATCGAAGTCACCAAATATCATTTTGGCAATTCCCTAGGTATTGTGAAGAAACCACCTTTGAAATTAGCATTAATTTCACATAGTCAATCAACTGTCTTCAACTGACTTCAACTGTCTTCAACTATATTCAACTGTCTGCTGAACCCTTTCTTTTCAAATCTCTCTTTAGGATGAGAACTCAATTTCATCCCGTAGCAGTCCATTAATTAAACAAAACTCCTCAAAGACTAAGAAACTACTTTAAAGGTAATCCCATAAGTCTTGTCTTATCTAAAGGTCTCCCTTTTTAGTAAATTATGTACTAGAGACTATAAAATATAAACCATATTTACTCTCAGTCAGTTCATTTTGTAAAATCTTCGGACATCAGATCAATATAATGGACATTAAACCAAATCAGAAATGCGGAAAGAAAATAAAGTCATATTTCCAAATTAATAGTGAAATAGGGACACGGAAATAGCAACTTGGAAACATTCCACTCAACTATACAGATTTAGTTTGCATTTACCGCGAATAATAATGATATGGGAAATTTTATTTTCAGTACCACTAGTCAAATAACTCAAAAGAAAGCTGAATACTTATGCATACGAGAATATACAGGCAAAATTTAGAGTGAATAACAAAAGAGAAAAGGAAACGTATCATGCATCAAGAAGAAAAATAAATATGCAAGAAAAAAAAACTTGTATATACACAGATTGATAAATATCAAAGTTGAAACTAGAAAGAGTGAGACATGGGGCGGAAAAAGCAAAAGAAACCAGCATTTTTCAACTGGCAACAATCGAAAGAGGAAAGCAAAAACCCCTTTTTAAGATTTATATATCAAAAAAGTATCAAATAATATTAAAGATCACAATATCCAAACTCTCTCAACTATGAAAACAAAATTACAATTTCTTGGGGAAGAAATTGCCGGAGGAGGACAAGGACAGAGAGAGAGAGAGTCAAAAATATATGATGGAAGGGGGGGGTCATTTTCAATCATGAAAAAAATATATATAGGGGCTATAGACGGGTTACGATGATGAGAATACCAATACATAAATAATATTTCTCTACTACAAATCCCTTTCCTCCTCGACCTCCTCCCCAATTTTACTTGCCATCAGAATATTATTGTTGGCATATGCCTAGTGAGAAATGTGGTCTGTGTCTCTATTAATAATACTCACCCCCAGCAGACACTCATTCGCCAAAGAGTTTTCTGTGACTGCTGCTGTTGCTGTTGTTGCTGTTGCTGCAAGTTCAATGACCTCCACGAACTACATTAACGTTGAAAAATCCTCGTAGCTCTTTTACATTGGTAAGCAAATGGAGGGCAACAGAGAGAGAGAGAAGTAGGAGGACGTGGAGGTTTGGGGGGAGGAGAGGAGAGAGAGAGAGAAGAGGCCAGGGAAGTAACGGAACGGTATAAGGAAGAAGTCGTAGAGAAGAAGGGAGGAGGAGAAGGAGTAGTAACAGACGGGCAGACCGGGTTGAAGAAGTAACAACAACAAAAAAAATAGCCACACAACTCAAAAACCAACTATAATAATAATAATAATCGTCAGGAATCAGAGCAACTAGCGACCCAAAAGGATGGTGGTGCCCTCGCATTTTGATTGGAAGATGCTCTTTCACTCGCTCTCTATCCCTCCATCCAAAACGGTTGCACAATCATTATTATTAAACTCTTGTTGCACACAGTGCTCTGATGCCACAAGCTCAGTAGCAGTAGCAGCAGTAGTAGTAACATCTACAGTCGTCACACTCAAGATACAACTGCCATCACTACTTTAGATACATACTGTACACACCACTCTGCTCTTAATACTTTTCTTTACCCCTACCAATATCACTGTCCCCATCTCAAATTTCAGAAATTAATTTCTCCTCAATCTCATTTCCACAATACTAACGTAACTGACAACTGTACTACGATGTTTTTAGTACCTCTTAGCAACCATTTTGAGTCGGAACACACACACGACACAACTTCAAAACCCGCACGTCAACAACAGTAGCAGTATGGTGACAACTATGACATGCAGACTCAGCGCACTTCAACAATCTCTTACAGAAGTAAAATAGGTGATAGCATTACAACACTGACAGCAAGTAAAGGGTTGCACGCAGAAAATTGGAATGAGTGGATTGGTCAACGAAGACAGATGTAATAGCAGAAGAAGAAAAGAGAGAGAGAGAGACAGAAAGACGACGGAAGAAGCATTTGTCTTATAAATTCCAGGTGGAGCAATCTCTCTCTCTCCCTCTCTTTCTCTCTGACGCAAAACCCAATCGCGACCCAACAACGGACGTCATCGCGCAAGCGCTAAAATGTACCAAATTCAACCGAGCCCACGCACAGGAACACATTGAAGGCGAAAAAAGCAAACCATTATAACGTCCATCCAAATCTTCTTCAAATAGAATAAATTCAAGAAAGGTAACGATTCAGCAGAGTGTCCTACGCAGCACTGTGTTGTAGCATCCCAATTAAATTAAGTAGTGCAACATAAGCACACGTATGCACTCTGCTGTCCTGCAACAGCTAGGGAATCCTCTCTCTCTCTCTCACGCGAGATCCATTTGTGACGTCACATAGCACAGGGTTGAGTGCAATCTCTAACGCGAAAGCTAGTATGGAGGACCCTGATAAGATGTAGCACTCAGATGTCACGTGAACATGGACTTATCCAATCAGAATCCAGGTTTTAAATATAAACCGAACAGAACTCAAGCGCACGTGTTACGCATGGTACAGGAATGCAAGGCATGAGTTCAGGGTTTCCGCCTCGGTGGATCAGAAATAAGGTGCCTGTCTTTAGTCCGTGGATACAGGTTCGATCCTGGTCGAAGTGAGTGACTACTTTTAGGCAAAACCGACTCCTCAAGTGCGCTTCCGTCAGACACGGGTCGGTATAATATGTACGGTTCCAATTAGGTGCAAAATCACCCTTTCTACACGAAGAAAAAACACATATAAACGGATCTGCAATACTCCCAGATAAAGTAGCACGCCGCCTTACGTCGGTAAATGACCTCATGAGTAGACAGACCTATATTCAATATTGTAAAGCCAAACAGAGCTGGTGGTGTCAGATTCTTCATCTTCTCGGACGGGGCCGTCAAGAGAGAGATGGTAATAAACTTGCTACAAAAAGCCTTGTTGTCTAAAAGTGTGACGGGGCAGGGTTATAGAAGGATCGAATCTGGCCTCTATCGCTCAGTGGATAATAGTCTCTTTCCTGGAAACGTCCTACTTCGTCACGTGTTTACATCTGGGAGCTGTCAGAGGGGTCGAGGGAGTTAAATAGGAGTAGGGACTTCCGCACTGGCCAACAAGTAAAAACCAGTAGCTCCTTCTGGCGCACGTATGCCTGCAAATCTGCCTAATCTTTCGACACTGAAAATATGAATAAGATTTGTAATCACAGAGGTGAAGGACCCTGTCAGTTCTTCAGGCACTTAGCAACATTTGGAAATAGCCTTAGCGACAGTAATCAAATTCTTCTTAGGGGGAGAGGGAGAAAAGGGAGGAGGTAAGATGACAGACTGTCAAAAGGATGATGATAATGATAAAGGTTAAAAAGACGATTAGAATATATTTCGTTGAAACCATTACAAAATTGAAAGGGTACAACGGGAGCATTCGATGTCATCATCCCATCAGTTGACACAAGACGATTTTGATATATCCTGTATTACATGCAAATATTAAATGTCAACAAAATAATTTAATCAAAAATCATTTAATAATTAATGAAAATTTTGATTGATTGCTACTAAAATGAAACGCTAGAAGACGCAAAGGTAGCGTGTACGACTATCACTTCAGTGGTTCCAGATGCGATACTGGATCGAAGTGCATTGCTTTCTTTCGGGCGAGAGAGAGCCCGAAGTCCCTAATGTCGGATGGGTAGTAAAGCCCTGTCCCGTGTGGCGTGTGCGATGTCCCTTTCACGTAAAAGAACAATTTTTACATGCAAAATTGCCAGATGTCGCAGCTCGTCCCCTGGCGTCGGTGGAATGCCCCAACGAAGTGGCTCCCAGTGGTTCCCAGTGTTTCCCAGTGGTTAGCAGTGCCTTTTCTGAATGTTGGCTTACTCACGGTGCCCTGTTGACCTTTTCTTGACTTGCTCAACAGCATTATCCGTTGTCATAGCCCCGTCCCGTACTCCTGTGAGGAAACCGCACAATTTGGGTACCCCTGTCCTACAGGCTTACAAGTGAAGCTCCAAGGTTCAGAAGTTAGGCCATACCTTTTCATTTTGGTCAGAGACGAGGTACTGCCCCCCCCCGTACTCATATTTAGAATATATCGCGGTGCGGCTCCCCAGGGCGCCTCGGCGCTCAACTTTGAGAACCCCTGATCTAACAGATTACTCATGTGTTCCAGTGGGACAAAAGTTGCTATTCTACCCTTTCAAAGCAACTCCTAACCTTTTTCCCTGGTACCCATCTTGTCCCTCTGAATGGACACAGGGCGATATATTGGTCATAGTTTTTTGTGCAGCCGGTTGCCGGCCAAAGCTGCACCCCTACGCTTATTTATCGTCGGTCTAGTGTTCGTTGGGGAATGCTCCTACACCTTGCCTCGGTTTTACTTCTCCTCCGAAAGAAGGCATACTCTCGGCCTGCCTCTCGCCCGAAAGAAGCCGATCCACCTCGGTCCAGTATCGAACGAAGAACTACTGCGGCAGTTGCAGAGCGTGCTAACCACTAGGCCACCGCGGCGGGTGCTATCCTACCTTTTCATAGATGGAAAATTGTTGTACAATAGTTGATACTTTTTACATGAAACAACAAGTGCACCAAAGAGAAGGGCAGGAAGGGGTCAGGAAGAAAATGATCCTCCCCCCTTTTTTACACATTTATTTAATGCCATATTCAAAGATACTGTTCGACGATTTTTATTTAAAACAGAAACGCAGAAATCAATAAAATGGTCACATAACAGCCACGAGGCAAGAGTTGTTTCATCGGCAAGATAAGGACCTTTGACATTCATTTGGCGTACTGCATAGATGCGGTGCATCGAGGAGGTCCAACGTGCGGTTAGAATTGGTAATAAAGAGGACAAGAAAACGTCATCAAAATTCTCCAACTGACAAAACGGGTGACATTTTGCAACTGGCAGATGTCATTCATCATTGAAGTTTCGACGTCATCAACAATAACAACCACGGAACGCAAGAGGGTACCATCTATACAACTTTACCGACTACATGGCTCCGAAAATTCAATTGACCCAAGAACAAAAAAAAGGAGTAAAAGGAGAAAGGCAAACAGGAGGGGTCTATATATATACAGTACAGTATAAGTGATTCTAGAGTTATTTTTTACATACTCAAGGACATGTGGATATATACAACTTAAAACATTATAAACCACGTTCATCTCCTTATGTCTTCAGGTATTCCTTATGCTGTCAAAAACTATTTTTATCTAAAAATTTTGGTTAAAAACCGCATTTCCGCACATTGGCGCTGCTTCTGAATGCCGTTTTCAAAACCGAAATATAAAAACAAACACCAGCAACACAAAAAGAGAGAATAGATGACAACTGCTAAGAACTGATTGTATGTTTAGGCAAGCCAAAAAAAGGATGTATATGTCAACATAATTTAGCATCCAATATAATTCAACTTTTCTTTTACCCTACACACACACCTCTTGAAAACTTAAAAAACAAATCTTAAAGACAAATGAATTATTACCGTTACTCCAAAAACTTAAACGCCTGCTCTATAAATATTGCTAAAATAGTTTACACAAAGACACACTAAATACGTGGTAAAGTTTGACGAACTGCTTTACAACAGTCCGTAAACGGGACGGGAACGTGTGTGACTGCCTTTCTATTTATTGCGAGTAGGAGGCATCCCACTTGAGAGAAATCCACCTTACAATCTCACCTTCCATAATTTTTAATTCAATGGCTAGGGCGTGGGATTGCGTGCTTGATTCCATGATTTCAGGTTCAATTCTAGATTATATGGATAGTCTTTTCGGGCTACCTGGGGGTTGTGGGGGAAGGTAAAGTAATCCCATGAGGTGTGCACAATGTCACCTTCACGCGGAGTAAAATGCTGTATGCACGTGTGGATGATCAAAATCTCCACGTATAGGACGTTGCCCCTATCGTCAAATACAAATAAATTGTCTCCAGATTAAAATTAGGAACCTCCTCGGTGGCGCAATAGTCAGTGGTTCCAGGTTCGATACTGGATCGAGGTGTTGTTGTTTCTTGGTGTTTTAGGGCACTTCAACTACAATGTCATTAGAGCCCCATCCACTGCGTAGTTCTGATGCAGAGACTTCACAGACACTACACTAATGCGACGATTTTTGGATACTAGCGGTACCCAGTTTACCCAAGCGGCCACCCGTTTTAGTACTAACTGGGGTTGCGTTGCTTAACTTCAGTGATCAGACGAGAACTGGTGTGTCCAACGCAATTTGCCGCTCCCTGGATCGAGGTGGGTTGGCTTCTGAAGGGCGAGAGAGAATCCCCGAGTGTGCCATCTTTCGGATGAGAAATGAAACCGTGGTCCCGTGAGGAGTGCAATGTCAATTGCAAGTAAAAGAACCCCCTCTACTATGCAAGGGTAGATAAGGCTAAATTTCCAGGTGTAGGAACTCGCCCCCCCCCCCCCGGCGTCGGTGGAGTGCCCCAATGAACAGCAGACCGATAATCAATATGCATAGGAGTTGCAGCTTGGATCGGCAGCCGGCTGCGGAAAATCACCGTCCAATATATCACCGCTGTGTCCATTCAGAGGGACAAGATGGGTACTCGACCTTTCTATAGGTAGCAAAAGGGGTTAGGAGCTGTTCACTTGTCTCCAGATAGAAGCTATGCCGGCAATAAATAATTAAGATTTATGGCAATAGGTCGGCAACCGGCTGTGGTAAAAATACCGTCGAATCATTTCCCAGTGTGGCCCCGCGACTAATGGGAATCCGTCCCAACAGTAGACTGGAAAGGGGTTAGAAATGATAATGAATCATGTCCTGTGAAAGTAATGATGACTGGCCGCCTCTTTATCCTTATATTTATTGAATTATTTAACGCCGGTTCTTCAATTCCTCAAAACATTTCGAGGGAAGAAGAAAGGGATTCTATGAAGTGTAAGAGGCACTCTACACACCACTTGAGGTTTTCCCTTAGGCCTACTCTTAACTCTTTTCTCTCACCTTAAAGACAAAGTTGTTGGTCAACAGTTTTTTTCCTCACTGTGCGATGCGTCAGATTTATCACTGAAATGTGTTGAATTACTACACCTGGAGGAAGTGGGTGGGTCACCATTATTCGGCAATCTACTTGGGTGGTACTACAGCATTACCACCTCAAGAATGGATGGGAAGGGACAGCGTGACAGTCACCAACAAAAGAAAACCACATTCCGCAAGTCATTACGAAAAAAGACGTAAACGGACAGTCCCAGCTGGGACGGAATCAGTAATCACATCACACGACCAGGACACAAACGCATTGCAGTACTCGCTGTTTCTTACCGCAATCGACGTTTCTTAGATGGTCATTTCCACAAATTGAATTTCTAATCACTCAAAATGTCGTTATCTATCTATCTTATTTACAATCTTCTGAATATAAAACCGACAAAAAAGGATAGCCGACAGTCGACGTTGTCGTCTTCGCCCTTTACATTATTTTTTTCAGCCCAAGACACCTCCGTTTTGTTTTGGTTCATCTCTCATCTGCTGCATCCCAACTAACATTTCTTACCTCCCCTTTCCCTCTTCAGAGAGAGAGAGAGAGGAGAGAAAGATCCACGCCCTATCTCATCAGCATTTATATCCTAGTGGCCAACAAAAATATATTTTCGCATTCAAAAAGCAGCAAGACATATGTGTAGTAGTGGTTCCATGCAAATCAACTTGACAATGTTGCACGCATAACAATGAATGTTTTTGCATCTAATTAACATATTACCCCCTTCTTTTATTCCCAAGGCATATTTGCATCCGTGCTATAAAATATTTTGTATAAAATTTTTTTTTACTATAGTGACCATATGGTCTACTAACGGGAGAGGTGAGGTCAAGAAAGAAGAATGTTCGTCTTGAAGAAAATAAGAAACTAGAGTCATAGGACAATAACGAAGTAGATGTATAAAAAATTAATTGAATTGCTCATCAAAACGAGCACAGAGGTGAAGTTTATGAATTGCGCTGGTTATGACCTGTCTAAATTGCAAGTATGTGTGTGTGTACATATAATACCCACCACATTTTTCTTTTGTGTCCATCATCCACAAATTATTCAACCACAAGAGTGGAATGGTAGCTTCCTTAATTACGCTCAAATGGCAAAAATTAAGACACATGCACCACATGTCTTGAAAAGTACTCCTTGACAATTACAGGATATTACAGTATCTCATTACAAGAAAGCTTACAAAACGTTCATTGTATCCGTCGTATGCATATGAAGAAAGGAAAGGCAGTTTCTACAAATGAGACACTGTCATACAAGACGTGAACAAATTAAGGTAAAAGATACCCCACACGTTTCAGTACAGCGCCATCTGGTAAACGCCATCAATAATCTTTGTTTTTACTCTCTCCCAAACACCCAAAAAGGGTGGTGGCTCCATTTGAACTAAGCAGCCCAAACACATGATTAACAGCCCTACGAATGCAATCTCCTTTCCATTCATTCGACACAGTCTCACCATAGCCAAATGTGATGCCAAGGAGTTCATGATCTGGTAAGGCCACACACAGTATAATAGCCTTGTTTTCCCATTAAAAGAGAAAGTGTATGAAAGAAAATCAACAACTTCAACCAAGGGAAGCGAACCTACGTACTTCGCACTGTAGAGATAAGAAGCACATACACTACCACTCGAGCTACCATAGTAAGCCTATGTCCGTAGAGACGACAGAACGACATCGAACGCATTACTTGGATGCTGTACCAAACTTTGCACCTATGAAGTAAAACCGGCCTTGTAACACAAAAGGAAAAGAGGGGGGGGGGGTTTACCGACAACAGGCCCATTACAGATATGTTTTCCAAAAGCCCCACGACGACTATTTCGTCAGGGTGCGAATTACAGTAGCGGCCGATGAAGTCAAGTGGGTGCCCCAAGCGGTAATAAAGGGCATTCCACAATTTTCCTCGAAACCTTATGAAAAGACATTTTAGGACCTCGGGACCCTTTGCTATTCCGGGACCTTACGCGACCGCTTAGTCCGCTTACAGTTTAATCCGCTCCTGAATTTCAGCCTTATGATTTACAGGAGTGGACCGTTGGCCACTCAAAGAACATCATTAACGTACCATTAACCAATCTAAGGAGTGGCTTATTCCGTTGGACACATGCAAAAGTGTCTGTGCAGTCTCTGCATTAGAACTAGGCAGTGGGGGGACTCTATTGACCTTTATAGTTGAAGGGCCCTAAAACAACACCAAAACAAAAAACAAATTAACCGATGTAGAGGTGAGTAAGGGTCAGCCTACAAAGATTTGCTCGTTTCCACTACCCATAAAGATAATGGCTTACAGAGGGTCAATTCGACCCCGACTCTATCTTAAACCCCCTTCCCAATGTTTGTATGTTTTGTTTGTATTTTAGAATCCTTCAACTACAATGGTCATTAGAGCCCCGTCCACTGCGTAGTTCTAATGCAGAGTCTGCACAGACACTATGCATTTACGACGATTTGGGTATCAGCAGTACCCAGTGTTCCGAAGCGGTTACCCATGCTAGTACTAGCCGCGGTTGTGTTACTTAACTTCAGTGATCAGAAGAAAACCCCTTCCCGATAGGGAAGTCTGAATTAATGAAAAAATAATAACTCCTCTTAAGGTGCTCTGCTCCATCGACCTTTGGGGCACTATCTTTAGCAGCATATTCCGTCCTTTCAACCGGGCACTGTTTCCCTTTCCGGCTAAAACAATCGACTACTTTACAATCCCGTAGGAAACAAACGTGCCCTTTCGTTCCAATGGTCTGTCTTGGATTCTGGATTCATTTAATGGGCTGGCGAGTTAGCCAAGCAGCCATAACAGGATGAACCCTTAGGAGGCTGCTCGCGGGAGATGAGGAGGTAGGTAGTGGACATAGGAGTGGAGAACTTTGCAGCACCCAACGTTCTTTACCAACCACCCATGTTGGTTCTAACGTGGGCTTGCGCTGCTTAACTTCAGTGATCTCACGAGAACTGGTGTGTCCAACGCAACTTGGCTGCACTCGCAACTTGGTCTTGACTTACTTAGCACAGTAAGTGGACATTAACTAACAGATTCCGCCCGAAAACTTCTCAAAAGGTCATTTGGCCTGAATCATATGTCAAACGACCATACAACAACGCCCATTTTAAGAGAACTTTTAACACTATTTCATGTCACTGCTGACAAGACACGTTGCTTTAATGTGGTTTCAGCGATGAGGAAGAAGGCAGTGAGTACAGGCACACAAGTGCAGAAGGGTCATTCGAAATAAAATAGGTTTCTCCTTAATAGCCTATTAATTTTCTACAATGTCCTCAACAAGTAGTAATAATAGTTGTCTTTAAAGTACCTTTCAGGTTTTTCCAGATATAAGGAATCCTTCTTACCCTATCCTGCTCTTTTCTTTCGATCTTGAACAGCAAACTTGTCAGATGTATTACATACAATATATTTTTTCTTAATTCAAGAAAAAAAAATAATTTGTCAGTTTCTCCTTTCTTCTTCTCCCACGCACAGATGTAGAGAGAGAATTTCTTTTTCGACAACTAGGAATGGGATGGAGGAGAGAGAGAGACAGGGAGGGGGCAGGTTGGTACTACAACGTTAGATTTCAGTTACTCAGCATAACGATAGTACCTATTAATGACAACAATATAAGTTAATTGCTACCCCCATTATTCATTACCGAGATGCACTGGGATTTTTCCCCTTTGGCTAGGGATAATGGTGACTGGCACATTTCTATGCTTCATCGCAAACAGCTATGTGTATGTACAGTACAGGACAACAATCAAACTGTAATGGAGGGTACTCGTCGAGGGGCGATCACGAATGTACGACCTAGGCAACCAGACCGACCGACCGACCCTTGAATAATACGAATCTTTACAGAATGGCCTTCACCTTACAAGCTGGGGCATCCTTCACTTTTTTTTTTTAACTGCAAGTCACATGAATCATCAGTTTGTTATTTAATCTAACACACCAGAAAAATACAGTATTGTCGATCTCAGATGGGCCATGAGATGAATTTTTCATTGCATCTATTCAAAACTCCCTTCATCTCATCTTCCCTTTCACCCTTGTAGAGTGAAGACAAAAAAAATATACCAAAAAAAAAAAAAAAACTACGCACACACACACACAGCAGTAGTTCTTACAGCTGATTTTTTAAACATCTGTAAGAAGAGGTCATTGACTTCCCTGCACTTGTATTCAATCCTTCTCTTACAAAATGGAAATATTAACTATTCAGGTAATATCACGTGTCGTACATCGATTTAAATAAAAAGGGTCAAATGATTTCCTATCATTTCAATGCGCATTCAATTACCGACAACACATCGTCTTCATTGTTGATTTTTTTTACGATGTTGCTTTCCTTCTTGTATTGTAAAAAGTGGGAAGTAAAGGATTAAATTTAGTTTGTCCGTGTCCCAGGTGATAATGTACCGTGAATGAAAGAGAGAGAGAGAGAGAGGGTCACACTGTTATTTTAACTGATCTTATTCTAAATACATTTAACCCCTTGACGAGCTGCGGTCCACCCCAAAAACCCACCAAATATAGCGGATACCAATAGACAAGACTCTTGAGATGAATGAATCTCCAATTACAGGACATTCCAAAATATTTGAGAGAAGCTATTCCCTGCGACTCAATAATATGAGCAACATTGTCATCTTTCTGCTATTTAGTACACAGGCTAGTCCTGCCCATTTTGTCTTATGGGGACGCATGTTTCGTTTTGTTGGTGTTTTTAAGGCCTTTCAACTACAAGGTCATTAGAGCCCCGTCCACTGCGTAGTTCTAATGCAGAAACTGCACCGACACCGCACTAATGCGTCGATTTTTGAGTATTAGTGGTACCCAGTTTTCCCAAGCAGCTACCCGTGTTAGTACTAGCTAGGGTTGCGTTGCTTAACTTCAGCGATCAGACGAGAACTGGTGTGGTGGGGACACATGAATTTATTGCGGCAACTCCTATGCTTATTTATCTCCGGTCTACTGGCCCTTCATTGAAGTACTTTTCCTCCACCGAAGCCAGAGGGCGAGGTCCTACACCTGGGAATTTTGCCGGGAATGCACCTATATTTGACTCCATGTAGAAAGGGTTTTTTCACATGCAGTGGTGGCACCCTACACTCCACATGGGGCCACAGCTTAACCTTCCATCTGACGAAAAGCGCACCGAGTGCCTCTCTCTTTCACTCCTTGACAGAAGAAACCACCTTCGTCCATGGTCGACCGTGGAACTACCGGAGTAGAAGCTCAGCACGGTACTTCTTTGCCGTTAGTTAAACGTCCCAGAGCAGAATCACACAAGCAGACATTGTATTGGTGAAAACGGACAAAAAGACTCCTATGTTGACACTGTTGGCACCTTAGTTATAGTCACACTAACTACAAGTGGGAGAGGCCGATTGCGTTGGACACACCAGTTCTCGTCTGATCACTGAAGTGAAGCATCGCAACCCCAGCTAGTATTGACATGGGTGGCCGCTTGGGAAAGCTGGGTACTGCTAATACCCAATAATAGTCGCATTAGTGTAGTGTGAGTGCAGTTTCTGCACTAAAACTATGCAGTGGACGGGGTTCTAATGACCTTGTAGTTGAAGGGCCCTAAAACACCAACAAAACAAAACTGACTACAAGTATTTTGGTTGATGTAGTGATGGCTTTTTGAGATCTAGGTACAGGTATGAACTTGACCAAGGTGATTGTTTGAAACGAACCCCCTACCTCCCTCCCTCTTTCTCTACCTGTGCTTTCGTTAGATGGGGAGGAGGATCGCTATTCTGACGACTGACCCTATGTCCACATTAAGCATGTAGCTGTCACCTGAATGCCAAAGAACCCTTCAGAATATATCTATTTCACTATGACATTTTATAGACATCTAAAACTATCATAAGTTTAACCCTCACCCCAATGGGATGGGGGGAGAGGTGTATGATGATGATTTATCAGCTTTATAATGTATATATGAATGACATATTGCAAAATACACTTTTTAAAGACTAAATTTTTTGCTTTGTAACAAAAGAAAGTACAAATTCTTCCCGTCTTCTTCTTCTTCTTTAATATTTAAACCTACACAAATAACTTCTTTCTTTAAATTTAAGATGCAAAAAACTAGTTATAAGTTATAGCTCGGCTTTCATTAATATATTACGAAAAAAAAATCTTTGGTCATATCCAGATAACCTTAACCTCTCGCGCCATATTTAAAAAAATAGCTTTTTTCGCCCCGAGAGTCCAGTTTTTTTTTCCTTTAAGAAATTATTAGAGATGAATTTTTAGAGAAGACACGTTTTAAAATAGAGGCATGCTTGTCTCTATCATGAATCCTTCCACCCACCCTCGTCTTACAAAACCTCTCTGAAATTTCTGTTGCAATTTTTTTTCTTTTAAAAAATGTGTGGGAGCACTAACTGCGGTACAATCAATTCACGCCCTTTTTTTACAACTTTCAGATTTATGCAAAATAGGTTGATGCCATCCGAAAAACTCCAAGGCTTTTTAAGGGATAACTAAGAATAAACACTTGAACTCAAATTTGTTCAGAAGGCAAAATTCGGTTATCGACTACACATTGGTCAATGTCATAAGAACAGTAACAAAGAGGGTGAAGGCGGCTGAGGAGAATGAAAAACAAGAGGAGAAGGAGGAGTCGTTGGTGACCAACACTAGAGGGACTAAAACTTCTACAGTTCAAAGGTGTCTATCTACACATTTCTTTTCCACCAAGAAAGGGTTCGTTAAAGTGGATGATCGTACACACCAATGGAGTCTCCTTGCAGTTAAGTGCTGAATCACACTCTCGGCCTGGAACGAACCTGCGCATCGTGAACTCAGATGTAGAAGTAGACATCTGATTGCGGTAACATCGCTGGCTAAAGGCCATTTTGGAAGGGAAGGGCCAACCATAAATAAACAGAAATGCTGTCAATCTCAGCAACTGTAATGGGTAGAAACGCCACCTATGGGAATAGTATTTCAACGAGTGCAGACATTTCGTCATCTGATGAAGGTAATTCATTAAATATGAAATTTTTGGTCTTGCATGTCTTTTCATGGTTTAGGACAGTGGTGGCGAACCTTTTTTGAAGACGGGTCACAATAACACGAAAAAAACAAAACGTTGTCCGCGGGCCAGGTGGAAGCACTATTCAATTTCATGAATAAAAATAAATTATTATTAAAGAGTTTTCTGGCCGCGGTTCTATCCGACGTACGCTACGTAATGCAGACGAATCATGAACTGCGCAGACGCACGCCGTATCTGAGTTTGCGCAGTTCACAATTCATCTGCATTGCGTAGCGTACGTCAGACAGAACCGCAGCCAGAAAACTCTATTAATTATTACTGAATAAAGTTTATTAAAGTGGCAAATAGAGACCATCATCATCATAATATTCTTATCCCGCCTGTGGCAGGGCCGGACCTGCGTACGGACAACCTGCTCTCACATCTGTTGCTTATGAGACGATAAACTAGATAAGATTCACGCTCGGGTCACTTAAAATTGCAGGGTGGTCACAGGTTCGCCACCACTGGTTTAGGACTTGCCTCCCTCTGAACTCTTCAAAAAGATTCCCCAAATTGACGACTTTAATGCGAAGGTTGGCTGAATTTCTGTCTATATAATGACGATCTCAGAACTCAGGAAAGAAACTACACGGCCTATAGAAGAGAATGGTTTCCTTCGGGCCAATGGGAATAAAAAGTCCCAAGTAAACCTTCAGCCTCTCTGTCAGATAAGAACTACAGCCGGAAGTCCTGTTTTGCACGACGTCATTGCTACAAAGAAAAGAACCTTTTTCTACACGGAGATCGGAGTCACCGGTGTGGGTGAGTTAGTCCCTCCATAAGTAAACGTGAGGTCACCACTCGGGAACTCCCTTTATTTACCATAAGATGGAAGGTACACTTGGAATCTTCCGTCTGTCCCTCTTATCCCAAAGGAACCACCATAGTACTGCTGTTGTTGTTGTTTGTCGGTGTTTAAGGTCCCGTCAACTACAAGGTCATTAGAGACCCGTCCACTGCATAGTTCTAATGCATATGCTGCACAGACACTACACAAATCCGACGATTATTGGGTATTAGCAGTACCCAGCTTTCCCGAGCGACCACCCATGTCAGTACTAACTGGGCTTGCGTTGCTTGACTTCAGTGATCAGACGAGAACTGGTGTGTCCAACGCAACTCACCGCTCACCATAGTACTGCGAGCTCCCTGCTAAACCTATGATGTCAACTTCACCATGATTGGACACAATCGTCAGGTAGCAAGATCCCAGTTGTAGGAGTGCTAAAATCTCAGAAGTACTAATAATAGTGGGTTGCAAGCATGACATCACTCCAATAAACCAATTCCCTCAATTAAAATCCCAGACCTTAACAGCACATAACAGGAACAGATTACAACTATGAGCACGTTTTCAACACCCCGAACGCACACAACACGTTCAAGTGAGTCAGACAAGAAAAGAGTTCAATTATCCGTTATTAGACGGCGATTTTCAACAGAAAAAGTGTTAGTGAGAGAGATCTCAATGGCCAGTGTTAATGACTGATAAGGATGACATTGAAACATCTTCGTGGAAGAAACAAAGAAACATTAATCTCAACAAACAAATATTAAAAATCTTCAACCAGAGGCGTCTTCGGGGTGAAATTAACGACGAAATGCCTGTTAACTTCACCATCATAAATTCATTAATATTTGTACTCCCTTCTAACATCACCGTCCCAATACCGACACCCTCCAATGATTTCATGCGGAAATTTCAAACCTGACGAGATCATATGTAATTAAATCGAGAGGCAGGTGGTCATTTGGTCACCGTCCTACCCATAGTGACGCCTCAGTGATGCAGTGTTTAATTGGACCACGTCCAATCCCTCAATCATCATCATCATCGCCATTTCTTCATCAAATATTTTATATTTAAATAATTATAAGTGAATTCTTATTCGTCCTACTTTTTTCGTACAAAGCACAGAGAAGGAGAGAGAAAAAGGTAATTATTATAATTAATGTGGCATCAATTTGAAAAGAAATTTCGACCCATCTTTACATACAATTTCTATGACCTACTCCTAATTCACAATTAAATAATTTTAATTGCTTAATAGCAATTTTTTACAGCTAACTGTAATTTTAAAACATTATTATTCCGAGATCATATCGATTTGAAGGTTTCATTTCAAATCATAATCATCCTTCCTGACCCTTTAGCCGCATATGACAGGGTCGGGAACCCATCAGTCCTCTTGGTACGACATCACACGGAAGAGATTTTGGACGGTGGTCCTCATTCTACAAGCAACTCCTAACCCTTCTGTCGCCTATGGTAGGGTCGGGTACCCATCTTGTTCCGCTGAATGGACAATGGTGATATATTAGTCGGTGATTTTCAACCGTCAACTGCCGACCAAAGCTTCAACCCCTATGCTTATTTATAGACAGCCTACTGTTCGCTGGGGCACTCCGCCAACGCCAGAGGGCGACCTCCTAGACCTAGAATGTTTTGCCTCATCTCCCCGCCGCATAGTAGAGAGGGTTCTTTTACGTGCAAATGCCATCGTGTACACCACACGGGACCTTGGTTTTACTTCTCATTCGAAAGAAGGCGCACTCGGGGCTTCTCTCTCTCGCCGGAAAGAATCCAACTCATCTCGATCCAGTAGAACCTGGAGCCCAGTGGCGTAACTTGTAGGAGCAATGGGGTCAAACTGCCCTGGGCGCGTGGTGGGAGCGGCAAATTGCGTTGGACACACCAGTTCTCCTCTGATCACTGAAGTTAAGCAACGCAACCCCAGCTAGTACAGACATGGGTGGCCGCTTGGGAAAACTGGGTACTTCTAATACCCAAACATCGTCGCATTTGTGTAGTGTCTGTGCATTCTCGGGCATAAGAACTATGCCGTGGACGGGGCTCTAATGGCCTTTGTAGTTGAAGGGCCCTAAAACACCAACAATCAACAACAAGTGCCCCAGTACTGCGCCAGTACCAACAACATCAGTAACCGCTACACAGTGTCCGTACGACAACTTTACTGCAAATAAAAAGTGCCTACATACACGTACCATGTTTGCTCAGGACAAATGCCCCGGGCGCCACAACTGAAGTTATGCCACTGCTGGAGCCAACTGCGCAGAAAATTGAGCACGCTACCTATTGCGCCACCGAGGCAGGTCCTCATTCCACAACCCCAGCTTAATTCATTGTCGGTCTACCCTGTCACTGGGGAGAGTTTCTTTATGAATTCCAAAGCGAACGAGGTTCTATACCTGAGACTTAATTAGGAAAGGTTCCTGCACTTGCAGTGGTAACTTCGTACATGAGACACAGGGTTGCAGCATTTCTTTCCTCTTAACGTAATACATGGGCTTTTCTCTGCCGAAAGAAGCCATGCGACTTGGCCAGGATGGAACTCATGAGTCAAGGGTGTACCTCAGCCACCGAGATAGACACACCTACGATTTAAAAGCTTGCAGTTGTTTGTTTTCCGTACTCGACACTGATAAGACGTTGGATATAAATAAAAGTTTCCAACATAAGAAGTCAGTCTTATCAAAAGTTAATTTTCAAAGTCGATTAAAACAGTAATAATAATTCATTGTTATCAATGTCTACGCAGGAGACACACATTTATCACAAAGATCTTTATACGCAATATACATTTAAATAATTAATTTTTGATTAGGGAATGCTGGTTCATTTTTCTGTAAGAAAACACAATAAGAAATGAGTCCCAAGGAAGGAGGAGGATACCAGTTCAACAAAAAACCTTAAAGAATGACCTCATAAAAATTATCTAAATTACTTGTTGATTCAAAATGAACAAATTCATGTTAGTTCACATGCGATTTTTTTTGCTGATTTCAAAGTTTAAAATTTCAGTCAGAAAATGTATCTCTATATATTTTTGTTCCCACTCAAAAGATTTCGACAAAAAAACCGTCATGATTGGGCCACGTTTCAATTAACGTCGACATCTCCACTCAGACTGCTATAATTTCTGCAGAAGGTGTCAATTCACACCTCTCATTATCGTGTAGGAAGGGGTTTTCATGTGCTTATGTTAAACTGAATCACGTATTGATCATTTCTCCATGGTCAGAAATAGAAGCCACATGCCTTGGACTGAATCGAATCTTAGTACCATAAGGCCAGGGGCACGCTATAGTCAGCAAGCAAAGCAACTCAACTCCTAACCCTTTTCCCGCCTATGGCAGGGTCGGGTACCCATCTTGTCCCTCTGAATGGACATAGTTTCTTCTACAGCCGGTTGCCGGCCAAAGCTGCACCCCTACGCTTATTTATTGTCGATCTAGTGGTTGTTGGGGAATGCTACCGACGCCAGGGGGCGAGCTCCTACACCTGGAAATTTTGCCTCATCTACTCGTTGCATAGTAAAGATAACCGCAAACTTGAAACAAGGCATCTATTAGTCAAAACTCATTGACAACCACAGAGCACATAACTGTCGTGACTATAGTGTGCGCCTGGCCTAAGCTGACGAGTCAAGTAGGCCTTACACTACCACTATGAGCCTGTTATTTGAGTTGTGTTTTGTTTTAGACCCCCTTCAACTACAATGGTCATTAGAGCCCCATCCATCGCGTAGTTCTAATACAGAGTCTGCAGGGAGCGACTTTTTGCGTTGGACACACCAGTTTTCATCTGATCACTGAAGTTAAGTAACGCAAACCCAAGATAGTACCAACATGGGTGGCCGGTTGGGAAAACTGGGTACCGCTAGGCCTAGTACGCAAAAATCATCGAATAGCATTGTGTTTGTGCAGTCTTTGCATTAGTGACCTTATGGTTGATGGACCGTAAAACACCAACAAAACAAAACAGAGTCTGCGCAGACACTACGTTGTTACGACGATTTGGGTATTAGCAGTACCCAGTGTTCTCAAGCGGTCACCCATGCTAGTTCTCGCTGAGGTTGTGTTGCATAACTTCAGTGATAAGACGAGAACTGGTGTGTCCAACGCAATACAGCCACTCTTTTTATTTGAAAAAGACCCTGAAAACTGCCATGCTCAATAATAGCGTTTATCCCAACGGGACGGAGTCCGTTTGCCGTATTGGGATAATCGAGGGAGGTAGGGGGTATACAGAAGCGACGTGGAGATGCCAACATGACCATGTTGAGGAACATTTTTACACAGTCCTTTATGAGCGAACCTGCAATCTTGGACTCAGGTTGCAAATATTTGGCAAACTTTAAGATTAAGACGTCTATCGAAAAGTTCCCCAACAGTTGTCAAACACGATACTGCCACGTTTCTTCAGAGATCAAGAAATTGCCGGACTACTGGTGGGTCATCATTCACTCTTTAACCATCAAAAAAAAGGTTATTTGCAATATCTGTTGCAGTGAGGTCAGGGCTAACAATCATTGTAACAAGTCACTGGACCTACAGTATGTCTAATTTACTAAAAAAGGAGCACTTTGACCTCTAATTAAACATAATAGAGAAGGCACATTCTATCCTTAGACATATTGCATATGAAAGGGTTATTTTACTTTTAGGTGCAAAAAGCAATGGCCCTGTAGACAGAAAGGGCATTTGAGGGGCATCACCGATCTACTCCAGCCTCGATCGTAGCCACACTCAGGATGCAAAGCACAACAACGCTGTCTTAACATGTTGGGACGAAGAAGGGGGTGGGAGAAAGGTTAGTAGTATGACACACGCCAATTCCCCCCCCCCGTGCCTTCCTCCACAGCATGGAAATGATGTACTGTTTAGGGTTTGGGGGGAAGGTAGTGGTGCTCGCTAGCGTCCACAGTGTGTGTAGCGTTGTTGTTCTTTTTTAGAAACAAAGCTCCAAAATTCACTCACCAATTTCACCTCCTACCTGTCACATTAGGACAATAGTTTAACGACTTTCTATTTTTCTACCTATTCAGACGGACCTGTATCCAAAACTTGCAATTAAACCTTTGACCTCGTTAATTCCCGTCATAGCGCTCAAACGTGAAACCACTTTGGAAACTTGTTACGCAACAAGACATACCTTGGATGTTGCTAATGTAGAAAATGCGGTGAAGGCTCCCAAGGATAAACCCATCACATGCCTTACGCAACCCACAGGAAGCAGCCGCCAGTTCGACTTGAAGAAGATAAATCGCCGGACACATGAATAGGGAAAGGAGGGGAGAGCGAGGGCGGATGACGAATGGTAATAAAGGGTAACAAAATATTTTCGGCTACATATTCTTCCGCCAAACGGAAACTATACCATCGCCATCATGAAACCAAATGTCAGGTACTAGTTTCATTCCACAACTTTCAAAATATTATTGTGTTACATACGTAGGTTGCTTAGCTACTCGTTTATGGGGGGGACGGAGGGGGGGGGGGGGGGTGATTGCCATCAACCCCGTCCACTTCATTTCGACTCTTTGATAGTCAAAATGTAACCCACACACGGTTGTAAATATTAAATTTCAAGTCAGCAGAACTCGCGCAATTTTTTTAAAGCTTTAGAAACGTGATCTAATGAGATGTCTAAATGGTCAATGGCTCTCAGCCAGTCGGTACAACAGTTCTAGCAAGTAGTTGTTATGAGTAAAGAAAGAGTAGTGGAGCCATGAAGTGAGGAGGATGACTTTAAGGGGAGGTTACCCAAAATGGTACTACAATAACAACGACGACGACAAAAAAAGGATTTAAAACTTCGCCATCAAAAAAATACCCCTAGCAAACTATGCATCACTAAATTAGCACCAAGAGCATTTATGAGTAGTATATAACAAAAAAGGGAAAGACGTAACTTTTAGGGCATTACTCAATGTACTCTATTCAAACCTAAGAGGCAGAGAGGAGAAAAAAACAACACCCTTAGATCACTGGCAAGGGGCCAGTGCTGTCGCCATCTTGTTTATTTTTTTTTTACTCATGATGAAGATATGACGCTCCCCTCTCGCCCTCTCTCTCACGGTTGTTTAATCCTAGAGTACTAAAGCAATCTTTTATGTCAATATCGTCCTAGGACATCAGAGAGGAACAAAGACAAGTAATTAGTCATCTAGAAGAAACATTATTGCTTCAAGAGAAAAAAAATTATAAGGTGGGGGATGAAGTGAAGAAGGGTTAACTTGATCACAGCGCCACGCAGTGGGTGCCCAAAATAAACTCTTTAATAATAGGATTAGCCTTTAGACACGTACAGTTTATTAGGTCAGCAGCGACAATGACATCTAGGCAACATTGTTGTATTCCTAGCTGCACACCCTACGTGACATTAACCCTTTTTCCACTTTCTTTTCTTTCCTTTGGTCCCCCCCCCCACCTCTCTCTCTCTCCCATCTCCTCCCAAAAGCAAATACATCAAGGTACGTTCAGTGTCAACATCCAGAACTTTTGCATTATTTAGAAATAAAATCAACAATCTGTAATAAATTCCTCATCAACGAGTACAATAAACGCCATTGTTAAACGATAACAAAATACAGATGGAGGAGCTTACTCCTTTTTTTCGACTCCATGTACCCACCACTCCATCAAAAAAAAATAAATAAATAAAAAACCGCGGTGTTAGGCAGCAACGGATTTTATCATGTTGCACTAGTACGTCTATCCTATCTCTACCTCAGAAGCCGTCGTCTACAGTCTATTATGTCTACAGATCCATCGTCCCGTTCTCGCAAAAGGGCAGGAAAATAAACCTACAGATTTAAAACTAAATTCAGAATTTCAGCAAATGACGAGTGCTCATGGATGTCCTTTCGATCTACTGTGTGTCACTGAACACTAGCATAACCCCTTTCCCACCTATGGCAGGGTCGGGTACCTATCTTGTCCTTGTTGTTGTTTGTTGGTGTATTAGGGGCCCTTCAACTACAAAGGTCATTAGAGCCCCGCCACAGCATAGTTCTTATGCAGAAACTGCACAGACACTACACAAATGCGACGATTTTTGGGTATTAGCAGTACCCAGTTTTCCCAAGCGGCCACCCATGTCAGTACTAGCTGGGGTTGCGCTGCTTAACTTCAGTGATCAGACGAGAACTGGTGTGTCCAACGCAATTCGCCGCTCCCTATCTTGTCCTTGTGAATGGACACAAGGGTGATGTGTTGGACAGCGCTTTCCCGCATGTTCGTTGGGGCATTCCACCGACGCTAGGGGCGAGCTCCTACACCTGGGAATTTTGTCTCCTCTACTGGCGGCATCGGATGAGAGAAAACAGGTTGAAGTGGTATAGGCATGTGATGACAAGGGGGAGGAGGAACTAGTTAGGGCCATCATGGGACTGCAGGTGGTAGGGAGCACCAGGGGGAGGGGAAGACCAAAGCGGACGTGGGAGCAGATGGAACAAAAGGACATGGGTGTGTGCGGGGTGGATGGGGGCCTGGTCGCGGATCGGCGGGGGTGGAGGATTGGAATTCGCAGACCCGACCCAGTGTCGACCTGGAGAAGGGTATGATGATGATGATTAGCTGCATCGGAGAAAGGGACCTTTGTTTACTTCTAATGCGAAGGAAGGCGCACTCAGGGCTTCTCTCTCGCCCGAAAGAAGCCATTGAACCCGCTTCGATCCAACATCGAACTTGGAACCACTGACGCCGTAAATCGATGCTGTCTAAAGTAAAGATCTTATTATTCCTGTCATCCTCCCTTCCTGATTCGGACAATCAGTACATACGAGATTTATTACAGCAAACACACAGTTGAAATACTACTGCATGTTTCCGAAGGGGTCATGAAGCCTTTGGGACCTACAAACATTTTAATTTCTTATCATCTAACTCTTAGGGCCATTAATGTATAACCCATTAACATCAAAAGCGCCTAAGGTCTGCGAAATTCATAATGCGCCATTGAACTTTCGAAGCCCTAGAAGGTACCAATGGTAGATTAGTGAATAAGAAAAAAAGTAGTTTTGAGGAGCGTCATTTCACTTCCGCTCTGACCAACGTTACACATGAGCACTTGTCCCCTTACTGAAAATGCATACAAAGCATCCAACGATGGAGTTCTAAGCTAGAACCCACAAGTAACAGTTGAACTACCAAAACTTCTCGAACTTCAGTCCGAATGACCCTGCAGTAAGGACAACATATAAGTTAAAATCTTATTCATAATAATATCCGAAACTCGCTTAACTTCTCGTACAGACTGGTAATTCCAGTCGATAAAAGGCTAGGGTAAGACGAAGGGTGGGACTAAGGGGAAAAAAAACAACCCTTTACCCAAACTCTCTTGTCTTCCTACTTACACTGTCAAAAATCACTATCACGCTGGTTTCTTTTTAACGACGCAAGCGCCGCCCTCGTTCATCAATTGAATGCCAACTGTCACTTTGAATCCGATAACAGTTCAATGCACATAACAAATGTCTTCGACTGGGTCAGTCTCAAGAAACTGCCTAAAATATTCCCCTCCCTCTCCCTCCAAACTAGTCAGTCATTTCATTCCTTACTAAAAATCTCATCATCATCAGGAATGGATATCCAACAGCAACAACAATCGTTGTTCTGAGTCCTTGAAGCTTCAATAACCTGACACCTTTACCTTTATAAAATTAGCATTTTCACACAAGCAAAAAAAAAAGTGTGCACTTTCGCTCACTCTGGGGTATTCATGGGACCCTCACTTTTCGTGACTGTCGATCCATAACGGATGGAAGAAGGGTCGGCCGGTCATACCAGTGGATATATCTCAGTGAACGCGTGTGTGGTGGTGATGGTGGTTGCAATGGTGATGATGATGATGATTGAAGGGGAAAAGAAACCTAGAGGAGAACAAGAAGACCTCCTAAAATCTTTCTTTCTCTGTCTTCGATGAGCAGCACAACAGCAGCAGCATTCCAACTACAAACCCCTTTAGATACCAACAAGTCTCTTTCTGTACGATGAACTTCACATCTCTTCATAATGCCCTTGAAGCATATAACCTTTACGGATGGTTTTTCCTCTGCATTCCTCACATCCCATCTCCTCTTCAACACCAACACCACCAGACCACACTTCAGCTGCTCTTCACCTTCCCTCAAAAAACGATGCTTGATGAACGTGTCCACCAGAGCTTAACAAGCTTCACCAATGAATGACTGGCTCTCTTGTTGCTCTGCTACCGACTGGTACTGCCTGTTTCAAATGATGATAAAATAAAATCTCAAACATAGTCCACAATAGAATTATTGGCCTAGGTTCCACTGCAGAACATAACAAAAAAGCATTTCCTAACCCTCTTCCAAGCTATTTCTAGCTCTACGGCAGGGTCGGTTACTCATCTTGCCCCTCTGAATGGACACAAGGGCGATCTATTGGACAGATCTTTTCCACACCCGGTTGCTGACCAAAGCTGCAACCCTCATGCTTATTTATCGTCGGTCTACTGTTCATTGGGGCATTCCACCGACGCCAGAGGGCGAGCTCCTACACCTGGAAATTTTGCCTCATCTACTTGTTGCATTGTAGAGACCTCGGGACCACACGGGACCTCGGTTGTACTTCTCATCCGAAAGAAGGTCCACTCGGGGCCTCTCTCTCGCCCGAAAGAAGTCAACCCACCTCGACCCAGTATCGAACCTAGAACTACTGATGCAGGTGCCGAGCGTGCTACTCACTGCGCCACCAAGGCGGGTCCAGAGTAAGACATAGAAGGCCTACATTATTCCTATGTGATAATAGCAGGTCACTAAAAGAGATACGATATTAACATGGGACAACAAGTAACGCAACCCCCACAGTCCGGGCTTTCTTCAATCAGTTGGGAGTTTCCAATGTCCATCTTGGAATGTTTCTCTTTCCATCTATCAATTTCTATCTTACCCTTATTTCTAAAATCTGCCCTTCAAATTTTACTGTTTCTAAATCCGGAAGTAATGAGCACGTACCTGCACAATTAAGTACGATTGGGGTGTCGATAGACGGTTCCGATAAATTAGCGCATAGAACATTATGAGGTGATATTCGAGCTTCTGTGAATCCTGGGTCGAGACTCTTTTACCGTCATCCCGTCTCACTGATCCTGAGTACGAGTACCGCCACACAAAAAGATAAAGGTTCAAGTCTGTAGGGGAGTGGAGTATCCTAATCAAGTCGTCCTAACAGGCTCCCCTCTATTCCACCCTAGCACCAATGCCATCATGCTCTCCCCCTCCCTCACAGATTGAATTCTCATCACTTTCATTTTGATCTTAAGCCACATTTTACTGCAGTTCTCTTGCTGAATCCATAAGAACACCCTATTCCCATGTGGGACACTTCCTACCACCTCCTGTCTTTCCTCACAATATGGTTCGAATTACAGCAAGCTGGAGTTATGAGCTGGAATGAAAGAAGATTGGTGGAAGGGGTAGAAGGTAAATAAAGTGAGAGACCATCCTCTAGTTTGCTTTGTAACCAATCTTCAAAAATATCGTAATAACTCTTCCAGTGCCAGCCATGCTAGAAGTGATGAAGAAATCGACACTAACAGGCGAATGACAGAAAAAGGATGAGGGGTTAGGGAAATCCGTAGACGACGGCTTAGAAAATTAAGGTGGAGGAGGATTAGATCCAAGGGGGTGACAGGAAGGCAGGCAGAGAGAGAGAGAGAGGGTGCGAAGGAGAGACAGAACCAAACTGAAAAGGAGAATAAAAGCATTTAATGGCTCAAGTATTGAAAAAGTAGCATAGAGAAGGAGAAACCGACCAGGGTTCAACGGCAATTGATCTGACAAGTGTGTGCGTTATTCGGGTATTACGTAAACAATGACGTCAAGTATGTCAAATTTAATTTACCCTTCAATGTCACGGAATTCACGTAGGCAGGCGCTCTCTAATCATAAACAATGTATCGATTACCAACCCAACAAAAGCATTTCATCATACAAATAATATAATCAAGAATAAGTATGGTGAATTCTGGTGCTGCACTGTGTAGGGGACCAAAGAATGAACACCTTTGTTAACAGTAGAGATTGGCCGTCCGAAAAGTAGGAATCTATTGATATGACTTCTTAACATTTGCTGCTGAATTCAGACGACCATTAAACTGCACCTCAGGGGTAACGACAAGCTCCATCACCTGAGTGATGGAGCCCCATTACTAAGGATAGCTGCTAATCCTACGGAAAGCGCGCTTAGGGCTTTCCTTCTTCTCTTTTGAAGAAATGAAATCAATCACCATGGCCCAGCTGAACTTATGCACCAGTGCTAATGAGGTAGTATTGGTTTGATTTTCCTGGCTATACCGTATTGGTGGAAGGGGAGAATCAGATCCAGGTAACATCTTTCACTCCACATGGCACGGGTCCATTATAAATTTGAGGGGTTTACTTTCCTGTCTTCAGAGAGTCCAGTGACCGTTCAGAGACTACCCCAACATTCTGCTATTCTTGTCCTACAAGATGCAATGAGGACATTTTACAAGCAGAATCAATAAATACTTCACATGTCGTTCAACAGAAGGCGCCCTCGAAGGAGGTAAAACGCCATCTTGGGATCTCTCCACGTCGATGTTGTATCTACCCTGACCTCTGCCCACCAGATACAACTTCAGTAAAGACACAGCCGTAGGGCTTTCCATTAGTATCTGTTATTATTCAAACAGGAGGTAGTGCGCTCGATTACTGCGTCAGTGGCCCCAGGTTCGATACTGGATCGAAGTGAGTTGGCTTATTTTGGGCGAGTGGGAGGTCCCGAGTGTGCCTGCCGTCAGGTTGGAAGTAAAATCGTAACCTCATGCAGTGTACGAATTTACGATGTCATTTGCACGTAAAAACCCGTACCCATAGTAGACTATGTAACCGGTAAATGAGACAAAATTCGTAGATTTGGAAGCTCGCCCCACCCTGGCATCCGTTCAGTGACCCAACGAGCAATAGGAGTACGATAAATAAGCATAGGGGATTGCAGCTTTGAGACAAAAATGGGTGCCCGGCCTTGTCATAGGCGGGGAGAGGATAAGTAGTTGATTTTATTTAAAAGATGTCATGTGGTCTGTCATCTGCTGATGACGTCAAATCAAAGACTTACTTTCTAAGGCTACTGTATTTTGTAACTGTCCAGAAACCATCATTTATTGCTTGTAGAGAGCGAGCCTGATTCATTCTTTCTTCAGAATTTTACATCAGCTTGGACAGTGACGTCACAATGACGTAAGGCGGACACAACAAACAGCAGTATATTACTCACAGTCTGTGTCAGCGTGAAAAGAACCTGAATGTGCCTGTAATCATCCGACACACAACACTTTCTCTTTCAAAAATGGACCGTGAATAAAATTGATAGCCCTTACTCCACGATAATGAGCCAGTAAGATCTCCAAAAGACATTGTTTTCGTTTGGTTGGTGTTTTAGGGCCCTTCAGAGCTTTACGGCCCCATGCAGTCTTCACAGACACTACGCTTTAATGAGGGTTTTTGGGTATTAGCAGTACCCAGTGTTCCCAAACAGTCACCCATCCTAGTAGTACCTGCGGATGCGTTGCTTAACTTCAGAGATCAGACGAGAACTGGTGCGTCCAAAGCAATGCAGCCGCTCTCCGAAAATACAGAGAGGGATTGTTATTGCTTGTTGATGTTTCAGGGCCCTTCAACTACAAGGACGTTAGAGCCCCGTCCACTGCATAGTTCTAATTCAGAGATTGCACAAACACTACACTAATGGGATGATTTTTGGGATTAGCAGTACTCAGTTTTCCCCAAGCGGCCACCCATGTCAGTACTAGCTGGGGTTGCATTGCTTAACCTAACTACAGAGAGGGAGAACCCCCACACATTGATCTGCAAAATGCGAGTATGCAATTTTCCCCAACAACAAGAATTGTGACACGGCTGACAGCTAATCATGTATGTACAGTACAAGCCATCGTCCAGCCATGTGTCCACGAGTTCCATTCCCACTTATTGTTCTATCCTGCCAGTATCCCTACTTCTGGTGGTCCTCCCGAGCTTGTCAACCTGACTCAGACCGTTCTCCCTTGATTGGATTAGCTTCATGGGTTGAGGAGTAAGCCAATTGGTTTGTTTGGTTTGTTGGTGTTTAAGGTCCCATCACTACATGGTCATTAGAGACCCGTCCACTGTATAGTTCTAATGCATAGACTGCACAGACACTATACTAATGCGACGATTATTGGGTATTAGCAGTACCCAGCTTTCCCGAGCGACCACCCATGTCAGTACTAACTGGGCTTGCGTTGCTTAACTTCAGTGATCAGACGAGAACTGGTGTGTCCAACGCAACTCACCGCTCAGGAGTAAGCCAAGCAGCCATAACAGGACGAACCATTCGGAGGCTGCTCACGGGAGGTGAGGAGGTAAGTGGATAGGGTGTAGGAAAGGGGAAATCTGCAGCACCCAACGTTCTTTACTAACCACCAATGTTGGTACTAAAGTGGGCACGCGCTGCTTAACTTCAGTGATCTCACGAGAACTGGTGTGTAAAAATTGGCATCCCGTAAAACCGACCGTGGACGAAGAAGAGAAAATTATGAGTTTTCGAAGCCCATAACCCAAAGGGTTTCATTCAGCCCTTAATAACATGATCGTGAACCACATTCATTGTACGTGACAATGAATTTTTTTGGCGAATGATAGAGGGAGGGGAAGGAAGGGGGGAAAAGGAGAAACATGTGACTCACGAGTGGAGTGTCAAGCTACAAAATGATACCTAATATATTCGGTGGATTTATTATCAGCTCTTTGACCTCCCTAAACATTACAAATCTTGACCAAACAACACCCTAGCGAGACAACATTAAGAAAAATGCTCAACTAACTGCACGAAACCCCAACTGTTATAAAAAGATAACTTTTATCTCAATTCAGGTATAATGTTCGAAGTCAAACAAAATAGCATACTTAATTTGCATCATTATACCGTTAACTCCAAATCTTCCCACCTCCTCAATTGTTGAAACGGATTTTTCTCTCTCGCTCGACCACATGAGCAATATAAACGGTCCACTCCCCACATCCGAACCAAAAAAAAACATGGACAGTAGAGAGAAAGAGAGAGAGGGAGAGATGATGATGATGATGGAGGGATGCAAAACAAGAGGGGCAGAGTGAGGAATATTTTAATAAGCTCATTAACATTAACATGTAACAAATATTTTAGTAATGATGTTTGAGCCTAAATTATTGTTCGTCCAGCCCTCAGCCAGAGGTGAAGATAGAAAAGGGGTAAGAGGACAAGGAGGAGGAGGAGGAGAGGGACCCTCGGTCGAAGGTATTTCTTTAAATGCAATCTTTCAACAGTGAATAAAATATGATCCAAGTAATTTTAAGTTTTCATTAACCCCTGTCATCTTATTGTTACTGCACCTAGACTACCCCTGGGAAAAAAAGAGAGGGAGGAGGGGAAATAAGCATTATTCCCACGCACGAATTATATGAAGAAAATAAATAAACATTATTATACAAGTTTAATTGTCTTTAACAAATATACTACGTACTGTATGTATAACTATTATTAGACTAACGTTATAGCAGACAATGACATTTGAAAAAACGGTGCCAAAAGTCGTATTTTATGAAAGTTGTAACAAAGTTTTTAATACGATAGGTGACATCGCCCTCTTGAAACAATTAAGAAATTTATGATACTGACATTGATACATTTTATTCACAGGTGATTTTTTTTATTTCAGTGGTATCATGCTCCGATAATATGACTTAGCATTGTAGTTGTAGCTGACAAGTTACACCTAATTCCTATTAATTACAATTCTACATCGTTAAAGGGTATAGAGGAAAGAGAGGGTTGGAAAAGGGGAACAGGAATTAACGACAAGACGTCACACAAACACCACGATAAATCTATTTTCTTAACAACCCAAACTAGGTAGTAGTAACAGTAGTAGTTGAGGCCCAGGTATCAGAATAATAAATAATGAACAATGATTTCACTTTTGGTTTCTTTCAACTCGAAAGTCAATTTGCAGACATCAGGACAGGTAGTGACATTGGGTGCACATTAAAGTAGACTTACGATTTTAATCTCATCCCATCTTTACATGTCATTTCCGTGCTAAAAGGGCTCCTTGACTTGCAGTGACTTTGGGAGATGGATTGGCAAACGATTCATGGATGAAAGTTGAAGTTCGATCAAGTTCAAAAGGTCATTAAGAATGTGTTCCCATTATTATTATTATTATTATTTTTCCTAACCCTATCCTCGCCTCTTGCCTGGAACCCGACGCAGGAAAGTGTGCCGATTTACCCACATTTGACTCCATGCAAAAAAAAAGAGTTCTTTTACTTACAGGAGACATTGCACACACCACACTTGACAATGGCTTTAATTCCCTTCCGATGGAAGAGGCACTTGAGGCTTCCCTCTCGGGAGCGGCTGCATTGCGTTGGGCACACCAGTTCTCGTCTGACCACTGCAGTTGAGCAACGTTACGCCAGTTAGTACTAACATCGGTGGCCGTTTGGGAACACGAGAAATCGGCACATCAGCGTAGTGTCCGTGCAGTCTCCGGATTAGAACTACGCAGTGGACGGGGCTCTAATTACCTTTGTAGTTGAAGGGCCCTAAAACACCAACAAATCAATCAAGGCTTCTCTCCTGGAATCATAGGTCTTTGGTGCCGGTCTTATGCGAAAATCCTAACGAATGGGCAACAACCAAAAAATGTGAAGGGACGTTCACAAAACACACTAAAAAAAGCCTTTAAATATATTTCAAGCACATTATGATAGTCAACAGCAATAAAATGGAAATATTTATAGAGAGGTCAATGAGTCGCAATGGTCAGAGACCGCAAAGTGTACTGCTGAAAAAAATCCGGGGCTATCATTTGGAAGTCGCCCGCCAAAACGCCTTCAACTCCTTGCTCAATTTTTTAAAAAAAAACATGTTTCTTATTCGGTATAAATCTAGATAATAACTACATGATATGAACATGAATAACGACGATCAGGTATATTTCTCCTAAGAGACACTTGGAAGAAATAAGAGGGCAGTGGTTGGTTGGTTGGCGCTGTTGAGGAGACATCACAAGTTGAGGGTAGAGGTGGGACCAGCCGGTCCGTGTGAGGGGAGAGAGAATGAGTGAGAGAGAGAAAGTAAGAGTGAGAATTCAAACGCCTACATATTAACAGAACCTTAACCCGACCATCATCTACATTCACAGCCACTCCCTGTGTAAAAGAGAGGGGGAAAAAACGTAAAGAGAGGGTGTAGGGTGAGGCATGAGGGGAAGGGAAACCCTGAGGTGTTTGGACCACATAAAACATCCTACCCAGGGGTCAAATACATAAGTAACCTCACATAACCAAGAAAGCACTAGCCTAGAATATCATATTTACCTCGCAAATACTATAGGACGTAGTTTTTCGTGGAAATGAAACAGGGGAGGCAGAAAAAAAAGGAGGGCAAGCACATGGGGTACGTGTTGAGATATTTTTGCACGAATTATGGGGTTATTCAAATCTCCAACAAACCTTTCTAGACCGCTGACCCATAAGGGAGGAAGACAAATTTGCCTGCCTCCTGCTTAGAAAAAAGCCAACAAGAACTCGTCCCAGCGTTATCTTAAGTCATTTGCAAGCAAATTATTGCTCGTAACTATGACGAACGAACGAATCTCTCAGCCAATACAAAACTTAGGGAATGAATATGATGATGATAAAAGTTAAACCATTTTCTCTCCTCGCTACTCGAGGTACAAAAAGAAGGTGACAAGGTGTAGGGGGAGGGAAAGAAAGGAAGGTCAAGGTCTTGGTGTTTGAAAAAAAATTGGATAGGCAAACTTTGTTTAACAAACAACGACAAAAATAAGTTCTCTGGTTAGTGACGTTGAAACTTCAAGAATCCGATCAAAGAACCGGTTCGAAAACGACACCACCTATAACCGGACATCGGTCAACATTTTGTCTTATCTTATAATTTTGCGCCGGCCGGCTTCTGTACACCCTCGTGACACCAAAGGTGAAGGTTCCATCTCAGCTGAGCCTGGTGTGATCTCTTAAAGCTGCAGCAACACAAGATTTCAGTCTGGACAAGAATTATCAAGCATCAAACACCACGAGCATTCAATTGAAATGTTATTGATATCCCACCGGTTCTCAAGATCAAATCTTAGTGATCCTCAATTATTTACAGGTAACATCGTCCACCGGCTAAAACAAAGACCTCGTTGTGTGCATCTTCAACCTTTTCAGGTGTGCGTGGTCTGTGTCTTCGTTAGAAGCTCTTCTCCTGTAACAATTCTCCATTTTTATAGACAGACTGATTAATGTAACAGTATTACTTTCCCAAGGTGATAGTATGATGAAATCAGCTTTATACCGGGCATGCAGGTGGCACGAGATCAAACCCCAAGTTGAACTGACTATATGATGTCAGTATCGATAGACTGATGCCTACCATGCCCCGAGTAAATTGTGTAATAAGAAATAAATAACTCATCATCCAGACAGGTTCTTCCAGTGCAGGGTAGATCAATTTCTTGGAGTGCAAGAAAAGCTGTTGTCAAGTTGGAACCGTTGCTAATGGCACCAAAAATATTTCTGACCTGAACCGCCTACGTTAATAACAACATAGTGCTTGAAAATTGGCAAAACGTGGGGAGAAAGGAGAGACCGGGTAGACAAGGAGGAGGAAGAAGAGGAGGACGGGTTTGAAATGGTAGGAACTCTTTTTACGTCTTGGCAAAGTATCAATAATCAAAGAAAGACTAGATTATCACAATAATTTCGCCTCTACACAATGCATCCTGTCTGCCACCCCACTGAGAATTCGTAAATATTTCATATTTAAAAGATTATGACGCAAAACCACAGAGAACGAGTTATAGTAATCAATAATTGCTTCTTACATATCTAGATCAAAAGGCCCTTGCTACAACCCGAAAGGTCACCCATGGTGGGACTACTTCTTGAAAAACTTGAGATTATACACTGGTGTTCAAAATTACGAATAGCGGTGGCGCTGTAACAGTGGTTGGCTTAAAACGTGGTCATCTGTTACTTGATTCATGCAGATTGCAAATACAGTACTCAAAAGTGTTTTGTAAAATTCTGTCACACTGCATAAGCAGAAAGGTAGAATGACTAATCGTTTAGATGATGGAATGAGGTAAAAAATCGTTGAGAGATTGGAAGCACGACAATCCCAAGTGCCGGTTGAAAGAGACCCCCAGCGTAACACCTAGTGCCATACGTAATTTGAGGAAACAGTTTCAGGAGACTGGATCCATCTCCAAAAGGCCTGGGCAACGGCGTCCAAGAACCACAACAGCCAATGAGGATCGGTATTTGGCACATTTTAAGTCAGGCGGCAGAGGACTGCTACGACCACACAGCTCTCTGCTGGAACTAAAACTGTAGTTTCAAGGCTTACTGTTTCCCGAAGGCTTCGTGAGAGAAGACCTGCTGTTTCCATCCCACTCACTCCTATACACAAAAGAGCATGTCTAGCATGTCAGCTTTGGACTCAACTTCAGTGGGCCCATGTTCTCCTCAGTGACGAGTTAAGATTCAGCACACAGATTCTAAATGAACCTTGACCTGGAGAGAACCAGAAACAAGTAAAAGTGTCATGGTGTGGGCAGACATCACACAGGCTGTTCGATACGGGCTCCCTGACTTCTCAGGAGGCTTTCCTTGCCACGTTTCAGGGGTGCAGTTGGCTTCCAGTTCCTTTTGATGGTTGGCCATGCTCATCCTTATAGGGCTGAAATGGTGGTTGAATATTTTCAAAGTGAAGATATTCAGCGGATTGAGTGGCAAGCCAGATCTCCATGAATGCAAGTACAGGAATGCATGTTCAATTCGTCAACCACCTCCCAGAACCGTACAGAAGTTAAGGACTGCTTTGGTGCAGGAGTGCTTGTGGCTGCCTCAGGGACCCATCAACCCTGTGCAACGATTTCGCAATGGAATTTTCTCTGTTGTAAGGCATAAATTGCTGTTGTATATTACTCTGTTTCCATACCAGATTTTGTTAAGTTCAGCTCAGTAATTTTTGAGAAATTTCAATAATCCACTTGAGGCTGCACCAATAAAACAACAAGACCTTTTACAACCCGTTCTCCCGCCTATGGCACACTTTGGTGCTAGTCATTCCTAAATATCCATTTGGGGAAATGCAGGCAGGCACAGAACATATAAACCAAGAGTTTGGGTACTTGGGATATTTTATTCCAGAGTCGATGTGACAAGCCGGCTCTTTCGGAAGGATAGAGATGTTGAAGAAATATACAACCATCATCTTTGGCCGGCAACCGGCTGCAGAAGAAACTATGACCAATATATCGCTCTATGTCCATTCAACGGGTACCCGACCCTGCTATAGGCGGGAAAGGGGTTAGGAGTTGCTTTTGCATCTCCCCATCTTGAAATCTGCTAAATTTCTGACAGGATACGCGAATTCTTTGAAAATCAAACCCTATTACAAGCTAGAAAATGGTTCAAAGTAAGGAATGAGAAAGAGGGAACCGACTTGCAGAAAATTTGTACAATTTTTTTTTCAAAAGTTTGCACAAATAATTTGTAGTCATTTTGTTTTAAGAAGTTTTGTGGAAAAAGGGGGAAGGGGAAGTTACGAAGCATGAAATAATATCCTACACCTATTTTTAATCTGAAACAGTTTCTTTCAACTGACAACTAGACACAAAATATCACAATATCATTTAACAGGATAACAATAAAAAAACGCCAAATTCTCCTCCATCCATTCCTCTTGGCATTTGCCCTCTTCCCCATCCACTAAATATAGGTCATTTTTCAAAACAACTTTCCAGAAATTTCTCCGCTATATTTCTTTTCAATGACATATGTTTTTGTACCTTTCACTTGAAGCAGTCACGACCGATTAAAATTATTCTGTAAATATCCTTCGTTTAATTCCAGTAAGAAAAACAAATCTCTTTACCTGCCTTTTTTTAACCCTCTCTCTCTTTCTCTGTCTCCAAGATTTTTCAACCAATTTATACATAGTCAAATATCAACGAAGCGAGCAGAACAAGAAATGCAACGGTACCTTTTAAACAATACGACAAAGCCCTCTACCGGACCTGTCAGAAAACCTGATATCTCTTTTCATCGGTGTGTGTGTGGGGGTAAAAAAAATTGACCAACCTTGACCTTCACAAACGAATGACCAGTTTGCCACTGAACTCTACCTAAATATGTATATTCAAAAACCTCTCACCGTTCTGACGTTTACGCTCTGAAAAACCTTAAAGTCTACTGACCCAAATGGCAATATGTCCTAATTTCTGACCTGGAACCAAGACCAAAAATTGAGGTCGCGACTTACAAAATATACATCCCATTCTACACTCTGTCACTTTAACTTTCTCTTGATCCAACCCCTACTACCACTGCTGTTCCAACAACACCCAGCTTCAATGAACCACTTTCGACATCGTTATCCCCTACATTTTTCACACAGCCAACAATATACAACCTTGACCCTGACCAGTGACCACACACGCACACGAATAGGAATAACAAACAGAAGAGGATTGTCCTTACCTCCAATGCGAGACTTCCTCTTACTCATTCACCTCTGGAATCCATCAACCCCCGTCTAACTTAATCACCTTAGTAGGTTAAAGGGGAGAGTATGTCTGCTAGGGCCAGACAGCTAATTTTGGCACTTGAACGTTAAAGTGAGACAAAAATGATATGTTTGACCCCTTGAAAACCATCACATTATATTGCACTAGTCATGGTGTTATCTTTACAACTGATCGTGGCGTAAAGACGTTAGAGGTGGGGCAAAAACGATGGGGAAAGGGGGAGGGGCAGATGACGAGAAACGATGGGGTTGTAGAGGACCAAATGACACTGTGACAAATAACAGGAAATCTGAGCAGAAACTACAGATTTAACACAATTGTACAAGTGGGCCAACTGGCCTTGGCAGTGACGGCTTGTTTTGATTTGTTAGGTAATTTAACGTTGGCCTGTCATTTCTGAAGGCCATTAACCGACACCATGGGCGAGCTCCCACACCTTGGAATTTTGCCGATGTGCACAATCCTTTCGGCGTACAAAACATTCTTTTACATGCAATGGTGGTGATATCGTACACAACAAATGGGGGGACTTCACGTCCCACCCAGGAGGGTTTCCCACTACCTGAGGAAATCATCATTTTGGCCAGGATCGACTCTAGGAACCAGAAGCTCAAGTGTCAAATGCAATCTTCTCTATACCGAGGTGGAGGGTCGGCAGGGATAAACTAAAATATGAATGGAAAGAAGGTAAATGGACACGAGGACCTCAGTGTCGAAAAGATGGACAGTGGTTATTACGCGACAGGCTGTCATAAACCTGGTGTCATAACCCCTTCAGACGCCTCTAGCAATTATGCAGGAATACAGTGAGAATAACTTTTCTACCCTGGAACCCACACGGGAACTTTAGTTATCTAGGTACCTTCTTGTGGTAAATATGGTCATTAGCTAGCTTTCGCCTTTTTTCACACTCTACTTGTCAGCTCTTGACAAACAACATAAATTTCCAATAGAGTAATAAAAAAAACAACATTCTTGCATCTCGCCCTCTGAAAGCATTTAAATGAATGTTACTAAAATGCCCTATACTCTTCATTGCGTTACATGGGTAGTAACTCAGGTGAGTTGATTGTTGTGCAGTTGCTGCGCGTCATCAATTGAAGAACACGTCAACAGCAACGACACTACTGACCATTAACATTTATACTTAAAAGCCAAATATTCCTCTATTTCAAACACTTGGCATGCCCATTTAATGAATGAGCTACTTGGTTACTTCAAGTCGACCTCTTTACGGGAAAGGCGAACTCCCATTCTAGAAATGTTGCCGACCTACAGGTGCATAACTTTAAGATGTATAGATTGCTTAATCGTACACGCCCCACAGGGTCATAGTTTTCTTTCCCATGCGGTCGATTGTTTGTTTGTTGGTGTTTTAGGGCCCTTCAACTACAAGGTCATTAGAGCGCCGTACACTGCGTAGTTCTAATGCAGAGACTGCATAGACACTACACTAATGCGACGATTTTTGGTTATTAGCAGTACCCAGTTTTCCCAAGCGGCCACCCATGTCAGTACTAGCTGGGGTTGCGCTGTTTAACTTCAGGGATCAGACGAGAACTAGTGTGTCCAACGCAATTCGCTGCTCCCCATGCGGTCGAACGAAGCACTTACTTCAGTCAGAATCGCACCTGCAACCACGGACTTACAAGTCATACACACTATCTCTCCGCCATCGAGATGGGCAGGCTTGTCCTAGTAGTCCAATTTTTCTCAATTAGGACCCATTTGGGTGCCTTCTTTGTTGAGATATTATTTTCACAAACATTTAAAAAGAAGTCTCTCGTAATTTCTAGTACTACGGATAACACATCTGAAAGAACAGGAGAAGAAAACACGAATGACCACCGGATCCTGGAACCAATATGTTTAGAGAACCGCTACTCGGTAGATACTTTCTTCATTCCATCATTTTTAAGGTAATTGTCATCCGTTCAACGCCAGAGACCAGCAGACAGGGTGGAAGTAAGCATAAGCGAACTTGGGAACAGGTTATGGGGGGGGGGGACAAATAGTGTGTGGAGGATGGACAGAATGGAGTGAAGAACAAGAACTTGCAGACCCTAACCCCTGACACAGGCCGGTTTCTGCTCTCATAAGTCTTTGGCTTCCATATTTGTATGTTCCCCAACGTGATGCAGAGCTTGAACAATGATCACTACAAATAACCGTTTTGGGTGTTAAAGGATAAAGTAAGGGTAAGTATTGGAAGAGGAGAGGTAAAGGGGAGGAGGATAGTAACATGCAGTGTAAGAAGAGAAAAAAAATTAGATCTCAGAGAGTCCTTAAAAATTTTAGTTACAAGCATCCCTTTTTATCTACACTAATTATCGCGCCATTCATGTTCAATTTAAAGACACTGTCGACCTGCAGTTCATTCCTCAAAAAAAGAGGTCGTAGCCCTAATCAAATTAAACGACAGATCAAGATGATAATGAAATTAATAAAAATCTCTAAAAAAAAAAATTCGACCAACATGAGGCCATCATACTGCTATGAAAATTTGGCTATACACATAAATTAACGTTCCCGATTTTATAATTGAGAGATCAGGAAACTGGAATTGTCAAATGACAAAATTTCAAGAAGAAAAAAAAATTAAACCAAGTCTTGATATAAAATAACTCAAGATATCAAAGACCCTAGAGGTCAAACATATTAGTTCAGATGAATTTTGATTTCGGAAGGTGAAAATGTCAAATCAGGTCATTGATATGGAAGGTGGTAACGTTAGAGAAGGAGATAGGAGGGAAGAATATAACAGGAGATGAAAATAAAAACTATGAGATGTTAATAATTAAAATGAAACTTATGAATGGATTCAATGGACTTTAAAAAAATCTATGCAAATATGAAATCGTATATTTTTAAAAAAAAAACATTTTACTTTCACGTTCAAACTTTCATATTAAAGAACTTGTCAAACCAGATTTCCTTACAAGCATTGTCCAAAATCTTCAAGTAATTTCTTACGACATTATTCATCATCTACTATGTAAGAAGTGCAAAATTCAGTTGATATATATATCTCGCTCTCTCTAAAAATAGTATCTCAAAAACTGATCACAGGATTTACTTATTTTTTTTAAACCAACAACAGCTTTCTCATGAAAAATAAAAATTGCAAATGGTTTTTTAAGATCTGTTTTATCTCATTCATTTAAGTGAAATTATTAGACCAGAAAAAAAAGAGGTGCTTGAAACCAGGGTATTTGGTTGGTGCTCATGGTGGTACAATGCCAACTACTAAATTTCTTGATATCGTTTTATGTGTTTTTCTTAGCAATCTCTAAAAAACGGCGAAAAAAAACTCTTAGTACTATAAAAGTTGACAGAATATATCGCCTTTATAAATTTATATAACTCTGTTAACTAAACTTGATCGTTTTAGATTAAAGCACACAAACACACTCCTTTTACAACTTTATACTAAGTGACAAGAGAACTTGGTGGACTTCGTATATATGTATATAGACTCCAAAGTATTATTTGAAAACTAAAATATACTACACAACTAAAAAAATATATGTTTATACCCCTCCCTTGATAAAAAAACGGAGGGGGGGAAGGACTTGTAAATGTTAAAATCCAACGAAACAAATTTCTAAGATATTATGACAAAAAATTAAAGTCTAAAAAAACCTTTCTAACAACTGACCAATGCTAAAAGTACAACACATTAAATTCCGTCACAAAACAACTCCATTCCCCCGTTTGTTATTTTTTTTTAAAACAAAAACCAACCCAACTATTTAAAAGTGTTACTGCCTGTTACTTCATTTTATTATTATGGCTTTTGTGGGAAAGGGGAGAAGAAACAACAAAAGTATCTATCAACACATCGATAATGCAGTGCAATTTTATATGTCTAGTATAAACCAGAAGTGCCCTAACTAACATTTTACGATGCGCAGGACAGCAAACGAAAATAAAAATGAAAACTCAGAACGACAGAACCCCCATCCTCATCATCTGTGGTCCAGAATGGTATTATTATAACAGGCTAAAAATTATTATTATATTATATAAATTATAAGAAATAGTGGCAGGGCCGGCCATCCGGGGGGTGCAGAGGTTGCATTGCACCCGGGCCCCACGATTGAGGGGGCCCCCATCATCAGTACCCATCAGGGCCCAGATCATTGCTAATATTAAATGTTTAATACGTCATTGTAGGGGCAACGTCCCTAATTCGACCCTGCCAATGTAACATAACCTAAACGAAACCTAACAACCCTGTTATTGAACTACTGTGAGAATGTTACTGTGAGAATGAGCAGTTATGATACAATACTCCATGAACTAATTGCCAGCCACAGGCTGTCAAAACCAAAACGGGTGAAGATAACATTAGGTGTTACATAGCAGGTAGGCTATAATGCATAATTAGAAATGATGCACCATGAGCCACATTACAAGCCTCAATGGTCCACAGGCTGGACAACCCAGAAAGAGGTTAAGAGTCATTAATTTAATAATGCTATTATTTTGGGATTGTTAAAACCAAAATACTTTTAATAATCAGAAGTGTAAAAAAGAAATATGACACAAGCTCAACTGAAAATGTTCCAAGGTGTGGGCGTCCACATAAGCTTTCAGACCAACTAATAAATGCAATGGCGACATATTAGGACACATGGCATCATTCAAAAATGTAATACTTTCCAAAATTAGGAAGGATCTCAGAATGGGATAGGAGGGCACCCGGGCCCCTATATAAAGAAGGCCGGCCCTGAATAGTGGGCTGCTAATTGCCAAAACTGTTGCTGTTGTTGTTGGTGTTTCAGGGCCCTTCAACTACAAGGTCAATAGAGCCCCGTCCACGGCATAGTTCTTATGCAGAGACTGCACAGACACTACACTAATGCGACGATTTTTGAGCATTTCAGTACCCAGTGCACTGCTTAACTTCAGTGATCAGGCGAGAACTGGTGTGTCCAACGCAATTCGTCGCTCCCCCAAACGCCATCCTCATCATCTGTGGTCCAGAATGGTATTATTATAGCAAGCAACTCCTAATCCTCCCCCCTATGGCAGGGTCGGGTATTCATCTTGTCCCTCTGAATGGACACAAGGGTGATATATTGGTCATAGTTTTTCTGCAGCCGGTTGTCAGCCAAATCTGCACCCCTACGCTTCTTTTTCGTCGGTCTAGTGTTCGTTGGGGAATGCTACCGACATTAGGGGGCGAACTCCTACACCTGGAAATTTTTGCCTCATCTACCCGTTGCATAGTAGAGAGGGTTCTTTTACGTGCAAGTGCTCTTGTACACCAATACGGGACCTCGGTTTTACTTCTCATTCGAAAGAAGGCACACTCGCAGCCTCTCTCTCGTCCGAAAGAAACAAACCCACCTCGGTCCAGTATCGAATCTAGAACTGCTGGCGCAGTTGCTGAGCGTGCCAACCACTACGCCACCGCGGCGGGTTTAATGGTATTATTATAACAGGCTAAAAATTATCATTATATTATATAAATTAAAAGAAAAAAATGGGCTGCTAATTGCCAAAACTGTTGCATTCATTGTCCACCGTCAACAAAAGGTCAGTTAGGCTGATAGACAAGTAGATCAACACAGGAGATATGAAATACCCAATTAACTATTTCTTTTTTAAAAAAAAATTAAATTTACGATTCATCTCAATGAGGAGCAGATAAAATATCTGCTCAATTCCACTCCTTACCAAATTTCAACAACGACGACATAAAAAAAATAAAGACTCAACCGTTCATAATACAAGCAGGATTTGTGCGCATCCATATAAAATACATATAAAAGACCAATGACCCTGATGATAAAATTGATTGATTTTTCTCAACGTATATTTTCTTCCCCTGCCCCCATAAACGCCTTCCATCTCTCCCCAAATACATACAAATAAGTAGCAATAGACGATAATACGAAGGAAATACAGGCCAAAGTAAATACATGTGAATTAAATGTGCTGAAATTTTTATCAAACAAAATTTACTATCACAAACAATTCAAAATTCTGCACCCAATCTTTCTTTGAACTGTGCTTATTTGCAAAACCCTGTATGTCTACAAATATTTATATAGCGTTATTTAATGCTAGTCTCACAAGTGAAGGCTACTTAGTGACCGATGTTAAAGGATAGACAATTTATATCGACCAACAGGCAGATCAAGCTGAACGGAAAATAAGGCCCAGGGAAATATTATACAAAGAAAGGGCCAATGATTATTTATAAAAGAGCAACAATAAGTAACATATAATTATGGGGTCATTTCTATCAAAATAATAAGAGAATTGAAATTATCTTTTATTATCTTATATTAATTCTTTAATGACGGCCCATTGACCCCCCTCCCAAAGACGACGACGGCCCACCAGTGGAAAAAAACCGGTTCCCTTTATGGACCAGTTTATCCCTGCCAACCTACACATTTTTCCGTTAAGAAAGGAGTTCTGCTGTAGTCAAAATACAGCATTGCACTCACACTCGCACTCGGGACGGACCACTCTCTTGACACTGGACTTGAGCTCATTCTAGACAAGCTCAACCCTGAGTTCATACGAGCCAGAAATTTCAAGTTCACCTTCCACTGGATGGAAGTCACGTGGTGTGTACGATATCATAACTGCACATTAAAGAACCTTCTCTAGGTGGAAAAAAATCGGTAAAATTTCCAGATAAACCTAGTATCAGTTACTAATAGCTGGATTAATTTCATGGGTTGTGGAGTAAGCCAAGCAGCCATAACAGGACGAACCCTTAGGAGGCTAACCATCAGAATTGACGCTAGTTAACGAAATCCCAATCTGGGAGGGGTCTATAAGAAACAGCTTGGCCCCGGCCCTGTAGGATCATCGCCTGGAGATGAAAAACCAGCTACTCTACCAGTATAGGTTTAGACCTACAGTAGTAGAAAGGTGTATTTATTCATCATCTTTACCAAAATGTTCACACAGGGACCTTTCTCCTGCCTGTCACTTTGAATTCGTAATATCATGTCTCGCCAATTTATTATCATAAAGAAACCCTTTACTTTTTCCTCCGCCTTTTCAACTAACAATTCTCCCAGCTGGACTATACTTTAAATCTGAGATAGGGAGAGCGCGGGCTATTGGCTAATCCTATATAATCACCTCGATACAAGCCATCCCTTCAGCTAGTATCAAAAAATAAAGCATCTTCAAATATTATAGGTGTACCTACAGGTTTAATTTAAGCAAGCCCTGAGAAGAAGGAAAAAAAAGGGTTGTGTGATTAGCATATAATTACGACGTTATTCTTTTATATTCATCATAGGGACGTCATAAAAGCAGATACTCAATGTTTTCATTTTAAACAACCAAAGGAGTATACTTAGATACAATACTTCGGAATATTTTTTATGCATTTTTATGTCCTTGGGTTTGCTCTTTAGCTGTCTAGAAAACATTGAATAAAAAAATCTATTTAAAATAGGGTAGATGAAACAGAAAAAAAAATTATCATATAAAAAAAACAATTTTTTCCACGGACTACTAGCGAAAACACTATAAGTTATATTTATAAATTAGACACAAATGACCATATGCCAAGAAAATATCAAAAATTTGCATTGGGAAATGCTGCATTGCTTATAAACATCATTTACATTTTAACATTTTCACACCTGTGATGTCTAATGAAGAATTACAACTCCTGCTATCAATGTTCAACGTTTAAAAGTGATAGACGGAAATCTATCTCCAATCTTAAAATACGAAGGTAAAAGGTGGGAGGAGGAAGACAAAGAGGCAGACAAGAGGATGGCAGGTAGTCTGCAGGAAGGAGAGAGAGGGATTGACAGACAGGCAGACAGACCCCTTTCCCTTCCCTCTCTGAATACACGAGTCTACAAACAACATTAAGGGAGGACTGAGAGCTCATCGAGCTCATAACCCGTTTCAACCACACTAATGCAACGATTTTGGGGTATTAGCGGTACCCAGTTTTCACCGGGAACGGCAAATTGCGTTGGGCACACCAGTTCTCGCCCAATCACTGAAGTTAAGCAACGCAACCCCAGCTAGTACAACATGAATGGCCGCTTGGGAAAATTGGGTACTGCTAATACCCAAAAATCGTCGCATTAGTGTAGTGTCTCTGCAGTCTCTGCATTAGAACTACTCAAAGGACGGGGGTCAAATGACCTTGTAATTGAAAGGCCCTAAAATACAAATAAAGAAACCCAGTTTTCCCAAGTGGCCACCCATGTTACTACTATCTGGGGTTACGTTGCTTAATCACAGTGATCAGACGAGAACTGGTGTGTCCAACGCAATAAGCCGCTCCTACCAAATTCAAGGAGAATACTGCACGGTTCCAGCTAAAAGAGCCTGTAGCCAGTCGTTTAGGAAAATCCTACTGTTTATTTGATGTGCAATTGTGTCCATCTCCTCACCCGTCTCACCAAGGACATCGACAGATAATACTGTACTGGGTGTGGGTGGGGCGGCGGGAGTAAGATTTCACCTAGCCCTAGTGAATACAAAATGTACCTTCAGATCGTTTTCCCCATTTGTTTGCAACTGACCCAAGTCAATCTTGTGTCCGTCCTTTCCTCAGTCTCTGCCAGTTTCTTACTACTTTTGCTATTCTGTTTCCGATTTTTACTGAATATCTGGAATTCATTAATGTTCAACCCTCCAACGGAGAGTAGAAAGAAACGGGTTAGTAATAGCACTTGTGAGCGGAGCCAAAACCGGTAAAAAGGTGGTCTGTGAACGGGAGGAGAGGATGGGGAGCTACACAGTAAAAGAATCTACAAATATAGATATAATATATTAAGAAAAACACAATTATAATAAATAAGCTGGACTCCCCATCTGAGAAATGAATTCAACTTCGTCAACTTATGAAAGAAGTCAATGAATCACGAGCATTTATAGTTTAAATAATATGGTGTATATACTCTGCCTTGAAATTGAAGGTTTATAAGACTCATAAATATGCTTCTACACACTATCACTAATTTCAAAGTCATCTATCAGTTTATCATCTCTGATTTGTTTTCCTTCGTCGTTAACCTTAAAATGTCCACCGGTATCTACAATATCCAAAAATAAATATTGAATTTTGGTAAATAACTTCCAAAAAAAAAAATATATTATTCACTTTGAAATAAATAAAATTTAATGTAGAAAATCTGCAATATCACAGTGAACAGGCTTATTCCATTTCAAAACTACAAGCCTTAAAGCTTATGGTGACACACAGTGAAACAGTGGGGGGAAGAATTAATCGTTGGTTACTCAGTGGGTCATTGGCTATTTAACATCGACTCTAGCTGTTAACAGCCATTTATCAGCACTGCTTGAGGTGAGAGGAAGGGACAGAGGGATACGAGCGTCTACACTCGGGACGGTTCCGTTTGGAACGGGTTGTCACATTAACGTGTTGCAAGCAACTTGATACATACAACTTGGAGGGAGTGGTGTAGACTATTGCTGGTCGCTCAAAAGAGGAGAGAAATACCAACAACCACTAATAAACTGAAACAAAATTATCGTTCGCAAACTAGTGTCGGACAGGTCAATTTCTGCTTCGTTGGTGTTTTAGGGCACTACAACTACAAGGTCATTAGAGTCCCGTCCACTGCATTGTTCTAGTGCAGAGACCACCCATGTTAGTACTAGCTGGGGTTGCGGTCTTAATTTCAGTAATCAGACGAGAACTGGTGTGTCCAACGCAACAAGCCGTTCCCTCGGACAGGTCAAATAGGCCCTAAGAGAGCTAGTGACATTTACCTCAATCTTAAGGAGGACACTTTCGTATATTTCTATATTCATAGATGGGTTAACATTCATCATGCCATTTTTACGCCCTCTGCTCTACTGGATTAATTTCATGAGTTGGGGAGTAAGCCAAGCAGCCATAACAGGATGTACCCTTAGGAGGCTGCTCACGGGAGATGAGGAGGTACAGTAGGTGAAGAGGACGTAGGAGATGGGCAATTTGCAGCACCTAACGTTCTTTACCAACCACCCATGTTGGTACTATCGTGGGCTTGCACTGCTTAACTTCAATGATCTCACGAGAACTGGTGTGTCCAACGCAACTTGGCTGCACATCTACAAAAGTTAAATTTCGTCCATTAATGATGCCCTTCTCCTAGGAATCCATTCTATCCTTTCGGCTTAGGGCCCATCATAATATTAATCCGACACTGGTTCAATTGTAGGATCAGTTTCAGTTGCTAGACAGAGGGTTTCATTCATTGAATACACTGCAGTCAGGTTCGATGCTGGTTGTCTTTTGTGCCATAATTGGGATTAGGAAAGAGTTAGGGTTGTATATTTCGTGGACTAACCCCTTCTATATGTGTCGATGGATTTAATTTCTAGTTTTAGGTGGTCGTCGCTCTTTAAAATATACTGTAGATGGCTATCAGACCTGAGAGGACGACGTTAAATAACACAATCGAGAAGTAAACCAACCAGTGTCAAAATCAATCATGAAGACAAAAACATTCAAGGGGATAAAGTTGGAAAACGCGGAACAATTTATAGTCAAAATTTCAGTTAACATTTGAGGTAATGTTAAAAAAATTGGTTTAAGCTTTTATTTATTGTCTCATTGGTTTCAACGTGTTATAGCGCCATCAGCATTCTGCAGGTGCATATGAAGGAAAGATGACTTTTTTTCACAAAAAAAAAACGACAATGAACCATGTTTTATCTTTCAAAACCTACAATTTTGGTGAATTAAAACCACCATAATTATAAAGCAGATTTCTTTCTCTGTCTTTCTCTCTACTATATTTTCGATATAGTAATGTAAACTAAATGCAGTTGACAAACACGCGACTACAAATAACAGAGGGAATAATGATGTCAACCACCTTTACTCAAAGTTCAAATATTATCCAGTTTCGTTTTCTTTCTTTATTTTTATATAAAATAATCTATTATTGACTTCATATTTGAAAATGCAGCGCGATAGACTAGTCGTTTCAACCCTTCCATTACTGTATCATTATTCCCATCACTATAATTAATGTTTATGATGCAGTGCGGAACGGGTGGACGGGCGACAAAGTATCGATCTCGCAACTACCCAAGTGCCAATTAAAGCACCATAGTGATATCCAACAAGTAATATGATATCATCAACCCATTTCAACTCTTTCCATGGGATCATCCTAATGTCCCAACTCAAATTATCGAATCAAACTTCGAACGGGACGTCCCGAGAATGGGAGAAAGCAATTTATCATACTTATTAGACATAATTGAAGATATGATGAAATCTCCAGACAAAACTTATCTACATATTATTAAATAATAATAAAAAAAAATATATAACTGCTGTCGACGAAGTTGGATGCTAGTCAATATATTATTAGATGGATGTCGATTCTTCGGATTGTCGAAGGACGACAAAAAAAATGACATTGAATTAAAAAGACGAAAAAAGCAAGAGAGAGAGATGTCAACTTCAAAATAAGCGTGCTTTAAAAAAATGACAAAAAAGTTGATGCCCTTGTAAATTTATTCACCAAATGAATGCATTATATGCATAAAAAGCGGCACCTCAAACCGACAGTGATGTCATGCAATAGGGATAAGGGTCTTTGTATCTTTAAATACAATGACGCTTGTTCTCAACGTTGTTATAAACAGATGCACATGCACATCTTTAATCAACTAAATTCACATTTCGCACACACATTGGCGAATATTTTGACCTCCTCTCTCTTTCTTTTTTGGTGAGGGAGGAGGGAACCATTAAATTAAAAACATATACATCACAACAAAACTTTAGTTAAGGCAGACCAACAACAATCTTCATATTCCAAAAGAAAGAGGGTTCTTCCTTTCCATTTTATGATCATGAATCACCACTTCTGATTATGCGAACTAACCAGTACACAAACTAGCTCCAATAATATTTCCTCTGAATTAAATATAAATCTCCAGTCACTGGTGGACGGTGGAGACAGGATAAGCAAGACCCACCAATAAGAGGAAAAGTGCAGCAGTGGAGGTATTACTGAGGCACAAAATTAATGATAGTGACGTCATGTTTGAGGAATTGCAGCACAGATGAGGAACCTCAAGTTTTGTCAAATAAGGTTCTTTTTTTCCTCCAGAAATGTTGACAAAATAAAATTTAAAAGAAACCCTCCACACTGGCTTCTCATTCTTCATCTATTAAGCATCTGTTTCTGCCCAAATAAGGAGAGCGGACATGACGTCACATACATACACACACATGCTGATAACTTCTCCACTAGTGAAAAGCATCATACCATTTCTAAAATCATTTCTTTCAAGTCTTCACGACCTTTTACACAGGATCTGATTAACAATCAATTAAAGAATTTAATGGGACAAAAATTAAATACTTAAGGCACTAAATTTAAAAAAGAGAGAGACAGAGACGGAAAGGGGCGGAATGTATTTCTTCTACTCCATTCTAGGTTCATCCAAAAAATATAACATATTCAACTGATAAAACAAACGTGCATTCGCCTACGATTAAGCGTTTTGGTGCCGTAGGCGGATTTAATGTTGCGTGAAAGCAAGGTCCTATTCACTAAGGTTAACTAAAGGTGGTGGTGGCCCGGTAACTATCTCACTCTCATGTTCTTACTATACTAGGTAATTTTATAAGATGCCCCTTCATTCCCTCCTCATATTTTAAATTTAGTACTACAAAACGCAGAAACTCCTAAATGAGGAGAGGTGGAGGGCTGAAGGTTGGGTTGTGAAGAGCTAGGAAAGAGGGACAAGATGATATCCAACTTCTCGTTAATCTTCAGATGGTCAAATTTTGTAACTTTCAAAGAAGGGAAGGAGAAAAACAAAACTGAATACAAATTTCAATTTCAAAGATGCATCCTGAACCACAAGGAGGCAACAACCTCATTATAGATTTCTATTTTGCATCACCGAATTACACATTAATGACCACGATAAATTTTGAAACCCTAAATTTCTCATCGTCTTTAATGTAATGAATTAACACTAAAAAATTGATGCATAATTATACGCATATAGAATCCTCCCACAAAACTTATTTCATTCTTCAGACATACATTAGTATAAATACCCGAAAATTTTTAATTTCAATAAAAGCAGTCATTAATCTGCTATTAAGAGATGCTATCTGTTTATGCAACTTGCGTGGGAGCGGTTCATTGCGTTGGGTACACCAGTTCTCGTCTGATCACTGAAGTTAAGCAACGCAACCCCAGCTAGTACTGACATGGGTGACCGCTTGGGAAAACTGGGTACCGCTAATACCCAAAAACCGTCTCGTTAGTGTAGTGTCTGCGCAGTTTCTACATTAGAAGTACGCAGTGGACGGACCTCTACTGACCTTGTAGTTGAAGGGGTCTAAAACACCAACAAAATAATACGTAATTAGTGTTACATAGAAATATTTTTCAAATACCCCTTTTATTTTTTTTTCTGTGTAGAGGGGATGTTAAGCCTTATTGCTCTAGTATCTTGTTATATCGATCCAAACTTGTGTTTCTGGATTTAGTTTTTACACATATGTGTGTGGGGCGTGGATTAAAAGGTGGAGAGGAGGGAAACTTCTGTTTATATTTTACTTTATCCCACTCATCATTTTTTCCTCCAAACCTTTCTTCAAATAAAGAAGAGATAGAAAAATGTTAGATGAAAAATAATCGACTTTCTTAAATATTTACCCTTGACATTTCATTTCAAAGATTAAAAACTGGTTTAAAGTTAAGATGACGAATAGGTCGACATTTTACCAAGTGCATAATTTTGTTTGTTTTATAATAATACACACTTTGATGTACAAGAGAAAAACAAAACCAAAAGAAATATTGTCTCTTTTTTTTTTGGAGGTGGAAGACATAAATCTAAACGTATATGAACTCACGAGAGATTGCAGCCTGCTATTCAAACTGGAGTGCACATTTAAGTCAACTGTTTAAAATTAAAGATTATTACAAAAGAATACGTATCAATTACTCCACCTCCTATCGAAAAACACTATAAATTACACAATTAGGGTGACTTATTATTATCACTTCAAGAAGAGAAAATTAATTGAATTACTTACTTATTCTGTGAATAATAATACAGCTTCTCCCTTTGTGGTCTGACGTGAATATAATCATCAGAAAGCAGAAATAAATCCTTTGCAATAATCATGGCAGTGGTTTGATTGTTGATCACACTCTTTCGGGAGTAGTAGTTGTAGTAAGAACTGTAGTATTTTTAGAGAATTTCTCACAGGAGGGAGCGAACCTTCAAAAATAAAAACATCCGAATGAGTTGAATCTAACGTGGATAAATCTTCAAATTCACAATCATCCTTATAGAGTAGATAAGTAACACAATTCAAAAAGTACCATTTCTAAACAACCTCAAAACAACACACCACATACACTCACAGGCCTAAAGACTTAAGATATCCAAAAAGTGGGTATTATTAACCGGTACACAAACTGATGTTGCTAATCTGCAGCCAAAAAAACCGCATTAAAGAATATTTAATAAAAAGTAACTTAAGAAAGTAGAGCCGGTGCAAAACTCGAACAACACACACATAATACACATAACCCGATCAAATAAATGGGTCGAAGATGTTCACTCTTCACAGAAAGAGAGACAGAGGAGAGAAAGCAATAGAAAATTATGAATAAAAACCTAAACGAAAATCAATCGAAATACTAAAAACTTACTTTTTTTTCTCTCTTTGTACTAGTTAGCAATATTCACTTTTTTTTTCTTAAATACTGCATATCCAAATTAATCAGAGTTCAGACAACAGAACTTTCGAGTTAAGAGATTTCAGAAGACTTCTTAATCCATAATTGATATAATGCATTCACAAAACTGAAATCAACAACAAAAACCGGATACACCGAAAAAGAAGGGATGAAAAAAATCCAAAACTTTAACTCACGAATAATAATTTTTCAAATTTTTATGGAGTTAAAATTCAAAGTGAAAGAAGAGAGAGAGAGAAAGAGAAGCGTGTTACCGTGATGATCATATAGACCGATAGCAGTAGTAGTAACAGTGCGTTGAGTGTGTTGTTCTGCTGTTGCTGTTATTCGTACCACGCTTACTTTGAATATCTTCACTTTTTTCCTTCGTTACCGTAAAAAATATTCACACGAAGACGAAGAAAAAAGAAAGAGTTTATCATCTGATTATTAAACACCTCGAAGAAATTCAGTGCAACCGCGATAGAAACCGACAAAAGATTTACAGGACACAATTCGAGGCAAGTAAGACTATTTAGAAAATGATCGTAGAATGAGAAGAAACGTTCGTTCCGGCCAAAAAGAAGTAAATAGAACGTATGACGTGTGCGTGCGCGCGCGCGTGTGTGCGTGCGTACGCTCGAGTCCGCTTCACCGCTGGCTCTGTGGCGCGTGTGTGTTTGTCTGGAGTAGCAGTAGTAGCAACATCAGCAGTAGCGGCGGCGGCGGCGGTGGCGGTGGTGGTGGTGGCGTGGCGGCAACGGCGACGACGACGGCAGCAGCGATGCACTAGTGCCACAGTTCAACCAAACAAGCTTTTGCCAACCAACCGGCCAATCCTACTTGCTTGTGGAGCACTCGGCCAGTGAGTTAACCAGACAAACACAAACAAGCCTTCTTGCAAATTTCACACGGTTAGATAGGCAATGAGTTGAAGACGAGAGCAACAAACAATACAGGAACTGCACCAAACAAAGATATTATATTAACGACAACAACAATGGCCGCTCATCACAACAACAACAACGGAAAAAGTTCTTGTTTGTCATGGATGTTCGAAAAGTGCTTTCCAAAACAAGTATGGCGGCAGACATTCCAGTTAGAATACAACGGTTTTCAGATTCAGGATTTTGTTTTCAGCACAAAGGTGTATCAAACAGAATGAGAGAGATGAACAAAGAAGAAAACATTTTTTTCCCTTCACTTTTTTAAAAAAAAATTTATTTGCCTATATTTTTTTTGCTAGATGCCTCTCACTCTGTATTCTTCTTCGTCTTCACAGAGCTTGAATTTGGTTTTTTTTTCCTATACGCAAGACTTGGTATGTGTATGGCGTGTTCTGTCTTAAGAATTCTGTCTCTATCTATAGATATATTTGGATTTCTATTTCAGTTTTAAAATACGTAAAGCCAGAGAGAGAGAAAGAGGCACACACAGAGTTGCTTTGCATCCTACTCCATCTAGCTCACGATAAAAGCAAAATGGCAAGCAAACCTCTGCGAATAAGCAAGTAAGAGCAACTATAGTAAAACCCCAGCAGCAGCAGCCGCCGCCGCCAACACCAGATGACGATGGAGAAATAAATATTTCAACCAATGACGACAAGCCTTTCGTTTCGTGTCAACGACCCAACAAGTAACCTGCTGTGCTTGGGAATGATTCAAAAAACCGACCAACGTTGAATCACGTGGCTCGTATCATCGGGTTGGTTTGCTTGCCACCAGTGCAACAACACTTTTTCAGCTTAGCCTAGCTAGGCACTTGCAGTGGAGCAAAGAAGGGTTAAGAGTCGATCATATCCTCTCCCCCTCTCTTTCCAGCCTTCTCTCTCTCTCTCTCTCTACCACCTCTTTCTCTCCACCTTCCCACTCCTTCTTCAGTCCCCTACTACACCTTCACATCCCACTACCTTCGCCTCTCAGTCAAGAATTTTCCAAAACGACAATAACAACAACAATCATCAGCCGCACCAGCACTACCACTACTACTACCAATGCTGTTTTTCTTTTAAACCCTTTTTCTTTTACTCTTGTAACTGGGCTCTTCTCCTCACATCCTTGAACTCCGTCCTAAATGCAATTTTTTTTCATGAGTCTCTCTCTTTCCTATTGCAGTATGAGTTGTTGGGTTCATTGGTGTTTTAGGGCCCTTCAACTACAAAGGTCATTAGAGCCCTCAGTCCACTACGTAGTTCTAATGTTGAGCCTGCACTGACACTACGCTGTTACGACGATTTTTGGGTATTAGTAGTACCCAGTGTTCCCAAGCGGCCACACATGCTAGTACTGGCTGGGGTTGCGTTGCTTAACTTCAGCGATCAGATGAAAAGTGGTGTGTCCTCTTTATGCCACGTTCCATTGCCTTCCTCAGGGACCAAAACTCTGGAAGGTTATACTCGGGTTTAGCTTATGTTGGCGTAAGTTCCAGATATCCATTTAGTAAATAGTAAATTAAAAGAATAGAGGCTAAGAGAAACACGCCTCGGTAACTGCATCAGTAGCTCTAGGTTCGATACTGGACTGAGGTGGGCTGGTTTCTTTCGGGCGTGGGAGAGACCCCGAGTGCTCCTTCTTTCGAATGAGAAGTAAAACCGGGGTCCCGTGTGGCGTACGATGGCATTTTCTCGTAAAAGAACCCTCCCAACTATGCAACGGGTAGATGAGGCAAAGTTTCCAGGTGTAGGAACTCGCCCCCTGGGGTCGGTGGAATGCCCAAACGAACTGTAGACCGATGTTCACTAAGAACAGGGATTGTAGCTTTTGTCGACAACCGGCTGTGGAAAAACACTGTCCCATAGATCGCCCTTGTGTCCATTGAGAGGGGCAAGATGGGTACCCGACCCTGCCATAGGCGGGAAATGGGTTAGGAGTTGCTTGCTTTGCTTTGGAATAGCGACTACAAGACCTGGTGCCATAGATTTTGAATTCTCGACTCTTTGAGTTGCCTATTACGATCATTCTGGAACCTAGTGGGCTTGGATAACCGCTGTTGTTGGAACCTGCAGTGGGATGACTTTTAACAAATAATCTATTCCAATATTCTGTAAGATCTGAGCACAGAAGGACGCACAGAGAAAAAGGTATTTCCTTCTTACAATTTTATTACTGTTCCCTTCCCACAACTTTCTTTGGCCTGTAAAACTATTATTTTTTTTTGTCTTCATATTAGTCTAACATTTTTGTCCAGGCTTGGTCAATCACGCAAAAATGAAGTAACCCAAATTTTTTTCACTCTCAGAAGTCTGTGGGTAGTAGTAATAGTAATCAGTTAGTTAATCCTATCCCACACCATTCTTCAATCCTTCACGCTCATCTGAAATTTCATTTTTTTTATTAACACACCGGTTTATCGTGGCATTTCAGGGGATGGTTTCTGGGAGAGTGAAGGGAAGGGGAGAGGAGACTGTCAGAGGAAAAATTTACCACCACCACCCTAGTTTTTTTCTTGTTGTTGAACTTAGTAATCCAAAGACTGGAATTGAGGAGGCCAGTAGAACAACAATTCAGCATCCTTGATGACGACGGGGATGATGATGAGGAGGAGGAGGTGGAAGATGATGAGATGATGACGATGCCAAGTCAGCAACATTTTAGCTTTCTCACATTTTCCCTCTCTCTCTGCTCACTTTCTTCACACCACTAACTCACTCTCCCTTCTTGATGCAGTTCAGTGGACCTGTCCTCAATGCCATCAACTCCTGGAGTTACTGCTATCACATCCTAGCCGTTGGATAAACTGCATGAAATTGACTTTCACTTGCCATCGACCGCATCGTCGCATCATCGTCATCATCCTCATCATGGTTGTCATTTATTTGCTAGCGAGCATGCAAACAAGCAGTTGAAATCTAAGTGGGAGTAAGTGTGTCTTCCTTTCCATTCTCATCTGCCTGCACCAGCCCGTAACGCTGTTTTACTCTAAGGATCCTTATTTGATACGTTCTATCTCCAGAGATTACAGGAAAAGGGACCACTATGAATCGCTCTGCTCAAACACGGATTCAAGGGCGCAGTTTATACGACAGGTCACAACTAGCTGAACTATTCCATCAAATTTCATCGCTGACACATAAACAACTTATATTGAAATTAGTAGTGGAACTCAGCCAAAAAAGTCAATCTTCCATAATGACTTGTGGGATGATGATGATGATGCTCACTCACTCAAAGTGTCCCAATGTCTCTCTTTCTCTCAGAGTTCCAAACAATGGGTCCAATTGTTCTTAGCAGTCAAATGAATCAATGAACTATGAAGCGAGAGAGAGAGAGAGAGAAACATAGACTGTTTCCCCACAAGGACAATTTGGAAGGGATGTGCCATACTAGAGGGATGATAAGAAGAATTTGTTACAGGCAGTTTGCGGGCTGTTCAACTGTAAACAAAGTCCAGGTTTTAAATACTGAGAGGCACTTAATTCTAATGAATACATTGATTTTTTGGCAATATCGCTAGCTGCTCAAAATGTATGCATACCACATCGTCCTTAAAATAACCCACCTCTGCCCTCACCTCACGTGTTCTTCGTTACTTACCTCGTTTACCCAGGATCAGTCCTGAACCTGCCAGGATAAGCGGTGTACTTTATGTTGAATGTCTACACCAAATCACCAACAACATACCTTATCCTACTGGTGGCAGGGAAGGGTCTGTAAGTCATGGCTCTTCATTCCCGTCTATCTCTCACCAGGTCCCCATCCATCCCAGGCTTAAGATTACTTGCCATAAGACATGATGTCCAACCTCCACAATAAGTACAGTAATTGTGTTCAAGTCCTAAAGATGACTGGCCATCTTTGAAAATATATAACACGTCCAGGTGCACCTTCTGCCCAGGATGGGAAGTAAAACCGTGGCCTGTTCGATGGGTAGGAGTAACCACTACACGTTATCATTATCATACCCTTGTCCCGCCCGTGGCAGGGTCGGGTTTGCGGGTACTAGCCCTCCACTCCCATCTACCTCCCACCAGGTCTCCGTCCACCCCACACACTACCATATCCTTACGGACAACCTACTCTAACGTCTGCTTCGGTCTCCCCCTGCCCCGGGTGCTTCCGACCACCTGCATTCCTGAGATGGACCTAGCCAGCTCCTCTCCTCTTCTCATTACGTGTCTATACCACTCAACCTTTTCTCCCTCTCGACACGCCACTCATGTACCGCGGCAGAGTAACTACTACACGTAAAATCCATTTTTGCAAAAAGCAAAGCAGCTACTAACCCTCTTCAGGGTCGGGTACCCGTCTTGTCCCTCTGAATGAACACAAGGGTTATATATTGTACAGTGTTTTTCTGCAGCCGGTTGACGACCAAAGCTGCAACTCCTATACTTATTTATCGTCGATCTTCTGTTTGTATCGGAATTCAACCGACGTGACAAAGGGGCGAGCTCCTACACCTGGGAATGTTGCCTCATCTACCCGTTGCATAGGAGAGAGGGTTCTTTTACGAGCAAAATACCATCGTATACCACACGGGAAGGAAGGCGCAGTCGGAGCATCCCTCTCGCCAGAAATAAGCCAACCAACCTAGGTTGAGTATCAAACCTAGAAACACTGCCGCAGTTGCCGAGCACGCTACCCACTGCGCCATACTAATACCCGCTACCCACTGCGCCATACTAATACCCGCTACCCACAAGCCCTTTCTACATGGAGTAAAACTATAAGCTTAAGAGACAAATTACTATTAGCAGTAGAGAGATAGCCTTAACTCCAGTGTTGTCTCCAGTTTATAAGTTCAAGCTACTTATAAACTATAGCAACAATGAAATAATGAATTGCTGAGAGAGAAAGAATGAACCTCTTTAGGCGGAGGAACGTTAAAGATAAGAAAGTAAGATATTTCCTTTATGGATGACCCTTCATGTAAGGCGCTTTAAATTAGAAGTTACTGACTCGACTGTAGATTCTTAAGTTAGTTTGATTAGTAAAGTTAAGATTTATCGCGATTTGTTTATTTATATATCGTCATTTGTTATGATATATCTCTTAGAATAGTCTTGTAGCGACTTGTCTTAGGAGATCTTGACAAGAGTGTCTGTCTGTCTGCCATTCTGATGATGGACAACAACAATACCTGAAGGTAGCAGTTATACTACAGTGGTAGTAGTGAAGCATCTAACAACCTCTCTCCACCTTTCCTTCTTTTGGCCCCATCTTCAGTACTTTCTTAAAAATGAAACAAGAAAGAGAAACATGCTAAGACGATGTCGTAAAATGAGTCTGAAACGGATTTTAGTGACATAAAATGGCAACTGTGAAGTGAGATAAAACATCACCATAAATTATTAACGGGTTGCAAATTCGTCGCTTTTAATATCAAACATCCGATCTGTTAATGTAATGATATTAGGCTATTTTCAGTTCACTACCCTAAATTTACGGACCTAAATGGACTCATTTACATCAGTAAAAGATGATTCACTAATGCCATCTAACAAACACCGTGAGGAGTTGTATTTCGTTAACATAATAGAGTCTTTGACCTTAGAGACTTGTGACGTCCTGAGCTCCAAAATCTCATTTCACTCCCTTAGCAGTTAGCACACAGTTGCATCACTGACATCAGGTTTGATCCAGGGTGATGGTTTTTTCCTAATTAAAAGTAAGATTTAACAGTTTCATTGACAAGGGGACTAACTAAGGTGTAACCACGTGAGGGTTACTACACCGACCCATTAGTATATAAGGTACGAAATGTACTTCTTGCCAAAACGGACGTGGGAGCAGGTGGTGCAAAGGGACATGGAGGCGTGCGGGATGGATGGGGACCTAGTGAGGGATAGGCGGGAGTAGAGGATTAGAACCCGCAGACTCGACCCTGCCTCAGGCGGGAGAAGAGTGAGATGATGAAGATGATGAAATGTACTTCTTCCAGCAGCGCCTGCTCTAACACTTATGCCGCCCCGAACAAAAAGACAAATCGCCGCCCCGGACAAAAGGACAAATTGCCGCCCCTTGAAGTAGCGCTTTTTTTCGCGTGCTCTGTTCTCCCACTTACAGCCAAAATGGCAGCCCAGACAAATGCCTGGGTTGCTCCCCCCCCCCTTAGTGCGGGCCCTGCTTCCAGTCAATGTGTATTTCAATAGAAGCAAGAGGCTGACGTTGAATGCAATACTGTTATATTTTTTAGTATTTTAGGGTCCGGTTTCTTGGTCATAAATAGATGTTCTTGTCTGAAAAATAAATAACCAAACTAGGCGGAATCGCAACCCTTACAATCTCACTCCTTGACCGAAATGCTTTCAGCCTTAGAGGATTTGAACCCGCAATCATCTATTTCATAACTTAAACGCAAGTTACACGTAACTGCCATTCAGTACTTTATGTACAAGGTTTTAGCCGACAAAGATAGACAATGAGATTAGTGCCCCCCTCCCAAGAGGTTCAAAAATAATAAAAATGAGGCGCACCCGCACAAAAGTGCACCCAATAAATAACCTATCCAAAATCTGAAATGCCCCCTGCCCAAAGATTTCTACTGCATTCCACTTTCCGGTTCGTTGGTCTTTTAGGGCCCTTCAACTACAACGTCATTAGAGCCCCGTCTACTGCATAGTTCTACTGCAGAGACTGCATTGACACTACACTAATGCGACGACTTTTGGGTATTAACAGTACCCAGATTTCCCAAGCGGTCATCCATGTTAGTACTAGCTGGGTTGTTGTTTGTTGGTGTTTTAGGGCCCTTTAACTATAAGGTCATTAGAGCCCCGTCCACAGCATAGTTCCTATGCAGAGTTGCACAGACACTACACTATTGTTTTGAATACTGGTGGTGTCCGGTTTTCCTAAGCGCCACCCATGTCAGTACTAGCTGGGGTTGCGTTGCTTAACTTCAGTGATCAGACGAGAACTGGTGTCAAACGCAATAAGCCGCTCCCCTGGGTCCGCCATTGAATAAGTTAGAGTAGTTGGGAGGGGGGGGGCATGTGATGAGAAGAGGGGAGGAGGAGCTGGTTAGGCCCATCGCAGAGATGGAGGTTATTAGAAGCGCCCGGGCATGGAGAAGACCTAAACAGACGTGAGAGTAGGTTGTACGGAGGCGGAAGCACCAGAACCCACAGATCCAACCCTGCCACAGGCGGGATAAGGCAATGATGATGGTGATGAAAGATGGACAATGATACAGAGTTGTGTAGGTTGCAAATTGTAGTATCAGATTTCTTTTTTCTTCTCTGCCCAACGAGGTCGTTGTGGGTCATCGGAAATGATTTCTGGATTAAAATAATATCTTTTCTCATCATCAGCAATGGAGCCAGTGACTTTTTAGATTTCAGCGCGTGAAAGGCTTGTTGTTGGGGGGTTACGAATATACAAGGCGTTATTATCATCATTATTTGTGCTTCGCTACTAACTGTTTTTGTTTCAGGGGGGAAAAAACGAAATTAGATAACAGTCAGAGATGTCCGACCACATATCAAATTATTCGCTATTGTTTTAAAAGTTAGTAAAATGTTCTTTTGAGTTTGATTACTTACTAGTAAAATCACGTCTCCTTTTTATATACAAAAATTGATTGGTTGAACCGAAAACTGGAATTAGCCAGTCAGACAACATTTTTAATGATTAAAGTTCTTTGACGCAAAAGTTTTTCCTTATATTCAAGATATACTATAGTCGCATCATGTGCAAAAAGAGACAGAAAAAATGATCTAGTTCACTCATTAACTGATGACTCTTGTTTACTGTCAGCCATTTTACCGAAAAAAAGATTCACCAATTAGAATGTAAATAGCTATGGAGCGCTTCATAGCGCTCTCTCATACTACGTATTGGATTTCTAATGATGAATTTAGCATAGAAACATCTAGAAGGCACGCGCTCTAGAGGTCAGACCCGTGACACGGTCACGTGACATTATTCTAATTATTTCAAAGTGGGAGGTCATCCACAATTTACTGCTAAATTACACTAGCAGACAGAGCAAAAATAAATGACGTCTTTCTCCTAATTAAAGGCGATAATGTCCTCCATCATTCATCATCACCATACCCTTATTCCGTCTGTGGAAGGGTTGGACCTGCGGGTTCTAGCCCTCCACTCCCGTCTATCTTCCACTAGGTCCCCGTCCACCCCGCACACACTATCATCCATAACCTTACGAACTACCTGCTCCCACGTCTGCTATGGTCTCCCCCTGCCCCGGATGTTTCTAACCACCTGCATTCCTGGCAAGGACCTAACGAGTTGCCCCTCCGCTCTTCTCATTACATGCCCATGCCACCTCAATTTATTCTTCCTCATTTTTTCCGCGATTTCCCCGTCCTCCCAAGTTATCCCTAATATACTCGTTCCTAATTCTATCAGCCCTCGACACCCCACTCATATACCGCAGCATTCTCATCTCGGCTACTTGCGTTCTGCTTAGGTGGCTTTTCAAAAGGGGGAGGCACTTCAAAAAAGTGTGCCCCAAATATTTTTAAATATTCAGAATCATCATCATCATACCCGTATCCCGCCTGTGGCAGGGTCGGGGTGTCTCCCACCAGGTCCCCGTCCACCCCACACACTGCCATGTCCTTACGGACAACCTGTTCCCACGTCTGCTTCGGTCTCCCCCTGCCCCGGGTGCTACCGACAACCTGCATTCCTGGCAAGGATCTAACGAGCTGTTCCTCCCCTCTTCTCATGACGTGCCCATACCACCTCAGCCTAGTCTCCCTCATTTTTTCGGCGATGTCCACCACCCCCAGGCTACGTCTAATATGCGCCTTCCTAATTCTATCAGCTCTCGACATGCCACTCATGTACCGCAGCATTCACATCTCGGCCACTCGCATTCTACGTGGCTCTTCCTTACTGCCCAACACTCCAATGCATACAGCATAGCTGGCCTAACCACTGCCCTGCATAACTTCCCTTACAGCTTGATTGGAACACTTATATCACACAGGACTCCACTTGCCTGTCTCCACTTCAGCCACCCCCCCCCCCGATTGATTCTACGGGTCACATCCAAGTCTATCTCCCCATTGCTTTGGAACGTTGATCCTTAATATTTTACCTCTTGCACCTTTTTCACCAGTTCGCCCCTCGAACGTACGTCACTGTTATTTTCCCGTCCTTCCCAATTGGAAGCTAAATACTCTGTGTTCGTCATGATCATCTTTAGCCCTCCCTTTTCTATCGCTCCTCTAATATCGTTTAGACCCTTCTCTATCTGTTCTCTTCTGTCACTAACTTTTCCGATATTGTCGGAAATGCCAAGCACTGAGGGGCAGTGGCGTCGCTAGGGTTGGCGTCACCCGGTGCGGATACACCATGGTGTCACCCCCTCTCCCGAAAAAAAGCCGCTGCTTCTGCTTTTGTGTCACCCCATTTCTGATGGTGCGAGTGGTGTCACCCGGTGCGGCCCGCACCCCCTAGTGACGCCACTGCTGAGGGGTCCAATCTCCTACCCCCGTAAGCAATTCGTCCAAATCCAGGATGGAAAGGTATGGACTAAGTATCGAACCTTGGTGCACCCCAACTTTCACTGGAAGGCTCCCGGCATTCCCCCAAGGTGTCCTTACCCTTAGTATAAATCTAGCTAGAAATTACAATAGGTCCTTTACTGCCCCTTAGACAATGTCCTATCTTCAGTGGTGTAGCCAACTGTAGATTGGACTAGCAGTATAGAAATGGGAATAGCAAATGCAAAAATGCCTCATCAGTTGCAAAGTTGAATCGTCCATCAGTCGAAATATGCGCCCCATTGAGGCACTGAGGGGAGAGCAATTGCTACATTGTTCCCCTTCTGGATCTGTCCCTGATGTAGCATAGCTGGCCTAACCACTGCCCTGTAAAACTTCCTATCACACAGAACTCCACTTGCTTGTCCTCACTTCAAGCATCATCCCCCATTGATAGTGTCCTCCGTCATTGAATGATAAATTTAATGGTGAAAACGGAAGGTGTCGGATCTGTAGAGAGATCACGTGTAATAAAACCAGCTATAATGTCGGTGTCGATCAAATTTCGATTATAGCTAACATAATAGTTCTTATGAACGCGCTGGTGATGACACCTACCACCATCCCGTCCCCCCCTCCCCGCCTTAGTTAAGTTGGAGATGCTACAGAAATTTATTGCGTTATTAGACGAAGGAGTCTGACGTTTATTTGCAGATGGCATTTAAAAATTTATAGTAAAATACTCCCACGTTGGCCTTGGCCAGAATCGAACCTGGTCACCACGACCTCATAGATTACTAATCGAACTACAAAGACGAAATGGACAATTGTTACTGCTAACACTTCTGCATTGAAATCATTTCAGATCCAAGTACATTGATAATCAAAATAAATAATCTGTAGATAGGCGATAAAGGTGGACATCTTTGGAGAACAGAGTGGAGGGACACCGAGGTCTGACCTTTGAGGATATTTTAACCAGGCTATCGAGATTAATTAATCTCTTCTTAATTGTTTTGAATTTCACTTCGAAGAGTCTACTGACCAGATTTTGAACCAATCATAAGGTGACTAATAACAATTAAGTACACCGACTTACTACAGCTCTACTATCTCTATCATCCCAAGTCGGTTTTTTGACCAACTCCCTTCTGGTGTCCATCACCTCTCTCTCTCGCTGTCTCGTATGTCCAATTATTCTACAACATGGACGACTTTCACGGACTCTCACAGAAGCGCATACACAAACCCCAAGCAAACCTCTTCTCTTCGCCCTCCTCCTCAATAAACAGTCATTAAATCGATAACTGGATCAAGTTTTTGGACGAACATTTTTATGACAAACATGCACTTAAACGAAATCCAGTTATTGACATCATAGTGTCATTTTGAAGTTCACTCCCCTCGTCCCACATCAGGCTGATATCGCCAACATCTAAATACCCTTGACTCCGCAGAGAGAGAGAGGAGATTTTTAAAAAATTGAGCGGAAAGGACGAAAAAAAGCATCTCGTGGTCATTCAATCAAATTTAGATGAAAAAAGGAGATGTAAAAGAAGCAGAGGGGAGGGGGTAAGGGTGAGGGTTTAATGGTAAACGTCTAGATGTTATATATATATTTTAAAAAGTCAATTTTAGAGATGAGATTCGTGAGTGACCAAATATATGTCTTTTTTCCCATCCCCCCTCCCCCGCCCCTCTCCGCCCTTCCTCAGATGGATCACTTTCAAGATTATACTTCAATAGGTCATGTAATGTCGGAAAAACATTTATCATTTGTCATTATTTAATAATATTACATGGAATGAGTTTGCAAAACAACAAAATCTAACGTCTTGGACTTCATGCTGTGTGTTGTGTACACTTTCCTGATAGCTAACTAGAAGGGTGACACAACAACACCAAGAGGTACGCACATCTCAGTTGTTGTTATCCCATGAGAGGAAACAAGTATCCAAAAAAAACTGCATCCTGATAAGCTGACGTGGAAGAGTCATTGCAACCCAATATCAAACAAGTGATAATTTATATATTTTTTTATTTCACTTTCTCTCTCTCTCTCTCTCTCTCTCTCTCTTTCAAAATTACATCTACCTTTTTTTAACTGATAAAAATATGTCTTTTGCTGACAAATTGACGGAAATGTCAAAAACTATCAAGAGTAGTTGGAATGTGAATTATTTAACGTCCATTTAGTGGAACTCGAGATGAACTTAACACAGCTGTCAAAGAGGGCCAGAAAGAAAACAACAGAGACAGGGAGAAAGACACTCAGAAAGATAGAGAGAGAAAGAGAGACTCAGAGAAAGAGAGACTCAGAGAAAGAGAGAGACTCAGAGAGAGAGAGAGACTCAGAGAGAGAGAGAGAGAGAGACTCAGACAGAGAGAGAGAAAGACAGACTCAGAGAGAGAGATGGAGAAAGAGAGACTCAGAGAGGGAGAGAAAGAGAGACTCAGAGAGAGAAAGAGAGACTCAGAGAGAGAAAGACAAACTCAGAGGGAGAAAGAGAGACAAAGAGAGATTCAGAAAGAGAGACTCAGAGAGAGAGAAAGAGAGACTCAGAGAGAGATTGAGAGAAAAAGAGACTCAGAGAGGGAGAGAGAGAGAAAGAGGGACTCAGAGAGGCAGGGAGAAAGAGGTGTTTTAGGGCCCTACAACCACAACGGTCATTAGAGCCCCGTCCACTGCGTAGATCTAATGCAGAGACTGCACAGACACTACGCTAATGCGAAGATTTTCGGGCATTAGCAGTACCCAGTTTCCCCAAGCGGCCACCCATGTTAGTATTAGCTGGCATTGCGTTGCTTAACTCCAGTGATCAAACGAGAACTAGTGTGTTCAACGAAATACAGCCGTTCCCGGGAGGAAGACAGACTCAAAGAGAGAGAGAGAGAGAGAGAGAGAGAGAGAGATCCTCAGAAAGACACAGGGGAAAAGAGAAACGCGGAGAGGATGAACGGGACAAAGCGAGAGAGAGGTGAGAGCGTTCAAATTTAATTTTGCACAAGGTCCGCAGAGTTTTACCTTTTGGAGGCAGCAAAAAAATTAGTGGGACTGTGCACAACGTTACTGGGCAGTGGTTAGACCAGCAATGCTATATAGATCAGAGTGTTGGGCAGTGAGGTAGAACCACGTAAACAGAATGCAAGTAGCCGAGATGCGAACGAATACTACGATCTGAGTGGGGTGATCCATGAATAAGTTATACTGTAGTACCCCGTCTTATGGATTGCGGACTCAGGAGTCATGACTTCTATTTATGACTAGTGACGTAGTGGTCACAAGTTAGATCCTTCTCAAAGACGGCAATTTTTCAGAGGCAAGGGCAAGGTTGGCATTTCCAAGGTGCTGCCCATTTCTTGTCGGATGGAAAGTTATGTATGATGTCATCACCGGATCGGCAAACTTCTTAAGTGTAGAGGTTCACCTCCTGGGGATGAAAAGTGACTTCAGAAGAGTTGAGTGACGTCATATACGCAGACCCAATACCTCTCTGTGTCAATTGTTCGACGAAAAACACTGAGTACGTTAATCGATGAAGGAAAACAATTAAGAAACCGAAATGACCCTGTGACGTCAATAGGATCTCTTCAATAAGACGATTTCCATGCACAAGAAAGTCACTTTGAAATCGATTAAGAAAATCGTTTGTGGAAAGGAAATACAATTAATGTCTTCATTTATTCCAGACATTGAGCTCTGCGTACGTCTGACATCGATCGTACGACTATGAATTATTTAAGAGTTGATACTAATGACATACCTGAACTTGACAGAATCCTTTTTCTTACCTTCTCTTGGGAATGTAATGAAGGGGGATGGGAAGCTACCTTGATCAAATTATCAAATAAAGCAGCATAAGAACGTTTGACTTGCACGATCTATGGAGAATAATGGTCCAATCACCTTCTGCGGTCCTTTGACCTCCTCAGCATGCGTCCTACAATAATAAATAAACATGTGAATGCAAAATAGTCAGTCACTCACTTTAGGATCGAACCTGTGGTCAGCAGCTCAACAATAAATAATTATCAAGGACAGCTTTAAAACTGAGAGAACTATTCTTTCCATAGCTACCAGGCTGAAACTGTTTGTTCCTGAGTCCATAGTTACAAGGATCGATCCTGGTCGACGCAGATGGCTGCGTTAGACGAAAGTTCTCATGGGAAGTAAAGTCGTGATCCCTTGTGACGTCAATACTGCTCGTCAGTGAGTTTTTTCTACATGGAGTGAAACTTCTTTCCTGGCGAGTAGGTCCCCTAGAGACAGTAAAAGAAATTGGTTTCAGACAGTCGGGTAACTTCAGTTGTGGCACTCGGGGCAAGAGGCATTCGAAGCGCCCCCTCCCCTGTTGCTTGTCCTGAGCAGTTGTTGTTGTTTGTTAGTATTTTAGGGCCCTTCAACTACAAAGGTCATTAGAGCCCCGTCCACAGCATAGTTCTTATGCAGAGACTGCACAGACACTACACTAATGGGACGATTTTGGGGTATTAGCAGTACCCAGTTTTCCCAAGCAGCCACCCATGTCAGTACTAGCTGGGGTTGGGCTACTTAACTTCAGTGATCAGACGAGAACTGGTGTGTCCAACGCAATTCACCGCTCCCTGTCCCGAGCAGACATGGCACACGTATGTGGGCACATTTATTTGCGGTAACGTCATGCAGACATTTTGTCGTGGCGACGAATTTCCAACAAGGTGGACAAGGCGCCACACAAGGTGACGTTTTGTCCGGCGCCCGGGGCAATTTGACCCTATTGCCCCTACAAGTAACGCTACTGGTTTCAGAAGTTAGGCCAACGTTAAAACAGCAAGGAATGTGATGTTAAATCAGTAGTCAGTCGCATGTTCTTAGTCCCAACCCTGCTGTAGGCTGCGAAGGGGTTAGAAATGATGACAATATCCAGCTGGAATTGAACCTACACCAGAGGGTTGAGGAATTCTTTAGACTGATTTCGGCCAGCAGCAGCCGTCTGGTAATGTCGTCCGCTAGAATGCGTACCGTTAGTCCCACTCCTTAAGTCGCACTGTCGGTCACTATCAGTAGCTGACACGGTGGAATAAGGTGAAGAAGAAAGGGTTGGTAGTTCACTCCCTTCCCCTTTTACTCAATTTTCATCCTATGACTAAACCGTACACATGATGACTTAAGGAGCCAAAAATTTTCATCTACTGTACTGAAGCTGAGATAACTAGATGGGGGATCCCTCTACCCTTCCTCCTCCTCCTCTTTATCCTTCCTCCTATTGAAATGCAGAGGTACCAAAATGGCTATCCATTTTTATATATCTAAAAATAATTATTACCGAAACTGACCATAAAGTTGAATTTGCCTTGTGGGAATCCGGAATGGGCAGGTGTAAATTTGGGAAAGAAGCATGAAACTTATGAATAAATAATACTAAAAGATGTTGGTTAGGAATGGGACGACGAGAGGGGGAGAGGGTGAGGAAAATATAGTGTCATTGACATCCAATTTCTCAGTATCCATTCGCACCCCTCATTTTTGGACTTGACGTCATTCATCGAGGTCAATTTTAGTCATCATCATCTTCATCATCATAACTACTACTCCTCCTACACAGAAGATAACAGTTAAAATTCGTGAATCCGTTGTGAGGTCACTGTCACAGGAGCAACTACCAACCCTACTCTATTCTACCCTGAAAATATCATTTTTCTTCTCCGTATAAATTTGTTCACATAAGAAAGTTTCCTTATCCTTCAATCTATTTTTAAGTAGACCTACTACTTATCGTCGTTGTTGTACGTTTGCGTGTTGGGTTGTTTTTTTTTTTGCTGAAATCCGTCATCAACGTGACAAATATTTTAAAACAAAGTACTATTTTAAAATTATGATGACGTAATTTGTGGACAATTTCTTAGAGCAGGGCGGAGAACAGGAGGGAATAATAAGTTAGTTGAGAGGTCATAAAGGTTAAATTTTAGATTAGTGACGACTAAATGTACTACAGAAACAATGTAAGGAGATAGAGGGCCAATGAATCCAAATTATTAACCCGAACTACATAGATGAAAATCTACAGAGCTGTTTATCGGTTCGTATCTCATTCAGTGCACTGTATAATAAAGTTGTACCTACGCTTCTGTCAATTTATGATAATTTCATAGAAAGGTAGCAAATGAAAGGTCGGTTGGTTAACCGCTACGATTTTTTTCATCATCTTCTTACAAGGTCTTTTTTTCTTAAGAAGTATAGGTAAGCCCGTAAAAAATGAAATATGACTGACATGATCAAATATGTTGTAAAATGGGTGTTGCACTATTACTATTTTGACATCAGATTTTAAGGCCAAAAGTCGAATGATATATGAGAGGTAATTCCCACCACAATCTTCTAACATGAAAAGTTATGACACACACTTTAGGCTAGTTTACAGGATTGTGTAACATTAACACATACATGTACCCCTCACCCTCCTTTCTGTATTGTTTGTTTGTTTGTTCGTTGGGGTTTAAGGTCCCATCAACTGCAAGGTCATTAGAGACCCGTCCACTGCATAGTTCTAATGCATATACTGCACAGACACTACACTAATGCGACGATTATTGGGTATTAGCAGTACCCAGCTTTCCCGAGCGACCACCCATGTCAGTACTAACTGGGCTTGCATTGCTTAACTTCAGTGATCAGACGAGAGCTGGTGTGTCCAACGCAACTCGCCGCTCTCTCCTTTCTGTACATAAAAGCCCTCTGTGTATAAAACCTCAGGCCAACATCAGTAGATAAGATGAGAGAGTCTGCTTCTTGAACTCAAAATATTCTGCTTTTACCCGGTCCCTGGTCAGCCCTTTACCGCTACTCTTTCATTCTAAATTGCAACTAACACCCTGTTTGTCATATCGCACCTGAAGGCAGAAGAGTCCTATTTATGTGTGTAGTTTCCAAATTCACCACCGTTAATAGGTACCCAGTCAAATGTTAATTAATTAACTACACGAAATAGTCATTAGCCGAATCTGTGTCTTTCTTAGTTGGTCGATGGTTTGAAAGCCAGTTATTGCCAGAAACTCGATCCTGGTAAAGGATGGTGACGTCTTTTGGAAGAGAAGAAGGGACGTCCCAAGTGCGAATTCCATCAGATAGAGAGCAAAACCAGTACTTTACTGCGGGTAGGGTCACATGCAAATTTTGTCCCCTTGGAATTAATGAGTGATCTGTTGACCTTGCACTCCCCTGCTTAACTGTCGTCTGCCATTTTACGATTTTGGGGTCACTTTTTCTCTACCGACGTCAGAGGGCGAGCTCCCGTACTTGAATTTGTTTCGTTGGTGTTTTAGGGTCCCCTTCAACTACAATGGTCATTAGAGCTCCGGCCTGTACTTTAAAATTTTGTCAAACTGCACTGCACATACGTTTCACTCCACTAATAGATTCTTTTAGGTGCAGCTGACATCGTATACGCCACACAGGGCCACGGTTTTACTTCCCACCCGACGTAAGATGCACTGGAGACCTCTCCCTCCCCTAAAGAAGCCATCCGCCTTGGCCAGGATCGAACCTGCTCTTGCACGCTACTTCTGCGTCACTGTGATAGGTGAAGTGCAACACGTGTAGACCTGAAAAAAATTGAAGTGGGTTGACTTTAAATAAGTAAGGGTAGCCGTTGCACAAAAATACTGTCCGACAGGCCACCCGTGTGCGGTACAAATGGATATCCGACCCTGCCATAGGCGGGAAAAGGAGTTGAAATAATAATGTTTGTTGTGAGCAAACAATCTTTGGGTACTATCATTTCAGTGGTTTCAGTAGAGTCCATTCACCTCCCTTCCTTTGCCCTCCAATTTAGGAGCAACTTACACCATCAAGATTTGTTCTGTCATGTAATCAACATTCGTTGATTGCTATTGCTCGCTACAACCACACTGGAACATTTATTTAGGGAAACAGCGATAACTCTGCGATACGTTCGGGACAGTGTTCCAAACGAGTGTTGATTGAAGTATAAACAAACAAGCAGTACCGGGTTCATGTCAGAACTTACAAGAATAACGTAATGATAAACTATGTGCTCTTTCTAAATACTTCTCTGAAAGGGTTGATTATAAGTGAGGAACCATTCTCAAATGGGACAATATAGCGTCTTGATATTCGGTAACCCTCCGTGGTATCTCACTAACTTCTCTGGAAACCCCTCTGGTGAATTCTTGGTAACATTTCATCTCTCATCAAGCAAATAAAGTCTCTTGTCACTATAGTTCACTTTTATAACTCACTTGTCAGCATGATTAACTCACGAATTCATTATCGCCGGTTCGCTTCTGGTCGACACAGGTGGTTACTTCAGTGGATGAGGGGATTGAGTGGTTGGGACGGTTAAATTATTGAACTTTTTGATACGCAGAATATCGAAGACATCAGGGAAGTCTTAAGTTTTCAACAATTTCATTTTCAATTGATAGTTCCCAAGCTAGAAGGTAGGTTTTATGATACATCATCATCATAATACCATTATCCCGCCTGTGGCACAGTCGGGTCTGCGGGTTCTAGCCCTCCCCTACCGCCTACTTCCCACCAGGTCCTCGTCCATCCCACACACTAGCATATCCTTACGGTTTTATGATACAGTAAACTTAAATTTTATTAATTTTGAAAAACTACGTTTTCAACTCGTTACAGTCACTAACAGCTCATTTCTTTGTTTCGATGGGGTTTTAGGGCCCTTCAACTACAAGGTCATTAGAGCTCTGCTGACCTAAGCTGCAACCGCTATGATTAGTTATCGTTGACCTATGTCGATCTACCCGTTGCCTAGTTGAGAAGGCTCTTTTACGTGCAAATGCCATCGTACACCATACGGGACCTCGGTTTTATATCTCATCCGAAGGAAGGCCCACTCGGAGCCCCCCCTCTCTCTCTCTTTCGCCTGAAAGAAGCCAATCACCTCGATCCAGCAGCGAACCTAAAACCACTGACGCAGTAAGTCGAGCACGTCCCCTTTGTGCCACTGTGGCAGGTCTCTAGTGCCACAAATGATGCTTTTTTTAAATGTTCAATACTAACAATAATAAGGATGAGACTGATCTTAAATTTAAAGGGAGGGCTGAAGATAACATCAAGAAGACAGAGTATTTAGCTTTCTTTGGGGAAGGACAGGAAAATAATGGTGACGTACTCACTAGGGAAGAACTGTTCCAAAGCAATGGGGAGCAGGGCCGTAACGAGGGCGTGGCGAAGAAGGCGGCCGCCACGGGCGCAAATGGGTTTGGGCAAGCGAAAGTTAGACACTTGCCACGGGCGCTTCATACCCCCGTTACGGCGCTGATGGGGAGATAGACTCGGATGTGACCCATAGAATCAATGGGGCATGGTTGAAGTGGAGTCCTGCGTGATGGGAGGGTCCCAATCAAGTTGAAAGAGAAGTTTTACACGGCAGTGGTAAGGCCAGCTATGCTGCATGGATCAGAGTGTTGGGCAGTGAGGAAGAGCCACGTTAATAGAATGCAAGTAGCCGAGATGCGAATACTGCGGTACATGAGCGGTGTATCAAGAGCTGATAGTTAGGAATCAGTATATTAAAGGCATCCTGGGGATAGGGGGACATCGCCGAAACAAAATGAGGGAGAGTAGGTTGAGGTGGTATGGATACGTAATGAGACGAGGGGGGAAGGAGCTCGTTAAGTCCATTTCAGGAATGCAGGTGTTTGGAAGCACCCGGGGCAGGAGAGACCGAAGTAGACGTGGGAGCAGGTTGTCCGGAAGGATATGGGGGTGATAAACGGGAGTGGAGTGCTAGAACTGCAAACCCGACCCTGCCACAGGCGGGATAAGGGTATGACGATGATGTAATATCTTAAATAGAGCTTTTAAATTAATTAAAAACAAAATTGGTGACGGAAATAGTCCAGAAGAACTTTTGAAAGAAAGCTATATAAAAATACGTGAAAAAAAAAGAGAAATTTAAAACAATAAATTGAAACAATTTACTATAAAGAGAGATCAACAACGAAATGAATTAAGAATTATTGAAAAAGGAAACCCGAGATGCCAAAATAGAAATTCCGCAATAAATTTTATCAAGAACCATGAATCATATCCTTAGAAATGATGTCAAAAAAAGTTGTAAAAATTTATTTACCGGATACGAATTCATTTTTGAGTCTATATAACTCACTGATCTCTCCCCCTCCTTTGTTTCTGTGCCGTCCAAAGCCAGCTACATTTCATCTGACCCATGGGCATTCAGCAAAAACTTGCCCAGGGGGTTGGGAGAAAAGAGTCAAAGCTTGGAGACGATGTTCCAAAAATCGTAAAACTTGTGTATCGGCAGGCATACATCTTTTTCGACTTTCGGTAAGGGCAAGTGGCTCGTTTGCCCTCGCCCTCTTTGCGGGCGTCCATGATCTGACCTAGGATTTGCATGAGTAATTATTCGAATAAACAGATGATTAACTTAACAGTTAAACAGGATCGAACCTGGGCAAACGTGTGAAGAGTTGTAGCAGGTGCATTTGTTGTTGTTTGTTAGTGTTTTAGGGCCCTTCAACTACAAGGTCATTAGAGCCCCGTCCACAGCATAGTTTTTATGCAGAGGCTGCACAGACACTACACTAATGCGACGATTTTTGGATATTAGCAGCTGATTAGCAGTACCCAGATTTCTCAAGCGGCCACCCATGCCAGTACTAGCTAGGGTTGCGCTGCTTAACTTCAGTGATCAGACGAGAACTGGTGTGTCCAACGCAATTCGTCGCTCTGTAGCAGCTGCAAATGACATTATGAGATTACTGAGGTGGCGCGGGGCCACAGTTGGCGGGCGGTCTGTCTGAATTCGAACCCGTTTAAGCTGCTTATCCAAATTGTCTAACAAATGAATTATTAACTTCACACGTTTGCGCAGGTTCTAATCTGCTTATTTGTTGAGGGTGGTCAGCCTGGTTTCGAATCAGCTTTGGATGCTCATCGAAACCGGTTCGGACAGTAGATTATGACGTCACACATATCAAAATCGCGCTGTTGCCCAGTCCTTGTGCACAAAGTCGTAGGCTGCTTGTAGTTCAGGAGTCCTGTGAGGTCTCACCAAAAAATTGTTGGCACTTTACTGCTCCATGGTCGTTGGGGCCTAACATCCTCGATATTGCGTTGGACACACCAGTTCTCGTCTGATCACTGAAGGTAAGCAACGGAACCCCAGCCAGTACTAACATGGGTAGCCGCTTGGGAACACTGGGTACTGCAAATACCCAAAAATCGTTGCATCAGCGTAGTGTCTGTGCAGTCTCTGCATTAGAACTACGCAGTGGACGGGGCTCTAATGACCTTTGTAGTTGAAGGCTCCTTAAACACCAACCAAACGTAAAAAATGTGAGCCCCATTGTTATATAGCTAAACTTCAGCCCTCCTCCTCCTCAGATCAAAGGCTGATTTCTGCAGGAGACAGTGCCCCTTTCGGCTATCAACAAAGAATGCCAAAATGGCGACGCCCTCCATTGAAAGAAAAATTATTAGATAACTGAAAATAAACGGTATTAAATCATAATATGACATCAAATAAGAGCGGTGCAGTTACTAAGTGTATATGTAAGAATCCAGTAAAGTACTGCCAAAATTCTAAGCTGTACTGTATATATTGCTGTTGAACCTTATTTCACCTTCCTTCAAAAACAGATGACACCTCTTTAGGGGTGTAGTCATTTTTTACAAGACAAACTACAGCAGGTTCATCCATGTTTTTTCTTCGGTTTCCCTTTTTTTTCGCCGACACTTCACTAAGTAGCAAATCGTCTCACTTGCATTTGTATTGTTTTGAATGATATGTGTCTGTTGGTATAACGAGAGGTCAAAGGATAACGCGTGTGGGTAGGTTCAATTCTAACCAAACCCAAAATGGTTTCGGCACGAAACTTGAAGGGGTTCATGCTCCTTGTAGGATATCAACATTATTATGAATATGATGTAAGTTTTTACATAGAGAGAGAGAGAGAGGACCACCGAAATTAGAACCAGATAGGAATCAGGCCGTCTTACTTTTTCAAGGTTAGAGAAATTAATCATTTTTGTTTACGGGTAAAAAATATACGCCTTTTCAAAAAAAAAATTCTCCCCGCCTCACTTTTGTGTCCTTTTTTGTTTGCCCCATCACTCTCACTCTCTCTATAAAAATAACAACGTATGGACGGATATAAATGGTTGTTGTAAAAATACACGTTCATAATTCCATTTATGGACACACAACTGTCACATTTAAAGTATAATCAAATATTTGGGGATTTTTCAGGGATCTAGAATTACCATAGAAATTTCTGGAAGAGGGCAAACAAATTTTAGCATATAATAGCTATTCAAAAACTGAGGAGAAACTGTTTACCAATGAGGACACAGACAACACGTGGTAATGAAATCATTTAGCTTCACATTTACTACGGTGTAATAGAAGAGGTCATTTGGTCATTTTGAAGTCAAAAAAAGGTGGAGTTTCAATTGGGACCAACGCCAGTCCCTTATCTAATCAGTATGCTGTAATTTTCTGATTTGAACCCAGCTATGTACCTCTGAAATTTTCTTCGGCTTGAATCGGTGTTTGGTTATTCAACGTCGTTTACAAGCAAAAAAAGCAATTACTAACCCTCATCTCCCTTATGGTAGGGTCGGGTACCCATTTTTATCCCTCTGGGGCAAGTGGGCGATCTGCTGGACTGATGCAGCATAGTTCTGATGCAGAGACTGCACAGACACTGCACTAATGTGACGATTTTTTGGGTATTAGCAGTACCCAGTTTTCCCAAGCGGCCACCCATGTCAGTACTAGCTGGGGTTTCGCTGTTTAACTTCAGTGATCAGACCAGAACTGGTGTCCAATGCAATTCGCCGCTCTCTTTAACGTGCAAGTGACATCATAGGGCCTACACACCACACAGGACCACTGCTTTATTTTTCATCTGCTGGAAGGCGCACTGGGGGACCCATCTCTCTCCCGCGGCCTAAAGAAGCCAGTCCACCTGGATCCAGTATCGAACCTGGAAATGGTGACTCAGTGAACCTGTACTGCCGGCAATTTGATACCAAGTGATGTGTATGACGTCATCCGGCAAAGAAACCCTTTCTACACTGCGACACATATAGACCGGCAAAATTTCCACGTGTAGGAGGTGTTGGTAAATAGTCTCAGAGGTAGGAAACCAGGGTTGTTGGTTTGGATATGCAAGGGGATAATTAGACGTTTGCTTTTATACACAGAAAAACATTTTTGTAACAAAAGGAGACCGATAACCTTAGTGGAGTACAATCTGAAGAGGGAGAGAAAGGGTAACGAAGGTGGTACCAAGATTAGGAAAACTATTTTCTATTTTTCTTATGCAAATTATTCAGTATTTAAAATTCATATATTTATCCTCCTTTTATAGCTTCTAAAATATTAAATTCATGAGCTGGCAACAAGACCCAGCAGCCATTGTACCTGGGTCCCAGAAAGAGGGAGCGGTGAATTGCGTTGGACACACCAGTTCTCGCCCGACCACTGAAGTTGAGCAACGCAACCCCAGCTAGTACTGACATGGGCGGCCGCTTGGAAAAACTGGGTACTGAAAATACCCAAAAATCGTCGCATTAGTGTAGTGCCTGTGCAGTCTCTGCATAAGAACTATGCTGTGGACGGGGCTCTAATGACCTTTGTAGTTGAAGAGCCCTAAAACACCAACAAACAACAACCCAGAAAAGGAACTGCATAAGCTCAACTAGAGCTACTGAAAGAGGCCCACAATCTTCTCTAGGATATAAAAGAGGACTCGTAAGCCCACCCCTCAATTCGCCTAACAGTTGGAGAATTAAGCTGCTGATTTCTTAAGAATTCACCTTAATAGGTGCTCATTTTATTTTAACCTTAAACATCCTGATGTTGAAATATTTCAGGTAAAATACTTTAATTTTAATCTCAGTGTTGGTTTAACCGTCTCGACGGATTTCAAGGTGAAGATAATGTAGAGAGAATGAGGGTAGTAATTTGGCGATTGCCAAATTTTCAACCCTCCATCTCATTACAACTATTATTATTCAGTAATTTTACACGTTTCTTTTTTGAAAAATAAAAATAAATCATTTATATTATTACCGTGATCCTGCAATTGGCCCGGGACGAACTACTTTACATTGGTATGTAGTAAGAGGTGACTAATAAGGTTATGAGTGACGTCTGGTAGACAGTCAGTCATGAAGAGAGAACATATCCGCCTAATGTTAGGGCGTAGTTCCCAGGCGGCACAAACACCAAAACAGTGGAGCCGTCCCGTCGCCAAAAGAATAGTGTGAAGTGAAGACTTCAATAAGAATAGACTTGTTGGGGCTAAGGAGGCAACTGTTAGACATAACGCCTCGGTAGCTCAAGTGGCAGTATACCACTCATCATCGTCATCATTCCTGGTCCCTATTTCTAGCCTATGGCAGCAGGGTGAGTCGATGGCCCTGGAAATCCACGAGCGAATTGTTGGGTGGTATATTTACTAAACAGGCTGCCGAGCTAATGCAGCCTATCTTCTTTCCGAGGACAAGGGAAGGAACAGCAGGTTCAGCGCCAAAGGGATTGATTGATTTTTTGGCGTTTTAGGTTCCTTCAACTACACTGGCCATTAGAGCCCCGTCCACTGCTTAGTTCTAATGCAGAGTCTGCACAGACACTACGATGTTACGACGATTTTTGAGTATTAGCAGTACCCAGTGTTCCCAAAAGACCACCCGTGCTAGTACTAGCTGGAGTTGAGTTGCTTAACTTCAGTGATTACACGAGAACTGCTGTGTCCAACGCAATACAGCCGCTCCACCCAGGGGAGGGAGGACAAGCCACTACACCTGAAAAGTTTTTCTGATATACAGGTCTATTTTATATGGTAACATCATGCACACAACCGGACCACGGATTCACTTTTCCTCCAACGAAAGGGTCACCTGGTTCTTTCCTCCCCCTCGTTCAACAGAACCTCTTTCGCCTTGGCCAGGATTGAACCTGTAACAAAGTTCTCCCGAATCAAGCGAATGAGCCATGAATACAGACTGGTTGTATCATTGGATTCGAGTTTATATCGCGGCGGTTCGATCCTGGCTGAAATAGTGGCTTTATTTAGGAGAGAGGGACCCCTTCTTTGTTGGTTTGTTGGTGTTTTAGGGCCCTTCAACTACAAGGTCATTAAAGCCCCGTCCACAGCATAATTCTTATGCAGAGACTGCACAGACACTACACTAATGAGACAATTTTTGGGTATTAGCAATACCCAGTTTTCACAAGCGGCCACCCATGTTAGTTCTAGCTGGGGTTGCGCTGCTTAACTTCAGTGATCAGACGAGAACTGGTGTGTCCAACGCAAGGGACCCCCACTTGCATCCTTTGACCTAGGTGAAATGAGAATAAAGCTGTGGTCCTGCGTGGTGTGCATGATGTTATTTTGTAATGCAAAAAGCTTACTACATTTCCACCAGCTTGCTTAATCCGCCCTCTTTCGGGTTTCCTTTCTTGAACAAACCTCTTTTGTAGATCACTTTCTCTCTCAGGATACAACGGCTTTCTTTTCAGGTTTAGAAAGTAGTGGAGACTTCCTTACAGGTCTGGCAGATGGTGCACCACGAAGAGGGTAATGGAGGGATACCGGCAAACGGGACTTCACCCCTCCTTCATATTGTATTTCTTAATATTCGATGTTGTCCTGAACGAGTTTACTTGGTGATGTGATGATGAAGAGGAAAGGAAACAGTGCATAAACAGCTAAGGTAAGAAAGAAGTAAGACATAACGTTTTCTTAGAAAGTTAATGTTGTTTATTACAAACTAAGAAGCAGGTTCAGAAATTACGTACCAGGTGTAGAGGTTTGTCAACTTTTTCCTTAGCAAACAATTCATTTTTCTTAGTAGACTGTATTTTTCAAGTTCAAGTGTGAAACCAAAAGGGAGGGTGGAGAGAGAGATGGTGATGAAGAAGGAACTATAGACAGGTAGGTAAAATACAGAAGTAAAATGTAGGAGGAAGAGTAGAGAGAGGGAACGGTGCGGGAGGGGAGAGAGAGAGAGAAAAAGTGACTAAGGGGGTTGGAAACGTTTAGAAACGGTCAGTATGGAATTGATTAACAAAGAGAGAGAGCGTTCACTCACTCACACTACCTCTGATAAGTATGAAACGTCGTCGTTTATGTAATGTTATTTTTCTCATAGGTAAATGCCCCCTTTTACTTCCCTTAATTTTTGAGAAAAGCCAAGAGATAAGGAGAAGGAGAAGAAGGAGGGGAAGGCGTGAAACGTGATGAGCATGGAGGGAAGGAGTATGTTGAGAGATGTGCATTTTCAAACAACTTGTACCGTCATCGTGTTTATCATCTGCGCTCACCTTTTAAATTCATCCAAGCAAGCATTTAAATGGCAATTTTTATATGAAAAAAATACACACCAACACTAAGGGGGTAGGTAGACAGATAGAGAGAGGGGGGGATGAAGGGTAAGCATGTTTTAAAGGTGTGCAAATGTTCAAGATTCAGTATAGAAAGTGGGAGAGATTATGAAGTGGAAAAAAGGGCGTGATATTTAAGAGGGTGAAGAGGAAGAGAAGGAGGTAAGTTAGTTAAGGGGTTAGAGAGAAAGAAAAAAAAGCTGAATTGTATGGCCAGTACTACATTTCTTTTGTTGTTTTTTTTGGCGGTGGTGGTGTTGCATCTTCCATCTCTGCTTCTTACCTCCCTCTTTCCCGAGACGTCAAAAATGTGCAACACAGATCCCCAATGCACCTGTAGCCTATTGACTGAAGAAAGATTGGTCATTGGAGTAGTAGTGGCATGCATGCACAGCAGACCACACCATCCTAACTACTAACCAACCAACCGACCGACCGACCGACCAACGAGCAAGAAAAACAACCAACCAACCGTGCGGGTCACCCTACTACCACTTTCACTTCGGCATCTCTGTCTCTCTCCTCCTCCCCTCATACTTTCACTCGTCCATTTTCAACTCCAACCCCACTCAGTACCCCTTTAGGCTATGAAGTGTATATATATATATACGCAAACTAGAGAGTAAGTAAAAGAGAGGTTCATCGACCCCCTCCCCTCTCCTCCCAACTCTCGTTTTTCTCTCTCTCTCTCTTCTTGTCTCCCTCCTTCCTCCACCCTGCATCACCCCATCCTACTGTCTTCCACACCTCTGAGAAGAAATTTCCACCCTAGCTTGCATAGCAATAGGATTCATTGGGAAACCACTTGACTTTCCTTGTTTGCCGCTCTTTATACTTTGCCAAAAGGAGAAAAAAAATGTAAATTCTTAAGACGCCCGACTGCATCCTGTCTCCTCTTCTCAGGAGAAGAAGAAGAAGAAAAAAAGGGTGGGGAAGCCTTGAACGATCAAGACAGGGAGATGATAGGATTGAAGGACAGTGTCTCATACATAGGCATACATACAGAGAAAGAGAGACGAAATATGAAAGAGGAAATTCAATTCGATCATGGTCCGTGAACCCTTTCCCCCCCCTCCAACTTTTACCTCCTTCTGTCCAAGAATGTTCATTCCATAACATATACACTACTACTAATTTCTTTTCACCTGCTGCTAGTCCTTCCTCTTCTTCAGCTTCTCTCCCCCTCTTCCGTCCACATTTCTTTTCGTTCAATGCCGTCTCTTAGAAATCGTCCCGTGTCAAGATGATGCTTTCTAGCTCCCATACCGTCCTAAGAAAAATAATACAAATTAAAGAAATTTTGCCCAAAGTTGTTTAATTTAATTTGAAAAATTCATTTGACTGACAGTAAGTTCAGACCCTCCTCCCTTTTCCTGTATGTCAGTGACAATCTGCATGAGGTGCCAGGCTACATAATCATATTTTATATTAGTGATTTCCTTTCAGAGATATATCAATGATTTTGACTTCAATAGTGATGGCAAGCCAGAACAAATGATGTTACTATCACTGCCACCCCATTTTCCGCCTGAGGTAGGGTAAAATACTCATCATTTTCCGGTTTCCAAGAATTTAGGAAATGAAAAGTTCAGATTGATTTGGTTATTTATGGTTTTGTCAATCTACAACTTTTTCCTGCGTAGAAAGGGTTGGGACGATACTGGCCTTGGTGGCGCATGAGGTAGCGTGCTCGATTACTACGGTAGTGGTTCCAAGTTCGATACTGGATCGAGGTGAAATGGCTTCCTTTCGGTCGAGAAAGCGAGAGGTCGAGTGTGCGCCTTCCGTCGAATGAGAAGTAAACCTGTAGTTGTTCACAAATTCCTGTCCTTAAATGGTTTTAACTTGAGCCTGACTCCTGTTGCATTGTAGTTATTGTGCTAAAGGTCAGACACCATGCAATATTATAACCAACAAAACATTAATTTACTTGCCAAAAATTTCTATTGTGGTTGTGTAATGCGGTGTTAGAACAGTGGGGTAGGCCGGCATCCCCCCACAGACAATTCATCCAATATTTCCTGCGGGCTCCAGACGCCCGGCTGGGGTGCTCCCAGTCAGAGCATGTTCATTGACCCGCAGACCCGACCCTGCCACAGTCGGGATAAGGGTATGACGATGATGACGGTGAAATGGTTTTAACTTGTGGTCTAGTCCAAAAAAGCTGGCTGAACGACAAGCCCAGCTATATGCCGCCTATAATACTCTACAGTGATCCCACTAAGCCCCCCTGCTGACACTGTACTCAGATTCAACCACCATCAAAATAAATCCACACTTGTGGACCCCGACTGCACAGTTTTATTTAAACAGAAAGTGAAGGCTGCACATTGTAATCTACATACACATTGTCCCTCCAGTAGCCATGCTATTGGTCATCCTAATTTCTAACAGTAGTCCTATGTGGTATACGATGTCATTTGCACGTAAAAGAACCCTCTCTACTTTGCTACTTGGTTGATGAGACAAAATTCTCAGGTGTAAGAGCTCAGTAGAGTGCAGCAACGAACAGCAGGCCGACGACAAATGAGCACAAGGGTTGCAGCTGGCATTTTGGTTAAAGATGGCGTACAACAGATCGTCCATGTGCCCCAGGGATTTTCCAGGGGTGCCCCAGGGAAATCCCAGAGGGATTTTTGTTTGTTGGTGTTTTAAGGCCCTTCAACTACAAAGGTGATTAGAGCCCCGTCCACAGCATAGATCTTATGCAGAGACTGCACAGACACTACACAATGCGAGGATTTTTGGGTCTTAGCAGTACCCAGTTTTCCCAAGCGGCCACTAGTGCCAGTACTAACTGGGGTTGCGCTGCTTAACTTCAGTGATCAGACGAGAACTGGTGTGTCCAACGCAATTCGCCGCTCCCGATCTAGAGGGATCCCGATTCCTCGTAAATCCTATAAAAATTTCATCTCCGTCAACAGACATGAGGGCCCAAAAATTACAATGCAAATATAATTTTTTTTTATGGCAAATTGTCTGTGTGAAACGGAAAGGTGATAACCGAAATTGAGCCCCGCGAGGATCATCTTACGGGACTCAAGATTCATGGAGCTCAAGACCTCTAATATTTTGACGTATGCCACAATATTTGTTCACACCTCTTATGATCATGTACGAGTGCAGTAAACACTCATTTTCATCATTATTCCTAACCCCTTCTTCCCGTTTTTCGTAGGATCGGGTACCCAGTTGTCCCTTGGAGTCACGAATACAAGGGCGATCTGTTGAATAGTACCTTTACAGGTAATACCTACATGAGGTCATCTCCTGTTTGAGAATTCCGTATGGCAGCGTTTTACGGGAAGTTGGCATCGTTCACACCACACAGGACCGACCACACACGTCTCAACGTCTCTCTTGCCTTGAAAAGAAGCAATCAATCAGAATTGGACCTGCAACCATAGACTTACGAGTCATAAATACCGTAAGAGGCTGATTGCGACATACTGTACATTCAGAACTGAAAAGAGGAAGACAAATTTCCTGTGAAGACTTTTCAGTATCGTGATATTAAGAATACTTCTGTACCGGAAATCAAACGGTGTGAGGCTGATTGTTAAAAAATTTGGTTATTCGAATTTGGAATAATTTTGGACTAGGACTATTACAATATCCAGGATGAATAAAAAAGAGTTCAATAGCATTTCTTTTTATCAAATGACTTCACCTTTGAATTTCCATTAAGGTGGGGGTGGGACATAGTATTGACCCACGTATTCATCACGCCGCTTGGGACATCAGAAAAGAAAGAAGAATGAGGGGGTTGGTGGCTACCGAGGACGGGACAGAGCAGGACTTTGGTATTTCTCTTCCCCCTTTCATTTCTTTATTACAGAATTAGCAACTAAAACGATTGTAAGGTCAATGACAGCAATTTATATAGGGTCCCTATTTTTCTTTTTCAATTCATCACAATAAGTTGTTCCTGGAAGTATGTGCAATAACTTGTCAAGGTATTGAAAGATATTTCCAATTGAAATGAGTCACAACTTCAGCGTTTTCTCCAGTTTCACAAACGTACAGTATTTTGTGAATTGTATATTTTTGTCATCCTACCCCTAGTTGCATCTTTTAGTCACTGAATAGATCAATGGTTGTCAAACTGGGATCCGTGGTTTTCTAGACCAGGGGTGGCCAACTTTTGTGTACATAAGATCTACTTTTTACCTCAAAAATGTGTCACGATCGACTTGTTGTCATAGGCGTAGTCAAAGTGGGTCCAGTATCGAACCTAGAACAACTGACGCAGACCTAGAAACACTGAACCACTACGTCACCGAGGTGGGTCTTAAGTCAACACATCGCGAGTGATCGACCAAAATTGGCTTCGCGATCAACTTGTTGGCCACCCCTGTTCTAGACGATCGCGAAAGAGTTTCAGGGGGACCGTGAAGGGAGTCACTTGTGCTTATTACCATACCCCCCATCCCACTGAATTTGCATTTGATGACTAAGGTTTGCCATTTTATGTATAAATAATTGTCTGTCAAAAATACAGTAGAACCTCTGTAAGTTGACCACCCAAGGGCGGAAGAAAAGTGGTCAACATAGGGAGGTGGTCAACCTATGGAGAACTAGGTGTACTGTACTGATACATGGGTATTATTGCTTTTATTGGATACAACTGTATGAAATGCTACATAATCAAAACTATTACTGCTAGTGGATCGGCATAGCTAGCCCCCAATGCCATTGATCTGGTAGTTGGGGGTTATGCCCCCCCCCCCCCAGCTGTTAGCTGCATCAGATTCATTAGAGGTTTACACTTCATTGCCCATTTCAACAATACTTTCAAAGGCTACTCCTTGAAATTCTTACATGGAAGATGGGCTGTATGAGGCCAAAATGTTGTCTGTTGGATTGTGATAAATCCAACTTTCCTAAAACATGTCAACATTGTTTCTGGTTGAATTTTTTCCAAGCAGAATTATCCAAAGGACAGGACCCAGAGCATTAATGGATGCAGCAAATGAAGCTGCTTCCACAGGTTGGTGCCACATGTTTTACCAATAACCCACTCCAGGAGCTGGGCTCAGTAAAACACTTTGAATAATTTGATAACACCTTGGTCAAGAGGTTGGATCCTTGAGGTTGCATTTGGAAGAAGAAAGTTAAGTGTCAAATTTGTCAAATGACTGACTGGCAGTTCAGCAGGGCAGCATTTCTTGATCCAGCACTTCTCCATTTCTTGATCCACACCCCTTACCTGTTCTTCAAACAGGGCAGCAGTCATCCCCATGTTACAGGGCGGTCTTCAGTTTCTTAAATGCACATGAATTTGCTGACTTACCAATCACTAATTTCTTTAGCTTTCCCCAAGAAGAGCTAATGCTAAGCAATCCAGTGAAATGTTCCTTGGATACTCTTTCAATCTTGTATTTGTCACCCTTGACAAGGCTCTTGTCAGGCACAAAGAATGACAAGGGGTCAACTTATGGAGGTTAAATCAATATTATGTATCACAGTCATAGTGGTCAACATACAACTTACAGAGGTGGTCAACATGGAGAGGTTGGTCATCCATTAATTAATGTGGTTGACATCCAATCTGTGAAAATTTGGTCAACTTAGGGAGGTGGTCAACATATAGGGGTGGTCAACTTTGGAGGTTCTACTGTATATAAGGTGTTAATGAAGCTAATTTAAAAGGGTCTGTGAGCCATCTAAAAAACTGAAAACAGACCGCTATGCCCCTCAATTCGAGGAATATACCACACTGGTAATCAAGCCTGTACTTTCCTAGAGAGTTCGTTGAAAGAAGGAAAACATGCGCCTTAGTTCGACGGTGTTTTCTTTTCTCGTTGTTTGTTTGTTTCGTTGGTGTCTTAGGGCCCTTCAACTACAAGGTCATTAGAGCCCCGTCCACAGCATAGTTCTTATGCAGAGACTGCACAGACACTACACTAATGCGACGATTTTGGGGTAATAGCGGTACCCAGTTTTCTCAAGCGGTCACCCATGATAGTACCAGCTGGGGTTGCATTGCTTAACTTCAGTGATCAGACGAGAACTGGTATGTCCAACGCAATAAGCCGCGGGGAAGCACACTGAAGAACAGCCCGTTTCGTCAGCACTGTAACAGCAGTGGCGGAATGGGTCTTAAATGGGGGTTTACCTACAAAAACAAGCTATACCGTATGGTCTAAAGCTTAAGGAGGCTCACTTTATCAAAGAATCACAGGGTTCACTTGTCATGGGACAGCTGACACTCATGCCTGCCTTTGAATCTTCAAATGAAATTTTGGATGTCCATGCTTCCCGACAACACGTGAGTATATAAATTTTTTTCACTTTAAGTTGATCCAGACAGGAAATGCCGTGTTGGGACGAATTCGGGAATAAATAACGCTATTTATATATTGTATATGGATTGTGGGGTAGGCATCCCCCCACAGACAATTCAGCCAATATTTCCTGCAGGCTCCAGACGCCCGGCTGGGGTGCCCCCAGTCAGAGCATGTTCATTGGACCGGCAGACCCAACCCTGCCACAGGAGGGATAAGAGTATGATGATGATGACGATGATTTATATACGGTATATGGGTCATAATTTGGGAGGAAAGATGCTGAATGGTAAGTGCGGGAAACAATCGAGGTTCTACTGTAGTAAAAGTTCGTGGACGGACAAATGCCATAGAACATACAAACTTCTCTCAGACGACGGAGGTTAAATGGCCAACCTGGGGGAGCGGCTTATTGTGTTGGACACACCAGTTCTCCTCAGACGAATGAAGTTAAGGAGCGAAACCCCAGCTAATACTAACATGGGCGGCCGCTTGCAAAAACTGGGTACTGCTAATACCCAAAAGCGTCGCAATAGGGTAGTGTCTGTGCAGTCTCTGCCTTATAACTACACATTGGACGGGGCTTTACTGACCTTGTAGTTGAAGGGCCCTAAAACACCAACGAACCAAATGCGAACCTCGGTAATTGGTGTTTGTGAAACATGGTTTGAAGCTCGGTAATAAAACCGTTTCACTAAGAACGAATACCTTTCAGGCTTCTCGATTAATACAGAACTCTCTTCCAGGCATCGTTATGAACAGGACCACTTTCACATGAATACCGTAATATAAGAACATTCCTTCCTTACCGCAATGGACAGACAACCTTTCCCTTTTAAATAATTACCTCACTAGTGTTATCCTCTGCAAAAAAACGAAATCTATTTCATTACAAATGCTTTTTTAAGCTGTTTACTGTAACCTCTTTCATCTCTAAAAGTACAACACACCTGATAGACGAAAAGATCCAAAAGGAAGAGGTGGCCCTCACAAAAACGTTTCCACTGACATAAAATAACTAACAGAGTAAAAGGGGAAAAAAATCGCTGACAAAATTCCAAGAATTCTCACAAAACTTCAAAGAATAGATGACTACAAACTTTCCAGGATCTTTCCACTCCTTAACCACCATTCTTGACCCATGCCTTTTATACTCGGACTTTTGTGGTTCGTCGGTGTTTTAGGGCCTTTCAACTACGAAGTCATTAGAGCCCCGTCCACTGTGTAGTCCTAATGCAGAGACTGCACCGACACTACACTAACGGGACGATTTTTAGGTATTAGCGGTACCCAGTTTTCCCAACCCAGGAAAGGCAAATTGCGTCGGACACACCAGTTCTCGTCTAATCACGGAAGTTAAGCAACGCAACCCCAGCCAGTACTGACATGGGTGGCCGCTTGGGAAAACTGGGTACCGTTAATACCCAAAAATCGTCGCATTAGTGTAGTTTCTGTGCAGTCTCAGCATTAGATCTATGTAGTGGACGGGGCTCTAATGACCATGCAGTTGAAGGGCCCTAAAACACCAACAAACAACAAAATTTCCCAAGCGGCCACCCAAGTCAGTACTAGCTGGGGTTGCGTTGCTTACCTTCAGTGATCAGACGATAACTGGTGTGCCCAACGCAATAAACCGCTCCCTTTTATACTCGGACAGCTTGTGGTCAAGCTAATGTGAATAGGGATTTTGCAATTTCTCGTAGAGTGGTCATTTCGGGACGAAAGACGAGAAGTAAAAAGCCTTCTCATCCTTCCCAGTCGTCTACAAAACAATTAGGACGCGAAAAACATAAATAAAAGTGAGAAAGGAGGGCAGTGGCGTAGCCAGGATTTTCTGAAGGGGAGGATATGACTGTCGATAGCATGAACCAGGATTTTCTGAGGGGGGGGGATATGACTCGATAGGGTGTATACCTCTTCGTTATATTCGAGGCCCAAGGGGGGGGGGGGGTTTAACCCCCCAAACCCCCCCTTGGCTACGCCACTGAAGGAGGGCGATTATTTGTGATTTTCGCGTCCTTATTTTATTGAAGACGACTGGGAAGGACGAGAAGAACTTTCGTCCCGAAATGCCCACGTTACGAGAAATCTCAAAATCCCTAATATAAACCCAAAAACAAGAAAAAAGAAATTACTGAAGATTTCCACCAACAGTTTCCAATCAAATTAGTACTTTTTCTCTCCAAAATTGTTTCCTCAACACAACAAGAGATGAATTTTGACAGGGAAATAGACACGCCGGTATTTAATTATAGTAAGGATTTAATTAGGAATAGGATATTGTTATCATGACGACGCCAACAACATTATATTATACATAAACTAGCATTAACAAAGAGAAAAAAAGTGGTTTGTTGCATGGGGCATCCGGTTCTGAATGACCTAATGCCCCTTTCAAGGCTGCTATCTACTTCAAACCATCACTGCATACATAAATTATATGGTAATCACTTTCGGTCTATATTACATAATCGGAGCTTGGAATGTAACCACTCTGGACTAAGTCGTGACTAACTTCATGCGAAAGACATACAGCACATGTAAGAAATACATTTCAAAAAAAGAAATTTATTTTAACGATTAAGCAACTAACGATAAATTGTTTAAAAATTTTTTCCTCAATGCAATATACGACTGTTGCTATGTGCAGCATGTGAAGGATCGAAAGAATGATTAAAAGCGACTGTCTACTCTTCCTTTCAGCCTATGCCAGGATTGAACCTGCAATCCGTGTCATCGTGAAATGAAGGACGATTGCAGTTCAACCCAGATATAATTTACAGTACGTACGACAGGTGCATCTTAGTTTGTACATGATTCATTTAGGAATTTGCGGATTTACACCTCTCTTTCCGTATTACTACTCGGCAACTGCATCACTAGTTCTAGGATCGATACTGGACTGAGGTGGGATGGCTTCTTGTGGGCGAGAGAGAGGCTGCGAGTGCGCCTTCTTTCGGATGAGAAGTAAAAACCGAGGTCCTGTGTTGGTGTACGATGTCACTTGCACGTAAAAGAACCCTCTCTACTACGCAACGGGTAGAAGAGGACAAATTTCCAGGTGTAGGAGCTCGTCCCCTGGCGTCGGTGAAATTTTCCAAAAATGAACAGTAGACCGACGATAAATAAGCCTAGGGGTTGTAGCTTTGTTGGGCAACCGGCTGCGGAAAAACTATGACCAATATATCGCCCTTGTGTCTATTCAGAAGGACAAGATGGGTACCCGATCCTGCCATAGGCGGGAAAACGGTTAGGAGTTGCTTTTCCGTATTACTACTACTATGTCACAATGTTACAAACGGGTTGTGGAGTAAGCCATAATAGGCTGAACCCTTAGGAGGCTGTTCGCGGGTGAGGAGGTGGGTGTAGGGGAAGTAGGAGAGGGGAAATTTGCAGTACCCAACGTTCCCTACCAACTATCCATGACGGTACTAACGTGGGTTTGCGTTGCTTAACTTCAGTGATCTCTCGAGAACTGGTGTGTACAACGCAACTTGGCTGCACAACGCCTACGATGTACGCTCAAAGGGACATCGGATTTATTTCTTCCACACCCAGGTTGTTTTGTTGGTGTCTTAGGGCCAGGGCGGATCCAGGAGGGAGAGCAATGCAGCAATTGCTCCCCTTCAGTGCCTCAATGGGGCGCATATTTCAGCTGATGCCTGATTGAACTTTGCAACCAATGAAGCATTTTTGTATTGCTATCTCTATTTCTATACTGTCACTGCAACAGTTGCAGTCCAAGGGGCGGTAGAGGACCTATTGTAATTGCTAGCTAGAAGTATTTGGGGCACTTTTTTTGAAGCAGAACTTCCTGCAAAACTTACTTTTCAACTTGATTGGGACCCTCCTATCACACAGGACTCCGCTTCCTTGTCTCCACTTCAACCATTCGCCATTGATTCCACGGGTCAGAGGACGTGTCCAGCACAGGATGCCTGATGTTTTAATTTGATGCAGACGATGATTAGTTGTCAGCCTAGAAGGATCATGCTGTGTGGGTGCTCTGTACACATATTTCATTGACGAGTGAAAGCTTCTGGAGAAGTTGCCGAAAAAGTGGAACAAACGGGCGTCCCGCCGGGACAATAGAGGGGCGGCGGGAGATGAGGTCTGAAATCGGGACTTCTGGTCACCTCTGGGCTTTGTACTGACGAAGTTAGGAACCATGAGACCCCGGAACTAACTGTAAATAGAAATGTGACTATTAATATTGCGTCATACACAAGTGCTGTATATTATAAGGATTGTTTTTATCTTAACTTCGTAATGATAAGTTATTTGGGAACTTTTTTTCGCAAAAAAAAATTGAGAAATATAGATTTCCGCTTTGCAACACTTGCACTTCCCTTGTTGGCCTCCCCTTTATCCGTTTCTATCTTTGACATAAGGAACTGTGTTTTCGCCTCCTTGCTTCTTACTGTAGTAAGTTCTAGAAATTTTATCAGACGTTATTTACTTTAACATTATTTATATGGCAATGAGTAGAAGGGAAATATGAAAAGATCAATAACCTCTTAAATTTGAAGACAAATAAGTGTCTAAAAGTCGAAGGATAGTGACGACCGACACACACACCAAGTTAAGGGAGAAAGTTAAAAAAAAAATGTTATTTTCTTAAGATGTGAGGAAGAACGAAATCAAGAAGAAAAGTCGACAATGATTACTTTTCTGAAGAGATGATGTTGATCAACAACCATTTTTGGTTTGGCAACATTTAAGCCAGTTTCAATTCAGATCTTTGTGGCATGATGTAACCTATATATACACTCACAATAAATAAGAGGGGAGGGGAAGCGAATTTAATGTTAGTTTCAGGTTCAGAGGGTTAACGTGCTTGCCTCACGTGGTTCGACCCAAGCCCGAGGCCAATGACTTTTCTACGTGGGGTATTAAGTCGTAGTCGTCGTCGTCGCTCGTTAAAAAACAGTTTTTTTCCTCCCTCTCCTGTGCTATAGGATTGAAAAGAAGTCGAAATTCCCAGGTGGTAGGCGGTTATTGGGCTCTTTCTCAGTTTTCGCAATAGTATGTGACCTACAACTAAGAGGACGTGCATGCGCTTCACACCTGCAAACATTTGCCCCGTTTCTACACGTTCTTCCATATTTGAGGGGCGAGGAAAATATGATTGGCGTGAACTTCACATGGTGCATGCATACGCAAACACAACACCAAATTTTAGCTACATAGCATAATTGACACTCGTGGTTCCTCCCTACCGAATGGAAAAGCCCGTTCCGTGGTTCAGTGGCTTGCACACTTGATTCGTGAGTCCCTTGGTTGCGGATTCGATTCTGGCAAAGGTCCCAAGAGGGAAGTCCTAGTCCGTCGAATGAAATGTAAAGCGGTGTTGTGTCTGATGTTACCAATTGCACGCAAGAGCACCCTTTCTACACGGAGTGAGATAGACGTGTGGATCGTTAATATTTCAAGGTGTAGCACCTTGCCCTCGGTTTCTGTTGTTTGTTGGAGTTTAAGGTCCCATCAACTACAAGGTCATTAGAGACCCGTCCACTGCATAGTTCTAATGCATATACTGCACAGACACTACACTCATGCGACGATTATTGGGTATTAGCAGTACCCAACTTTCCCGAGCGACCACCCATGTCAGCACCAACTGGGCTTGCGTTGCTTAACTTCAGTGATCAGACGAGAACTGGTGTGTCCAACGCAATTCGCCGCTCCCGCCTTTCCCCCTTTCCCTCGGGCCGGTAAATTATCTCTAGTGGAATAGCACACTTTCTACTGGATTAGTTTCGTGGATTGGGTAGTAAGCCAGGCAGCCATAACAGGACGAACCCCTAGGAGGCTGCCGGCGGGAGATGAGAAGGTAGGTGAAAGGGTGAAGGAGAGGGTTAATTTGCAGCACCCAACGTTCTTTACCAACTACCCTTGTTGGTATTGACGTGGGCTTGCGCTGCTTAACTTCAGTGATCTCACGGGAACTGGTGTGTCCAACGCAACTTGGCTGCACGGAGTAAGATATACGTAAGGTTCGATAACAGTCGAAGGGGTAGCAGCTTGCGCCTCATATCTGTAAAATTAGCTTCAGCAGTAGAATGACCGACGTCAAATGAAGGAATGACAGGTGTTACGGATCTTAGTGGGAGCGGCGAGTTGCGTTGGACACACCAGTTCTCGTCTGATCACTGAAGTTAAGCAACGCAAGCCCAGTTAGTACTGACATGGGTGGTCGCTCGGGAAAGCTGGGTACTGCTAATACCCAATAATCGTCGCATTAGTGTAGTGTCTGTGCAGTATATGCATTAGAACTATACAGTGGACGGGTCTCTAATGACCTTGTAGTTGAAGGGACCTTAAACTCCAACAAACAAACAAACAAACGGATCTTAGTCCGGATCGAACCTGCAACACGAAGCACTAGGAACATTACGAAAATGGAGAGTGTAATTAGGGGTTCCCGTATCTCAACTTACTAATTAGAAAGTATTATCTTTATAATATTTAAAAATTGTAAAATAAAATGAACTTCTGATACGTACAATATTATATTTTAAAAAGTCATAATAATCTAGAATTGCTTCCTACTTAAAAAGAGCTTTGTTTAAAAAAGGCGATCAATATGTAAAAAAAAGTCGACATTAGTGACAACGAGCACGAACATCATCATCATACCCTTATCCCGCCTGTGGCAGGGTCTGGTCTGAAGGTTCTAGCCTTCCAATCCCGCCTATCTCCCACCAGGTCCCCGTCCATCCCACACAATGCCATAACTTTAAGGACAACTTGCTCCCAAGTCTGCTTCAGTTTCCCCCTGCCCCGGGTGCTTCCATCCACCTACATTCCTGAAAGGACCTAACGAACTCCTCCTCCCCTCTTCTCATGACGTGTCCACACCACCTCAATCTACTCTCCCTCATTTTTTCCGCGATGTCGCCAACCCCAGGATACCTCAAATATACTCATTCCTAACTATCAGCTCTCGACACCCCACTCATGGACGATTTGTTTGTTGGTGTTTTAGGGCCATTCAACTACAAGGTCATTAGAGCCCCGTCCACGGTGTAGTTGTTATGCAAAGACACTGCACTAGTGCTACGATTTTTGGGTATTAGCAGTACCCAGATTTCTCATGCGACCACCCATGTCAGTACTAGCTGGGGTTGCGCTGCTTAACTTCAGTGATCAGACAAGAAAAGTGATTTTGGACCACATGACTATCCTCCCGTTACTGTGGACACACCAATGGAGTGTCCACAGTGACCCAAGATGTAAAATGTGGATACGTATCGCACATTTGAACAACTAACAGGATGAGGCTGAACAATGCGCGTATTTGCAGGTTTTTATATTTGTCGAACCGATAAGAGCGATATTGTTTATTTCGGTTCGGTTCCGGTAAAAAAACGGTTTTCCCGGTTTTAGGTTTCATTCTTGTTCGAAGCCCTGCAATATATCACCCGTGTTCAGGAGGACATGATGGTTACCCGACCCTGCCATAGGCGGGAAAAGAGAAGTTGTTTTGCTTATCTTTATTACTTATTCTAGTAAGACCGGTCGAACTTACGGCTTATTGTCCGAACTGGACATCAGGAATTTGTGGGTATTTAACCTTGCCGTAGGTCGGAAATGGGTTTACCAAGTAGTTTTCCACGTTACTACAATGTAACAAGAAAAGTCGTTACAATTAATGACCAAAATTTGAGCATGTATAATATTTCCAGTTGCTAATAAAGAAGTTCGAAGGCCACGACTACCACCTGGTGGGCGGATCTGAAATGACGTTTGGCGTGTAAGTAGCAGCCAGAGTACGACTCACTACCAGTTAGTCGTAGGTGGAATACAATTAATACCTGTCTCATTATCACTATTAATTTCTTACGGTGTACAAATGGTGACCCTAATTTTTCGCCTGTAGGTGAAGATTGACAATGTGGCGAAGGTGGGAATCGGATTAATTTATTTGGCAATTTAACGTCGGTCTGTCAGGTGTGAACGGCCATTAAACACCGTCAGGGTGTGGGATGGGAAGAATTGCTACATATGAAAATTTTGCCGATTTGCATATTTTTCCTTATAGAAAGGATTCCGTTATAAATTGTAGTATCGCACATACGGGCAGCACGTTGGTGCGAGGGGGTCTCATCCATCCCCTCTCGCTCGAAGAAAGGAAACAACCCATCTAGTACAGGCCCTTCAACTACAAGGTCATTAGAGCCCAGTGCAGCCAAGTTGCGTTGGACTCACCAGTTCCCGTGAGATCACTGAAGTTAAGCAGCGCAAGCCCACGTCAATACCAACAAGAGTGGTTGGTAAAGAACGTTGGGTGCTGCAAATAAACCCTCTCCTTTATCCTTTCACCTACCTCCTCATCTCCCGCGGGCAGCCTCCTAAGGATTCGTCCTGTTATGGCTGCCTGGCTTACTCCCCAACCCACGAAACTAATCCAGTAATCCGTCCACTACATAGTTCTTATGCAGAGACTACACAGACACGACACTACACTAATGCGACGATTATTGGGTATTAGCAGTACCCAGGTTTCCTAAGCGGCCACCCATGTTAGTACTAGCTGGGGTTGCGCTGCTTAACTTCAGCAATTAGACGTGAACTGGTGGGTCCAACGCAATAAGCCGCTCACAGGTACCAAACTCCATTCCCTATTTACCGCAGTCCTATGATGTCCCGTGTATTACTTGGTTACGTACGGTTAGTGTCAACATATGGATGCATTTGTTGTTGTGTGTTGGTGTCTTAGAGCCCTTCAACTACGAGGTCATTAGAGCCCCGTCCACAGCATACAGTAATTCTTATGCAGAGACTGCACAGACACTGCACTAGTGCGACGATTTTTGGGTATTAGCAGTACCGTTTTCCCAAGCGGCCACCCATGTCAGTACTAGCTGGGGTTGCGCTGCTTAACTTCAGTGATCAGAAGAGAACTGGTGGGTCCAACCTGAACTGGTGTCGCTAAGGGTGGGCGAGCTCCTGCACCTGAGAATTTTGTCGATCTTTATCGTGTAGGTTGGGAGCTTTTTTTTTCTTTGCAGTGGGGCATCGTACACATTACACGCGGAAGGATTCCTCAGCTTTAATTCTTATCCGGGATGGAAGGTAGGCTATGCTGCACTTCCGGTGTCAGGTGGAAATGGAAGACGCTATTAGGAGTACACAAAAATAAAAAATGACAGTGATATGACTAGTTATTGATATGAAAATGACTAGTAAAATTAAAGTTAATTAGTAAAATGAGATACTTGGCATGGTTTGCATGACAAATCTAGCAAACAGTTTTCTTTGGCAACCACTACCGTTGAGAGATGATGTTTTAAGAGTTGTTTATTGAGCTCCTTTTCGTATTTTTGTCTTGTCTTCTAAGAAGAAAACAACCTAGAAAATAAAAAGAAAGAGATATAGTTTTTGTCAAAACTATTTTTGATGAGCGTATTGAACCTCTACTTGATTTAATATACAATCAAATATACTGCCGTGATATGTAGAATGTGGTGTTTATTTGGTGACATGAGTGTGTTAAATGCTTTCAACTTAACTGCTTAGTCTAACTTTAAAAGGTTGATTTAAAAATTGGTTGTTTTTTTTTCTGTCATTGACCCAACTCCCTCTAATCACCCCACTACCCCCTTCATCGTCTACCTGTTTCTAACCCCCTCCTTCAATAATTATAAGAAACCACTGGTGTATAGCAATTTTAATGCAATGAATTGTTAACAGCTAACTGTTCATTTTTAGATTAATAATAGAGGCTGGATATTTAGAAGGTGGACGCCCTCCCTGACCACCCGATAAACAGTTGAACGGAACGTTAAAGTTACCCTTGCTATTTCCACTACTGACAGGTCTTCATTCATGCATCCTCCCACCCCCCCTTCCCCCACACACTTTTGCCCGTGAAGCTGAAGTCTAGGAAAACTACTATGTGCCATTTTACATAACAATAGGAACTTTGAATTTTCTGCAGTCATCGGTCATTCATCTCACATGTCGTAGAGCTGATAGGTCAAAAGGGTCATCAATTCAATTACTGACTTAGGTCAGTGGTGGCTAAATTCTTCTCAATAAAACAGGAGGGGAATTTTCGGAACAGCAATCAGTCCCCCTCCCCTCAATTAGCAGCATGCTCGACTCTGAAGTCATGATGACGTTCTTATTCTGGTAGTGGCGAGTGGTTTCTTTCTTCTTGGTCATCTGCATGCTTTTCGGGGTTGGAGAAATGAGTTGTTCACCGAGTGTTAGACTCCGGACTAAAACACCTACCTACCATTGTCCTCTGGACACTAGCCCAGAACAGTTTAACATTACTTCAGGCAAGGCTTTTTGCTGTGCCCTTGAGGCTTCACTGGTAATATGAGTGAGCCTTGTGGTGATTGTTTTCACATATAATATCTTCGATTTTTTATTCGTTTTAGGGCCCTTCAACTACAAGGTCATTAGAGCCCCGTCCACAGTGTAGTTCTTATACAGAGACTGCACAGGCACTACACTAATGCGACGATTTTTGGGTATTAGCAGTAACCAGTTTTCCCATGCGGCCACCCATGTCAGTACTAAGTGGGGTTGCGTTGCTTAACTTCAGTGATCGGACGAGAACGGGTGTGTCCAACGCAATTCGCCGCTCCCGAATATCTTCGACGTATTGGGAGAACTTATCTCAGGAGTCCCTCCCCCAGTATGGTGTTGATGCTGGTGCCAGGTGACCCAGACTAACTCCAGCGCTGTGCGTCGAGGGATCCATCTGCCACAGGTGAAAAACGTGTTGGGCGTCGTAGTCTACCTCTAGGCAGAACAGCCTGAGGCAGAATCAGTACTTCGCGGAGTTCATTAGTTCGTTTTTTTTTTTTTGCGGAAGTACCCGTATCCACTCAGGAACTAGGGCCGTAGAATGGGTACTACGACATCCAGTTCCTGAGCAGACACGGGTGCTAGATGCAAGAGGACCCTTTCTATAGGGATAGGATGAGTGTAGGAACTCTCCTCACTCACTTCCTTCCTAATGAGTATCGGAGAGTGACCTTCAGAACTCAGACGTGGACACGAAATGACTCAATAATAGAAGCAGCTGGTCAACAACGGCCGGAGATGTTTGTCGTCTGGTTCTAAAATGATTCAACCGGAATAAGGTGGATAGTTGACGACGTTGACGTCATTAACATTTAACTATTGTGGAAAGATTATGCGTGGGCTGAAATGACGACAGTTTCACGCTCCTGGGGCTTGAAATAAGAAACAGCTGCTTGAAATTTTGGAAGTTATTTATGTTTTCGTTATGATCCAATACTGAAGCCAAAAGAGGCCCTATATAAAATTCTAGAGGGAACTCCGACCGGCGTCTTATGACGGTTGCTAAACCACGAAATGAGGAACTAGCATAAATAGGAAGATTTTATCTTAGTATCTTCTTCCTAACCGATTTTCCGCCCACTACAGGGTTGGCTGTTTAGGACTTGTAAAAAGGGGTATAGATACGCAATCACAAAAATTAATTAGGAATTCAGAAAATGAAAAACAAAGTAATAAAGATAATAACATCGGAAGGGCGCAGTTTGGTTTATTTAACAACTGTTTGCCTATGAAGTTAGTTACCGATGCTTGGGAGAGGTTAACCCTTGCACACCTGGGAATTTAGCTGAGCGACACCTGTATTATACACCTTGTAGACGGGGTTCCTTTAGGTGCAGTGGTGTTTCTTTGTTGCTGTTTTAAGACCCTTCAACTACAAGGTCATTATACCCCCATCCATAGCATAGTTCTTATGCAGAGACTGCAGAGACACTACACTAAGGCAAGGCGCAAAATGAGGCCGCAGGGTGACGCAGCCCTGCGAAATTCTGCTAGCACGCAATCACCGCATATTGAATTGCAGTTTTTCAACATACTGGTTTGCAATTTGCGTCAACTAAAATGGCTTTCAACGTAACAGTGATTGCCTGCTAGCAGAATTTCGCAGGGCTGCGTCACCCTGCGGCTTCATTTTGCGCCTTGCCTAATGCGACGATTTTTGGGTATTAGCAGTATCCAATTTTCCCAAGCGGCCACCCATGTCAGTACTAGCTGGGATTGCGCTGCTTAACCTCAGTGATCAGACGAGAACTGGTGTATCCAACGCAATTCGCCGCTCGGTGCAGTGGTGACATTGCACTCACGTCACGGACCACGGCTTTACTCCTCATCTGACGGATGGTGTACACGGGGATTCCGTCCAAACCGAAAGAACCCAACCACCCGACTTAGCCAGGACCGAATCCGTGGTTTTCAGTTCAAAAATCAAACACGATATCAAATTGCATTAACATCTAGGGCTTAACAAAGTGCTCAGGGCCTACTACAGTACGTAGAAAATGGCTGGATGTCCCGGGCTCTTGTACAGGTGTCCTAATCATCAACAACTCCGGCTATGGAGACACTTGATTCAGCTTTTGTCCAGAGAGGATTCCTTAACTTTAAGGAAGGTAAATTTGGGTGGGGGAGCGATCTTTATCGAGGTACTACAACAGTTTAGCGGAGCCATTAATACAGACTCAACGCACTATTGTTGTGGTGGCTCATTAGTCAGGACCAATAAAAGAAGGGCCATTAAAACGTGGTGGAGAGAAACATAAATAACATGACACTGACACAATCACGGGACGGTTAACTCGTCAATGACCTATCAAAAAACGTCCATCAATTTAAATTAATTCAAAGGAAATGCCGAGGACACATGATGATGGCAGTAAGGAAATGCATGATAATTTCCTCTTTATGCACGTCTAGGGAACCGTCATCACCTCCACCACCACCTATTTATTTGACCCTTTAACTTAAATACGAATTAGTGGAATTAAAAATACAAAGTGGGTAACCACAAGTTTACTCATTTACTTACTTTTCAGACTGACATTCTCTGTTTTTCAACTGCAACATTCCAGGTTATCTGATGGTCAATTTAGCCCTCGTGCATTTCCCCCTTCTCGTTATTCCAATTCCTTTTACTAACTAAAAAAGTGGGGGGGGAGAGATGGGTTGTGGCTTTGAGGAGTGCAAAGAGGGAAAAAGAGGAATAATTTAATGTATGTAACGTCCAGTCAAACCTTTGTATACATTGAGGGGGGAGGAATGGAAGAGGGGGGTTTCCTCCCTCTCCAATACTTTTAACCCTTTTTTCGGCCAATGCCCCGTGTATCGTCCAAGTTCTACACCTGAAAGAGCAGTTGGTTAGCTGGCAGGCAGAACAGAGGGAGAGGGAGGGAACGAGAGAGGACCAACAGGGAGGGTTAGAAGTGAAATAAACTACTATACTCTTAGTAATACTACTACTTGCCTGCAAGATTTTCAACTCTTGACAAATGTTCCTGTGTGTGTGGTTCCGTGACTCATAAATTACTCGTACAGAAGAATTCCGACTTAGTAAAATCACTCTTGTGTAACACATATCTTTTAAAAGAAAGAAAAAAAAACATCTTTTATTTTAACCCCTCTAGTCCTCCTTCTTCCCTCCATTTCAATAAAAAAAAGATTTGGATACCTGTGATTGGAAAATCAAGATGTTGTCCTCTTGACTAGCAACTTCACTTTTTTGAATCCATGTCTTTATAGATATAAATTGACTGACGGGACAATTTCAATTATTGTTTTCAAACCTTTCCCCTCTCGCCCACCACCAATTTCGTACTCCGTTTACTACTCAAAAACAATGTACTTGCAGTGTCCATCAGCATTCAAGCCGCTTATTTTACATAAGTGAATCAATTAATTATTTGAATATATGAAGCACGGTTAATTATTGACTTATTCCGCATCTGGGACATTTTGACAATTTTATAACCTCCTGTCATATAAAGAACTAATTATGCAGACGCAGCACAAATTACGATGAGGTCGACAGTCTGTTGTGGGACGAGGGAAGCCAATCTCTCCCTCCGCCACTTACGCCAGTCCTTTCTTAAGCCCAAGAGTAGAATCTTCACAGGTACGAATTTGAACTCGAGATCACCTGCATGTTGGACTGGTTATTTCACGATGAGACGTCTTGGCCTTGCACCTCTGAAGGTCATTACAGTTCTACCATTGTCATGAGTCAGCAGAATCTAACTCTTGTATACAAATTTCCGGGGTGTGCACCACGTGACCGTCCAGTTAGGTAGCGCCAAGTTCAAATTTAACAATTTCCGAGGCGCGAATTCCTGCCCTTAGCACTCCATCCTTCTCCATTTCTTTACAGTCAAATTAAAAGACGAGAGTTTTAAGAGTCAGCCGGATATCTTGCTAGCCCATGTGCGTTGATGGTTTAAGGCCCTTCAACTATCAGGTCATTAGAGCCCCGTCCACAGTGTAGTTCTTATGCAGAGACTGCCCAGACACTACACTAATGCGACGATTTTTGGGTATTAGCAGTACCCAATTTTCCCAAGCGGCCACCCATGTCAATACTAGCCGAGGTTGCGTTGCTTAACTTCAGTGATCGGACGAGAACTGGTGTGTCCAACTCAATTCGCCGCTCCCTTTGCCAGCCCAGACTAACCCTTTTCCTACTCATCCATGCAAATGACCGCTGCCAAAAAGACACTTACTTCATTCCTGGTTGATGCTGACGACGGATGACCACTACCACCCAAATGACAGGCAGCAGGAACCACTCATAATTAATTGTATGAAACAGACTTGAGCTTGATAAAAACGATGAAGACTTATATGGTGAACGACCGGGGGAATAGTTTATATAGGCGGTACACAACATGATTATGCTTCGGCATTAGGATTGCTTGGTGGGCTGACCTCCCACGTGGAGCCTCTCCAACACTGGCACCCAAAATGAGTTCAAAAAAACACTTTCTCTTATTTGTTGTGACGCTGCTCCGAATAGGGCACCTTTTTTCGACTACTGCGATAATAAATACTCTTGCTCTTTTGCCTAGAAACACAAAGCCTTTATAAGGTTGACCTCATCTTCGTTCAATTGGATCCTTAACATAGAAAGGACTAGGGGTACTGTGAGCAGTAGGGCGAAAGGATAGAATGGATTCCTTTATAGAGGAGACCCCCCCAAATGCAGAAATCGTAACTTTCACGCAGTAGAGAACCTTAAGACAGTACCTATGATGAATGGTGACCCAACTCATCATCATCATCGTCATACCCTTATCTCCGGCGTGGCAGGGTCGGGTGGACTGAACATGCTCAGACTGAGGGCACCCCAGCCAAGCGTCTGGAACCCGCAGGAATATTGGCTGGGTTGTCTGTGGGGGGATGCCAGCCTACCCCACTTGTTCCAACATCGCTTTATACAACCAAAATAGAAATTTTGGCAGGTAAATTAATGCTTTGTTGGTTATAATATTACATGGTGTCTGACCTATCGTACAATAAGCAATCCGATGCACACACATGCAGAGAACAGTGGCCCAACTATGGATATGAAATTTAGTTTTTGGGACCAAAATCAAGACAGAAATGGGGCTGAAATTTAATGCCAGATACTTTCGGATTTCTAACCTGCAACATGAAGGTTCCGTCCTAAAGATGCCGGCCAGGATTGATTCTGCGCTTCAAGAGTTGAAGCCACCGTGGTTTTATTTCTACTGTCAGAAAAATTCAGTGGACGGTAGGTGAACTCATTTGAGAATGAGACAGGTCTTTAAATGGTCTCAGTGAACCGCTGACCACAACAACAGAGGGAGAGGAGGTATAGTTCTTCATTTGATCGTCCGTTGTAAGTTTTCATCTTTCACTTTCCAAGATAAAACTTTAAAATATTTATTTCAAATAAATAACAAAAACAACAAATCTCTTTGAAAAAAATATGTCATTTTGTTTAGACAATTAGCCATTACCAGGCTTGTCAGACAGAAGACTGGTCAGTCATAGTCGTTAAAGGTATTTACATACACAAACACATTATTACAGCGTTTGTTGACTTAGGAGAATAATAACAACTCGCCAAATGCTTAGCGGCGACAACAGCACCAGCATTGCAATAAAACAAATCAGAAATTTGTACCTTAAACAGTCACTTCCTGTCGATTTTCACTAGCAGGAACGAGAACTTTTTCTAATCGATTAAACCCATGAGAAACCTGATTCTTCTGCAACCAGTGAGGTTTAAGAGGTTTGGCAGGCTTTTGTTCAGGTCGTTTCTGCATTTAAGGAGTACAATCAAGTATATAATTATATTTTTAAAATATTTTATCAGAATTTGATTGATTTAATAAATAGTAAAAGGAAACTTACAACAAAAATACCATCAATTTAAAGAATCCGTAAGCAAAAAAATAATTTTAAAAACAGATATAAGGGTATAAAAAGCTGTTCTTCTCACTATAATATTTCTTCAAAAAATTCAGGGTTAAACATATCCCTTCGCCTTTTCACCTACAGCCCCTTCTCCAACATTTACTTTCATTTATTACAATAATAATAATATCTATAAATAAACTATGAAAACTTTTTTGGAAAATTACTTTTGTTTACAATTTCATTTTTGAAATATTTTTAGTATTTCTTAAACTGAAATTATGCTGAAATGTTTTTAGCCACAGGGTTAACTCATATTTCGTCAATTTTTGAAAAAAGAAAAGTTTTTTGTCTCAAAATAATAATAGTAATAAAACCTAACGATGGCTATATTTTTAAAATATGATTTCTTAAAGTAGCATTTACCTTAGGGTCCTCTTGATTGGAAGAATGTAAAACTTCTTTGAGGGTAAGTTTCTTTAAAAGTCCTATTTCTTGAACCACTTTGGAATTTTCTTTTTCCACCAGTTCAAGTCGAGATGTCAAAGTTTTAATTTCTATGTTTCTATCTCTGAGATTTTCTTCAGTATCTAAAAGCCTTAAGAGGAATAACAATCATCATTATTACCACAATTTCATTCAGTAATTAGGGTCTACACCAGGGGTGTCAACCCGTGACACTCATTTTCATGGCTCGTAACAACTTTCAGTAAAAAAAATTTATTTCATCATCCCCTTATCCCGCCTGTGGAGCCGTCGGGTCTGAGGGTTTTCCATCTACCCCACACACTTTGGTCTTCCGCTGCCCCGGGTCTTCCAATAACCTTCATCCCTGTGATGGACCTAACCAGTTCCTCCTCCCCTCTTCTCATCACATGCCCATACCGCATCAGTCCATTCTTTCTCATAGTTTCTACGATGTCCCCCACACCGCAACTACCTCTAATATATTCGTACCTAATTTTGTCTTCTATCGACACCTCACCCACGTACTGCACGCCACCCTCATTCTATTGTCATGGCTTTTTCGCACTGACCAACACTCTGATCCATATTGTAGTAGCTGGCCTAACCACTGCCCTGTAGAATTTCCCCTTTTTATCTTCATTGGGACCCACAGATAAAACTATTTAACACTATAACAATGTGTTTAAAACATTTATTTTGTATGTACTAAGTAAGATTATAAGCATTAAAATTGATTTTATGCTTTAATTTTGTGACTAATTTGATTTATTTCGCTAATTAAATATTCAACTATGTGAAATTTTAAAAAAAGGAGAGTGAGTAACAATATATGCCCTTGGGACTCACGTGAATTTTACTTGTTATACCGCATTTACACATACGCGAGTAAGGCGAGGCGAGTGTGTTCGACGAACGTGTGAACACCACATTCGTCATTCACCTCGTGGTTGGCCTCGTCATTCGTGGCGCTAGCGGTCTTTTGACACGAATCAAAGGGCGCGAGTGACCAAGGCGATTCGAGAATGACCATCTGGCGAGACATTCGCGAATTTGTGAACAGTCACTCGCATCGAAAGCATGAATGCGGACGTCTCGCCTCGCGATTACTCGCGAATGTAAATGCGGTATTAGATATTTGGCCCATGGCTGACATGAGTTTGTCACCCGCTGGTCCTACCATCAGTATTTAAAATTACATAAAAATAATAAGAAAAATACCGTCTTAATATGTCTCCTTTTTCTTTTTGAAGACTTGCAAAATCCGATTGAATCTTTTGTCTACATTCCTTCTCCCAACTTACAGATGTTTTAATAGCTGATAAGGCGCTTTCTAAATCATCGATTTGATCTCGATAATGAGTCTGTTTAGTATTAAATGCATCCCTGTAATTTCAAAAAGTCATTATTGTTTAGATCGTGACTTTACACCAGTGGTCTCAAATTCACTTTATTGGAGGGCCATATTTACAACAGTGAAACTTTCTGCGGGCCGCATGCACTATGACCTAAGTTATGTGTAAACTACATATATATAATAAGGGGTGCGTGCATTTTTAAAATGTATGAAATACAGCCAGGGTCCGCTCTAGCGCTTACGTCGCCCCGGACAAAAAGACGAGTTGGTGCCCCTTAAGAATATAATTCAAGTTCAAGCAGCAGTTTTTCTCACACTTACAGCCAAAATGGCGCCCCGGACTAATGCCCGGGTTGCACCCCCCCTAGAGCGGGCCCTGACAGTAACGTTTTATATAGAATTTATTTGAATTAAACGTTAACCTATACGTTTACTGTCATTTTTTCCAATGCGCCTATAATTCTCGAAATTCTCTGCGGGCCGCACGAAAGACCATCGTGGGCCGCGTATTTGAGATGCCTGCTTTACACCATACGGAGGGGTAGGTGAGGGCTCGAGTGCTCCACGATAGTAAGTGACAGCACATGAAATCAGAGTTTATTTAGCATTCGATAAGGAGCGAACTTGCGCCCTTTGAGCTACCGATGTGGGAAAACTGCACCCAATGTGAGATCGAATCCGTTTTTGTCCCCGGCTGCTACTAAATACGATTTACCGACGCCAGGGGAGTCTACCTATCTACATACTGTACTGAAATTCGCATCCTTGTGAAAAGGGATGATTTACCGGCCACGGTGGCGTTGTGGTTAGCACGGTCGGCAACTGCGTCAAGTAGTTCTAGGTTAGATACCGGACCATGGTGGGTTGGCTTCTTTCGGGCGAGAGAGAGAGAGGCCACGAGTGTGCCTTCTTTCGGATGAGAAGTAAAACCGAGGTCCCGTGTTGGTGGACGATGCCACCTGCACGTAAAAGAACCCTCTCTACTACGCAACGGGTAGATGAGACAAAAATTTCCAGGTGTAGGAGCTCGCCCCTTGGCGTCGGTAGCATTCCTCAACGAACACTAGACCGACGATAAATAAGCGTAGGGGTGCAGCTTTGGCCGGCAACCGGCTGCAGAAAAAAAACTATGACCAATATATCGCCCTTGTGTCCCTTCAGAGGGACAAGACGGGTGCCCGACCCTGTCATACGCGGGAAAAGGGTTAGGAGTTGCTTTTGTGGAGTGCTACCCTATGATTGAATCTTAGGGTAGTATTCAATTTTATAACCATAGTTTAACTCCCAAGGTGTGGAGACATGTAGTGTTGTCAATACTCTTGGGCTACTCCAAGGAATGACGGTCTGTTGTACCCAGAATTTAACGCTTGCACACTGCCTTCAAAAAAGGCTCAACCCTGCAGCTACTCACTAATGAAGAACTCGAGTGCCTTGAACTCAACAAGCAAACGGCGCTAAAATATGATCGACGGAAGCCGGTTAGAGAGGAAACAAAGGGATAACCTGCGCTTTAGAGTTTATGTAGTAATTGTACGTAAAGAATCCCGCCCGATTTTAAATTCCTAGCATTTTTGACAGTTAAAAAAATGTCACGAAATTAATTGCTTCACTTAATATTTAAGACACCTGCAGATGAGAGCTGGTAGCCCAGCAGCAGTAACAACAAACAACAATCATATAAATTATCATATGAAATAAAAGAGGGGGAACAAGTAATGGAGAAAAGCGAGAAGGGGAAGGGGGAATTTTTTTCGGTTAATTTGATGCCAATCAGAAAAAAAAAACATACACCCCAAGATGATAATTCATATATACATGATTTCAAAAATGAAAAAGAGGGTTAAAAATTTGAAAACTAAGGAGCAGGTCAAAGGCACATATTTCTAAGAATTTCAAAGGGTCCAACAATTCAAAAGTGATGCCTCCTACCCCACTTTCTTTTTCATGTTGTATACTGTATGTCATGATCACTTTCCTGCCCCACCGCTTTCTCTCTCTTTTCCCTTTCCTCCTCTTGCCTCGCACATTACATTCTCCTCCATTTTGGTATCATAATATAAAAATGCAAAAACGACTGGAAAAAAAATAGGAAGACGAAGCTGAAAGGGGTAGATGGGATTCATTCTACAAACCTTAATAATTTTGGAGGTTGTGACTACTACCAAAACTGTACTTAACCAGACGTAAACAACAATAACAAAAAAAGCCTAAAAAGGTCAATGGACAGTTACACATTTTTCCTACTCTCCCTACTGCACTCTACCCCTTCCTTTCCTTCACCCTTCTCTTTTATTACTCCACCTCTCCTTCCCCTTCCTTTCCACATTTTTATAAAATTCACTTTTTTTTTTATGAAATATTGCTACATTATAAAAAAATCCTCGTGATTTGATACTAACATTCACAGAAAATGCGATCATTCATAATAACTCCTTTACCAGGAATTTTCTTCCTTCCCCATATTTTTTTTAATTCATAAAAAAAAATCCCCCCTTATTTTGATAACCATCTTATTCATATTTGGTCGTGTTTCAGCATAATAGCGTTACGCATATGACTAAGGGTTGCACAGGCTAGAATAATGACCTTTCAAGAAAAACAATTGCAACAGCAAACAGATGCTATGAGAAACTAGAAATGACTGACCAAGAGGCGGGAACAGGTTACTACTACAAGACAGGCCCCTACCTGCCTGACTCACTTTGACCACACATAAAGACGGCAACAAACATTTATTTAGACCATGTATTTAACCATATAAGTGCAAAAAAAGTAGTCAAGTTTCAGACTTGAACTTGAACCCGGAATGAAATGCTGCCAGGTAAATCAATTACCAACTGCTTCGATTTTGAATTTCGTCAAAGGTCACTGGAGCCTTGTCCGAGGTCATTCGAGGAAAGTATGTTGACGGCATTCAAGTATTTTGCTTGTTTCTTGTCCTACTTATCGCCTGCCTTTCAGTTTTGCTGGGGAAAAGAGGAGATGCTGACGTTATTTAGATTATTTAACGTCAGGGGCTGGGGCGCCGGTTTCCTTTGGTTTATTTTAATTTTGGCCACTCTACTGCTGAAGGTAATTTGCCGAAACCAGAAGTGGGATGTTAGCTACTACATCTGGAAATTTGGTCGATCTGCAACGCACTTCTACCCCATATAGGAATAGTTCTTTTAGGTACAAGTTCGCGCCTAGTGCGAACTTGTGCACCCCAATTTAGAAAACGAGGCCGGTGACTTTAAGGGGGAGCTTCAAGTTGGGAAGCAGTAAAGCTAACGCCTTCGGCGTGGGTTGTACGATGCTTCTACTGCACCTAAATGAGTTATTCCTTCCTACATCGAAAAAAGGGTAGGACGAGACAAATTTTCGGGTGAAAAAACACCGGTCCTTCTGGCGATGAAGAGCTTTCAGAGCTGAGAGAACGACATGAACCTGCACTCATGGTTTTACGAATCGAGTATGCTAAAGAGTAAGCCATTCATCTACTGCTTCCCTGTTGATGTGAAACTATTTAACTACTAAATGTTAAAATGAATGCGTTTCCTCTACTGATATCAGTTTCCCACACTGAATAAACCGCTCCCCACCCTTCCCCTCCATGTATTAAAACATTTTCTTATAAATACCGGTATTCATTTTCCTATTTTCTGTAGGATTCATGAAAGGGCTTAAGACATTTCACACACTAACGCAGGACTATACAGTTCTTGTATTCCATCAGACAGAAGGCACATTTCAGCAGAGCTAGAGAACCACGCACCTCAACCAGGGTCGAACCCGTGCACATTAACATCAAAAAAGCAAGTGCGGTTACCAATTGAGTTGGCGAATATTGCCATACTGAAAACAAACCCGTCACATTTTACATCTTGTAATATAGAGGCCCGTGCGCGGGGCTGGGTTCGACGAACGGGCTGAACCTGCCTCGCGTTGGCTCTGTCTCCTTATTACGGAATGCGGAATCTAAAATTTCCCCTGCTCTCGTTCGAAAAAAAAATATTTGTTTCTCGGCTGGTATCGAACTTGCGCAGCATAACCTCAAGAGAGAAGTATGCTACTAACCGAACTAACGAATTTTAGGAAGAATATGATATTCTATGAGCGGCGAATCGCGTTGGACACACCAGTTCTAGTCTGATCACTAAAGTAAAGCAACGCAATCCCAGCTAGTACTGACATGGGTGGCCGCTTGGGAAAACTGGGTACCGCTAGTATCCAAAAATCGTCGCATTTTAGTGTAGTGTCTGTGCAGTCTCTGCATCAGAACTACATCGTGGACGGGGCTCTAATGACCTTGTAGTTGAAGGGCCCTAAAACGCCAACAAATAAACAACAAACATGATATTCTATCAGTTACACTAACCTTATCTTTTGAATTTTCGTTCGACCATCGGATTTCTTTTGTTGATACTTGTTGGCCAACGCATCATATCGTCCTCCTATTAACAGGAGCTGTTCTTGAAGATTTTCAACATCTCTCTGTAACTTCTTGACCTGTTGGACGGACAATATTTCCTAAAATCGTTAAATAAAATTTCAATTGGTCAGTTCATTTGATTACAATGCGTGTCCAACACCATCAAGTAATTCGTTTGACGAGTGACATACCTGCTGTGAATTAACATTTTTATTTTCAACTTTATTATCCAACTGATTTTGGAAACGCTTCGGAGAATCAGATGTTGAGGTTTGTTTTGAAAATGTTCCTAGACAGTTGGCAACAAAAAAGAAAACAATTGAAGTAATACTGTGCAATTCCGCAAAAATGTTCTAGGAAGCAAATCGCGTTATTTCTTACTAGCTCCAACTTTGTTCATTCTTTCTCTACGAAGTTGACTTTCTTTTTCTTCACATTCAGATAATAGTTCAGAAACCTATTTGGAAAAATGGCGTATGGTAATAATTTGACCCAATGAAATTTTTCATCTTTCAGATCACTGAAGTTAAGCAACGCAGCCCAAGTTAGTACCCACATGGGTGGTCGAATGAAAATTGGATGCCGTTAATTTCCCCTCTCCTACATCACGCACTCGGGCAGGCTCGGGTCTGAGGGTTTTAGGCCCTCCATCCTCATCTATTTCCCACCAGGTCCCAATCCACCTCACACTACCATATCCTTACGTACAACCTGTGCAATGGCTGCTTTGTTCTCCCCTCTTCTTATCACATGCACATACATACAATCTCAATCTATTCTCCCTCCTCTTTTCTGCGATGTCCCCCCACCCTCAAACTACCACTAATATACTCATTCCTAATCCTATCTACACTGGTGCACTGCAGCATTCGCATTTCAACTTTCATTCTATTCTCGAGGCTCCTCCTCACTGTCCAACACTCAGATCCATATGGCATAATTGGCCTAACCACTACAGTGGAAAACTTCCCTTTCAATTTGATTGGGATCTTCCGATAACACAGGAGCCTTTCCAAATGCTCCGTGCCAGATAATTAGTTAAGCCACAGAACATATTTACTAAGGATCAAGTCCTATTGATTCAACTTCTTTACCTTAAATGTCAGAGTCTCATTGTCAATTTCTAATTGGCGTTTTGAAATCTCCACTTTCTTAAATCTGTCTTCAAGATGTGTCATCTTCTCTCTCAACTGATTTATTTCCAAGAAATCATTCTCATCATCATCTCCATCACCACTCTTCGGATCGGCTTTCAGTCGTTTATAAGAGTCTTTTTCACTGTTCAATCGTCCTTCCAGTTCATCAACCTGACAATTCCACACAAGTTGATCCACAGTCAACACATTAAATAAAACTTTCAATTAATGCGATCATCGATCAATATGTTTACATCACTTCCGGTACATTTCAAGCAGCCATTTTAAGAAATGCTATCAAATAGCCCGGCAGTAATTTTAATCATCTTTACCGTAATAACTACCATTTTTTAAAGTCAAAATTGGTTAATTTTAATAGCTTGCTTATGATAATCGCAAATACTAAAGGTCACATGATGTGACTTTTTGTTATTTTTAAGTTGAGTGACACATAACATATTTATTTACTTTAGCTCAAGATATTAATTTCAACTTAAGAGGGAAATAGTCATTTCTTGTTACCAGTTTCTGTGTCGACTTTAATTTGTCTTGTAATTGAAATATCTCTTCATCGTGACTTCGTTTCATACTTTCTTTTACTTCTTTCGTTAATTCTCTTTCGTTTCTTAATTCATCTTCAAACTCTAATCTTTTAATGAAGAAAATTCAAATGAAGACAACGACCCTGACCTAGGCCACCTCTTCTTCTCTATTACCATATAAAAATTCACAAACAAAAAAAATAATACTCCGCTTTTTAGTGTACTAACTTCTGGTCTTCCAACCGTTTTTTCAAATGAGTAATGTCGGACTTGAAAGTATCCATGAGGTTATTGGAGTTTGTCAGCTTACTTTGTAATACTTCTAATTCTTCCATTAATCGGCATCTCAATACTAGCAAATACGCCACCTAGAATAAATTTTACAGATATGCAATTAAAGTTCAGTTTTATCAGCGCGGAGGAATTTTGGATCAAAGACCGAAAGCACAGCATGGGCTCCTAAACAACAGGGGCCCCAAACATCAGGTCCTCTCGAGGCTGCAGGCTCTGACCTACTCGGTATATGCGTAAATCCAGTCTGTGCTTGATACTGAAATGTGGACCAAGGTAGGGCATAAAACAGGTTCCGTAAAAATGAATACAGATGTTCACGACACTACTTTCTGTCAAAGAAACATGCTCCTCTTTATCACAGTGAAAATCTGCAGACCCCGGTGTCATGAAGCAAGCCCGAGTACTTTCTGCTCAGCTGGCATTTCAATTATCAAGGTCGACATAAAAATTCACACCAACTATTGCACTACTAGTTATGGGACTGCAAAGGTGGATTTTAGGGGTGGGACTCGACAGTTTCAACAAGAAGTTGCCAGCGTGTTTATTGAAAGCCACAACACGTGACGCAGATACTGATTGCACTCACTCCTATCCTAGGTGATGCGCATCTCTCCCGTTAAAACAAGGAAATGTCAGATTTTACACCTTGCCCAAGCATATACGTGGTTGAGGGAAATGAATAAATACCCGGAACTTTCCAGCACATGCTGAAGTCCTGCCAGCCACAGGCCCAGAAATGTCTCCGAATGCAGGGAAACGATTTGCATTTCGGACGAAAAGTTCATTCACCTTTCAATAGGTCTGGGCGCACAGAAAGGGCTATTTTAGGTGCATGTGATGCAGTAGTACATGCAATACCCAAGGACGTCATTTCTGCATCGGTTAGAATTGAACCTGCGCTGAAGTTAGACACGAACAACGACTGCACATCTCATCCAACGACCAAAATATGAGTTACTTGCAACTCTTAGGCAGCACGAAAGAGCCATGAAAGCAGAATGCAAGTAGCTGAAATGCGAATGGTGAGATATATGGGCGGGATGTGGAAAGCAACTAGAATTATGAATGAGTATATTAAGGGTAGGTTGATGTGGGGGACATTGGGAGGGGCGAATTGCGTTGGACACACCAGTTCTCGTCTGATCACTGAAGTTAAGCAGCACACCCCCAGCTAGTATTGACATGGGTGGCATCTTGGGGAAAACTGGGTTCCGCTGGTATCCAAAAATCGTCGCATTAGGCAAGGCGCAAAATGAGGCCGCAGGGTGACGCAGCCCTGCGAAATTCTGCTAGCAGGCAATCACCACACATTGAATCACAGTTTTTCAACATACTGGTTTGCAATTTGCGTCAACTAAAATGGCTTTCAACGTAACAGTGATTGCCTGCTAGCAGAATTTCGCAGGGCTGCGTTACGCTGCATCACCCTGCGGCCTCACTTTGTGCCTTGCCTTAATGTAGTGTCTGCGCAGTTTCTGCATCACAACTACGCAGTGGACGGGGCTCTAATGACCTTTTAGTTGAATGGCCCTAAAACACTAACAAACAAACAACAAGTGGGGGACATTACGGAAACTATGATAGACACTATGGTATGGACATCTCGCAAACCAGACCCTGCCACACGCGGAAAAAGAGTACAGTATAATTAATGATGATGAACTTTTGGCAAGAAAACAACGAAAATATTAGAAACTTGCTGCTTTTAGTGCCATATTGGCCAAATAAGGCTGCTTGAAGTGTAGTGAATTAGAATTTAATTACCTGTTCCCCAATATTCGTATTAATAATTTCGTGTAATCCTTCTTGAGTTAACATTTCTGATACCTCAGCTGTAATTTTATCGAGAGATTTCGTGCGAAGGGTATCATTTTCTTGTTTTAGTGTTAGATTCGTTTTCTCCAACTGCTCGATTTTCTCAGTATTTAATCGTTGCAAGTATTCTACATAGTTTTCAACTTCCTACATTAATTCAATACACATAAAATAAATATTTGAAAATGTATTAAATTCGGAAACTTTACATGTCAATATTCTGAAATTACGTTTTCCTTTCTTGCCTTCATTACCTTAACTTCTTCTGAGTGTTGCTCTCTTAACTTATCCAACATTTTTCTGGAGGAATTCAAATTATTTTCAGCGTCCACTAACCATCTCCATATATATAATATTTTCTGTTTTGAGCTAATAATACTGAATTTAATTCCTTCGCTTTCAAATTTTTTCTTTATATCTTGCCATTCGTCTTCATTCTGCTGAAATATACAGCATCCAAAAAATAAATTAATAAAATTTAAATTTCTAACAAAGAGATGCACAAATTTGAAGACAAGTACTTCACCATTACAATTGCCGAAAATTTTTAAAAATATTCAATTTTATATCAAGAAGAACAGCTAACAAGACACCTATGACAAACTCCTGTAAATCAGAGCCGGTCACTTAAATCAAAATGTACATCTTATTAAATATTTCAATAAATTTAATTGTATTTTAATGCTTCTTCAAATATTTTGACATTGAAGCATCGAGGCAATTACTTTTTAACAATGCACGTACCAAGATTGAGACACTGAATGTAAAAATGAAGGTTAATATTATTAGGATTCGAGGAGAACAATAGGTACACGTACATATCTGAAACAAGGTACACTTTAAGAAATTCAATAGTAAAAATCCACCTTGGGTTTTCACCTGGGAATTTTCTCATTTAATTTACCTGCCTTCAAGGTAATCATTTCTCTATTTGTACAATCTTTCTAACCTTGAAAAGTACACTAATTAATAGTAGTGGACGATTCGCGAAATAATAATAAGTTGTAGTCCAAAATGAGATGCCAAGTTACGACACGTCAATTGTAATCATATTTCTCAAGACGATAATTGACATTGACAATGATAAGACGTTTCGTAACGTCTCGATCGATAGTTTCACAAATTTAATTTAATCAACTTGCAATTCATGTACAGTAAAAACTACAGATTTCTTTGTAAGAAAAACCCAGTAACCGTTCAAAGCTTATTTCTAGGAAATCTAACTCAACTTTGAGATCGTGGGTCATAAAATGTTGCTATTAAATTGAAATCCTGAATTTCTTAAGAACAGCAAAAATGAACATCACTGTTGAATCTTAAAAACACTTCCAGTGATTTTGCTAATATATATATTTTTTTTTCAGAAAGCACCAACAACAGCGACTTATTTCTTGACAAGTACAATTATTCGTCATGATTCACTTGATATTCAGTGGGGTCATGGGCAGAATACAGAGTTCGGGGGGCCCTTTGGAGGAGAGTCACACACACATTGAAATACAATATAAAATGCACATCCTGCCTCACCCAGGGCAATTTCGTGGGTTCCATGCGGGGAAGAATTATTTGTGTCACCCTAAACATTATCAACAAAGTAAAACAAGGAAAATGTCGTTCTATATAATTTCCAGACAAACAGGAAAATGTGTATGTAGAGCTGTAAGAGCTCATTTGTAGCCCAGGCACAGAACGGGTCCTATGTAACGCGGCTGTACAATGTCGTTAATTAAAACAGTGTCTCGCAAAAGTATACAACAAAAGTATACGACTTCGTGGCACACTAACCCAGTGGTTCTCAATCTTTTTGAAGTCGGGGAACACTAAACTGACATTTTACTAGCACGGAACACTTACAATTCAACATAAACTTTAAAGCAGGTTGTACACCTACACTTGGTATTTACTACATCATCATCATACCCTTATCCCGCCTGTGGCAGGGTCGGGTCTGCGGGTTCTAGTCTTCCACTCTCGTATATCTCCCTCAGTTCCCCGTCCACCCCACACTGTCACATCCTTACGGGCAACCTGTTCCCACATCTGCTTTGGTTTCCCCCTGCCCCTGGTGCTACCGACCACCTGCATTCCTGGAATTAACCTAACGAGCTCCTCTTCCCGTCTTCGTCAGCGATGTCCACCACCCCAGGTTACCTCTAATATGCTCATTCCTAATTCTGTCAGCTCTCGACACGCCACACATGTGCCACAGCATTCGCATCTCAGCTACTCGCATTCTAATTACGTAGCTCGTCCTCATTGCCCAGCACTCTGATCCATATAGCATAGCTGGTCTAACCACTGTCCTGTAGAACTTCCCTTTCAACTACATTGGGATCCTATCACACAGGACTCCACTTGCCTGTCTCCACTTCAGTGACCCCCCCTCCCCCACTGATTCTGCGGGTCACATCAGAGTATCTCTCCATTGCTTTGTTTGTGCATTAATTTTTTTGCGGAACACTTGAAGTGGTTTCACGGAACACGCTTTGAGAACCACTGCACTAACCCATAACCTGACCCAGCGTTTAGCATGAAAACACCAGGTCAAGTATTTAGTAATAAAATGCGTGGTCCACCAGAAGGTACTATACGAATCATTTCGAGTACAAGATATGCAGGTTCGCACCGCTCCTGGATCGGTGGATCTCTCCTTCTGTCATAACCAGGATATGACAAAAGTTACACCTTCCGCTATGTAGAAAATAAAATTCAATATCTAATGGCGCGTGTGTATTGCACCTCCAAGGCCGGCCTTGGGGGCGGGCAGCACGGGGCCCCCCGGGGTATCCCACATCTAATACAAAAATTTTTTTTATTACTTTTTGGCAACATGTACGTAACGTTATACACGAATGTAGGCCTACAGTACAATGTAATCATTCTGTAGTATTTGACCGGCAACAGCCGGTCCTCTACTTGTTTAGATCAGACACCCTGCGCCACATCCGGTGATCAGAGTGAAGCCACTAATATCTTATTGAGCCAGGTTTTTTTACTAAGTCACTGCTTCGATAAACCAGTCTATTTTTACTATTTTGAGAAGACAGAGAAGAGGAGCCGTTATGTCATTTGTACCACAGCAAATCATCCTTCATTTCCATCCATAATGGCAATTTGTACCCCGATCTACGAAAGGCTGATTGCCCATCCTGCACTATGCTATGCCTTACCTGGGATGGTGGGTGACTAGGCCTCCCACTTTGGAAGGTGGTATGGGCACCTAATGAGAAGAGGGGACGAGGAGCTCGTTAAGGCCACACCAGAAATGCAGGTGGTCGGTAGCAACCGGGTCAGGGGAGACCGAAGTTGACGTGGGAACAGGTTGTCCGTAAGGATATGGCAGTGTGTGGACCTGGTGGGAGATAGAGGCGAGTGGAGGGCTAGAACCCGCAGACCCAACCCTGCCACAGGCGGGATGAGGGTATGATGATGATTATCTCGTAAAACTGCCCGTGAGTGAGAGGGAAGGTGGACAACGATATTCACAATATGAAAGATTCTCCATACAGTATGTGTTTGCGTCAAAAATAGCCGCTGACCAACATGACGTCACACCTGGCACTACATAACGAGCCTGAATATTGTTTACGACATATTGCTACAATACTGTTAAAATGTTGCCTATTAAAATCTATAAATAAATGCAAGAAAATAGTTGGCACAGTTTTAAGATCTTAAATTTCATTCAAACGTGGAAAAAAAAATTCACCTCGGTAAAAACGTGCGCCACAACTTCAAGGCTGTGAATGATGTGTGTACGATATTTTATGAGGCTAAACTTAGTTAACTTTTGACCTTCAAAATATGACTAACATAAGATTAGAAATGAGAATGTCAGGTATGAATTCGCTGGACAACTTTCACATGTAATAAAAGAAGTAAACACGATCTTCACTGACAACATTGATACTTTAAAATGTCCTGCAATACAGTAATTATGAGTATACTGTATTCTAAACATTGAATACTACAAAAGACTAGCTCATTGAAGTCTCCTGTGAGTAGCTTCATAATTGTGGTGTGGATTTGAACTTGGATTAGTTGCCCAACATGGGGGAGAGAAAACACGTTACCTACCAGTACGACTTGTAGTATTACTATTAAGTAAGGACGGAAATTGACAAATAATAATGTGACACCTTGGCTTATTTATCTGAATCATAAAATTAAATCTAACACCTTATTTTTTTTTTTTAAATTAAATTCAACTTCAAACATTTTTTTAAATAAAATTCTGATATACTTACATAATCTTCAGATCCCATTATTGAGTTCATAACAAAAGTAGCAGCAACAACAACACGTTGAAATTAAAAATGTCATCTATAATTACCGAAAGATATTTCAATTGAAAAACAAAATAACTAATTTTGTTATCGATACTAATCCAAAATAAAAGGTTGACTAAAATATGAGCATTTCATAAAAGTATAAGGTCGTATATACTGTATACATAGTGAGTGGGGAAACCCTATGCGAATCACTTCCAAAAATATGAAATTTGCAACTAGAAATATATGATTTACACTTATAGTTCAACAAAGTTGAAAAACCTCTCAATAATAAAAGTTTTAGAGGGTTTTTTGGGGCGAGTTGTAAATCTCATAAACATCGGAAGGGGAAAAACCACGCGGCTAATAATTGTAATAATAGAATTGAAATTGTAACGTCCAAAGGAAATGCGTGAACATCCGTTCAATTGAACAGCGATACAATACAAAATGTTAGCGCCAAGTAAATCATTTGTTTTTATATTTTCACTATCGGTTCAAATTTCTGCATCCAAATGAATGCATCTCAGAGAAATAATATCATTAATATGCTCCTCAATATCATCCGTCATTTTTCAACATAAAAATGACCTTCCCCTCTTTTCGATTAAACCCCTATCCTATTTTATGCCAACCTCTATTTTGTCTATGTTTGCATGTGTGACTCATGTGTGTTATTTGAACATCTGGGTTACTGTTTCTCAATGATGCATGGTGAGAATAATAATAAAAATAATAAATGATGACTGAGGTAAAAACGAAATAATCCACCACTTAATAACATGTCAACAACGTAGCCGAAAAACGTTCGAAAACTATATTCCATACATTATTTCAACAATTTATATACTTACATAATTTTCTTCGTCCTTATGCATTTTATTATTATCGTCATCTTCATCCAAACTACAAATTCATTTAGAAATAATACCTCATTCATATAAAAACTCAATTCGCAACAACAATAACAGTAACCAAATTGATAACAGATGGGAGATTCTAACGAACAAAAACATGGCTAATACATTCGAAAGCACTACGTCATCATAAACTAATCACGTCATTGGTCAAACGGAACAGGTGGCTTGAAACGGTAACCATGGTTACCTCCAGCACGCAAAAATGACTCAATCGAAGCTGTTGCCTGGAAAACCCAGATGTGGATGGCGGGTTTGTTTGTCGCTACACGGCCGGCGACAACGACTCGAGGAGGGTAATGGGGGTCCCACTGAGAGCATCTGGGCTACATGAACACCCCTTGCACCCCATGAACACCATCTAAACTAAAACAGAGCGCGAAAAAGTGGATAACCTTGAAAATGTTCTGCAAGACAATTTACCTGCAGATACAGCTGTTGTTTGAATGATTATTGCATATGTCGTTATTTTGAATAAAGTTGACTGATGAGATGTAAGCGTTCATGGTGTGTAAGCTAAAGAGTGTGGGTTCCGTCCTGCCTGAGGGTGGTGATATTTTCAGAAGAGAGGAGCCGAAATCAAGAGGTGGAGGAATGACAGGTCAGAGCTCAGTTTCATCAGAATGTGTGTGGGGCAGGTGTACACGCCCCAAGTCAATGAACTCTTTTCTACGTGGCAAGGACAGGTAGTTGTTTAATATTCTCAGGTGTATGATCAGTTTCAACCAGCCTGCCGGACACCGCCAGGGAACATTTCACGGTTGTTTGCACTTATCTACTGTACTAGGTTATTTAATGTCAGCCTCTCAGGTCCTAACGTTACCTATCTACTGACACGCTCATTTTCCGTTTAGAAGCGGTCCATAAAGGTGCTGAAGTATCCGCCTCGGTGGTGTAGTGGGTAGCACTCTCTGTAACTGCGTCAGTAGTCCGATTGATGTCGTTTGTTGGTGTTTTAGGGCCCTTCAACTACAAAGGTCATTAGACCCCCATCCACAGCAAAGTTCTTATGCAGAGACTGCACAGACACTACAATAATGCGACGATTTTTGGATACTAGCGGTACCCAGTTTTCCCCAAGAGGACACTCATGTCAATACTAGCTGGTGGTACGCTGCTTAACTTCAGTGATCAGACGAGAACTGGTGTGTCCAACGCAATTCGCTGCTCCCTCAGTACTCCGAGGTTCAGTGTGGTGTACGATGGCATTTGCACGTAAAAGAACCCTCTCTACTATGTAACGGGTAGATGAGGCAAAATTTCCAGGTGTAGGACCTCGACCCCTGGCGTCGGCGAAATGCCGCCAACGAACAGTACACGGACGATAAATAAGCCTATGGGTTGCAGCTTTGGTCTGCAAACGGCTGCGGAAAAACAAATCTCCAGTGGCGTTGCTATGGAGTGCGGGCCGCACCAGGTGACACCACTCGCGCCATGAGAAATGGGGTGACACCAAAACCGAAGAAGCGGCTTTTTTCGGGAGAGGGGGGTGATACCATGGTGTCACCGCACCGGGTGACGCCAACCCTAGCGACGCCACTGCAAATCTCCAATATATCGCCCTTGGGTCCATTCACAGGGACAAGATGGGTACCCGACCCTGCCATAGGTTGGAAAACGGTTAGGAGTTGCTTTGCTAAAAGTACTGCAGTGACATAACGGGGTAAGTGACGGCTTGGCTATCCATCCTATAACAGGTGAATCTGAAGTCTACTTCTCACTTGAACTTGGTTACCATTAGCTTAAGAAGAACCCCACTACCTGGGATTTGAACTAGGATCATTTGCATGTCAGAAAGAATTTTGATGCATCTATTAAATGCTTAACGAAAGCTGAGTTATACAGGTATCTTAGGGACCAACTTCATGGATATTCGACGGCAATATCTTGATTAATTCTTTAGGAATACGGAGCTAATCGGATACTAGGGAACATTTTCGGGGAAGTTGATACGGAGATGGCGGACATTAGACTTTTCCAAGACAAGTAAACAATCCAACATACCCCTCCATGGTGGTTTGCTGGATTTCTCTCTTGGTACTCTGTGAATGCCTGTGATCTATGAAGGCTTGTACCTGCCCATTTAGTACCCAACATTTTGGCCTATTATCAAATTCCTCTACATCTGCAACTGATCTTAGTCCTTTAACCCCCTGAACTGTATAGATCCCATTATGTTTCATGGGATTGTACGTTTGCCCCAGCCCCAATCCGTTATTCTCCCTTCCCCTCATCCGCGAGAAACCTCTGTTGGGCTCATAGCCTGTTACGGTTGCTTGGCGCTAGCTCCCCAACCCGGTTCATTAACCAAACCAAGTTCAAATCCCAACTGGTCAGTCTTGAAGGTCACCGTGCAGTACAACGGTTAAAACATTCATTTCATATGGTGAGATTGATCAGGGATCAGGGATTGAAAGTGGTCAGGGATTGATAATGACCACTGGAGATGAGCGTAGGCAGATGCGGCGTGAACATGTTAGGAGAACGGAGAGAGAGGGATGTGATTTGGTTCATCAAAGGGGTGCAGGTTAGAGGTAGAGGCAAATACATTTCTGAGTAGGGGACACGGTGAGACACGATAAGGGGAAGAATGAACTGGGCCCTAGTTGAGAAATGGGGGACATGGACTGAAGAAAAAGTTGAGGTTGCCTTTCTTCTCGCTAGTCAAGAAACAAGCAGCCACAGCCAGGATCAAACCAAAGCCTCTAACGTCATCATAGTAATACACGTATTCCGCCTGTGGCAGGGTCGGGTCTACGGGTTATGGCCTTCCACTCGTGCCAATCTCTCACTAGATCTTCATTCACCCCACACACTATTAGACTATATCTCTTCTTACAACCATCCACCATGTCTGCTTCGGCCTACGTCTACCCATAAGTTCAATTCAAAAGTGCCGAGGAGGGGCTTGATTGCGTTGGACACAGCAGTTTTCGTCTGATCAGTGAAGTTAAGCAACGCAACCCCAGCTGATACTAACATGGGTGGCCGCTTGGGAAAACTGGGTACCGCTAATCCCCCCAGAATCGTCGCATCAGCGTAGTGTCTGTGCAGTCTCTGCATTAAAACTACGCAGTGAGACGGGCTCTAATGACCTTCGTAGTTGAATGGTTCCAAGACACTAACGAAACGAAGATCAAAAACGCCTTTTGGCCAGTGGCGTAGTTAGGGTGAGCAAAGGGCGATATATGTCCTCGGGGGACGGCAGCATCTGGGGGCGCTAAATTGATACCACATATGGGTAAATAGAATGAACTTCAAAATATGCCGCGAAATACAGGTTTCCATGTTCTACAACTTAAAAATTTCCGGGGAAAGATGACGGACCCCCTATGGATTACACCTTGTCACGAGAGAGCCTGGATGGGGAGGGGGGGAACTGACGTTGTCCCCCTAACTACGCCACCTGCTTTGGTACGACTGACCATCAACAACGTTCCAAGGAAGTCATACGCCGTTTCGCAATGCTTACATAAACTCAACTTGAAAGGAAATTAAGAGCCGAGTATGATATTCGTGTTGATAACAACAACAAACTTCCTAGCAGAAAACAGCAAAACTCTCAGAAACGTGTTAGAAAATAAACAAATCCTATCGATTAAATAACAAGCTAAGTGCAATGCACTAAACGAAAATATAAATAGTTGAAGATTTTACTGCAAAAATGAACCACAAGGACACGGGAGAAACTCACTTTCTCTTTCAACATGTACTGTATATTTTAATAGCACAACATTATTGCTTAAAAACCTCAGAAGATTCGAGGAGAGAAAGCCTAATTTCTAACTTTTAGTAATTTAACCATTGTTAAGCTAACGAAAACAATTAAACTGACATTTTATACAAATTCATAGCAGCCCCACCTTATCTGAAACATCATACTAAATACGTTCTCCAAACTATCAATAGATGGCGCCATCATCATTAACCGCTACTTCTTCAAACGGTCAACAGATGGCAGAATAGTCATTTGCTCGAAGCAGAATTTTCAAAAGGATAATAGATGGCGCAACAATAACTACAAAAATGCGTAAACGAAGCACACAATGGCGCTCTGTGGTATAGCTAATAATCCACTACCATCAGCTCCATTGATTTCTTCTGCAGTTGAGTACAAGGCCCTTCTCATCTAGAAAACTAATCATTACAACCCATTTTCCTACCTTGGGGAGCGGTGACTTGCGGTGGACACACCAGTTCTCTTCTGATCACTGAAGTTAAGCAGCACAACCCCAGTTAGTACTGACATGGGTGGCCGCTTGTGAAAACTGGGTACTGCTAATACCGAAAAATCGTTGCATTAGTGTAGTGTCTATGCAGTCTCTTCATAAGAACTATGCTGTGGACGGGGCTCTAATGACCTTGTAGTTGAAGGGCCCTAAAACACCAACAAACAAAACCCACCTTGGGTAAGGTCTGGGGATCACCAGGCCTGTTGGAACCGGGAACACAAGGACGAATCGCGGTTTTACGCAGACGGCTACCTATCTACTCATAAACCCCCGACTCATAATCCGTCATCGGGGCCGGTCCGCCCATAGGGTTCAACGTGCAAAGAAAGTGGGCGGCCATCCTGGTTGGGCGGCCGGCAGCCTTCTCAAACTTATAAGCAACACGAAACTTTTAAAAGAGAATCCCGCAGTAAGTTGCGAGCTTGGTAACTGCGTCTGTGGTTCTAGGTTCGATACTGGACCGAGGTGGGTTGGCTTCTTTCGGGCGAGAGAGATGCCCCGAGTCCTCCTTCCTTCGGATGAGAAGTAAAACGGAGGTCCCGCGTGTTGTAGACGACGCGAAATTTCCTGGTGTAGGAGCTCGCCACCTGGCGTCGGTAGAATGTCCGAACTATCAGTAGACCGACGATAAATAACCATAGGGGGGTAGCTGCGGAGAAAAACTGTCCAATACAGTATATCAACCTTGTGTCCAGAGTCGTCGATATATTTTCTTGTGCGCAGCCAAAAATTTGGCGGCACTCAAGAAAACGCAAAAATCAGCCTCGGTGACGCAGTGGGTAGCGCGCTCGATAACTGCGTCAGTAGTTTTTCGTTCGATACTGGACTGAGGTGGGTTGGGTTCTTTCCTGCGAGAGAGAAGTCTTGAGTGCGCCTTCTTTCGAATTAGAAGTAAAACCGAGGTCCCGTGTGGTGTACGATGGCATCTGCACGTGAAAGAACCCTCTCTATTATGGAACGGGTAGAGGAAGCAAAATTTCCAGGTGCAGGAGGTCGCCCTCCGGCCTCGGTGGAATGTCCCAACGAACAGTAAAAAGATGATAAATAAGTATAGGGGTTGCAGCTTTGGTCGGCAACCGGCTGTTGTGTCCAATCAGAGGTGCAAGAAGGGTACCCGAGCCTGCCATAGACGGGAAGAGGATTAGAAGTTGCTTGTAACCTAGCCCTATGCACACATCAAGAGAGTGACTGGCAAACTAAACTACTACACAGCTTTGTTAACCAGTAGTCAGAACTGTAATATTCATGCCCATTGGTTCAGCCAGTCCCTCCTCGGAAGGCAAAACCGATTAAACTACTTGTCTGACATCACTTATGTATGGGTATTCGCAGTGTTGGCACATTTCATGAATCTCGCGGCACACTAAAGTGCCGCGGCACAGTGGTCGAGAATCACTAGTGTAGTGTTTGTGCAGTCTCTGCATTAGAACAACATAGTGGACGGGGCTCTCTCTAATGATCTTGTAGTTGAAGGACCCTAAAACACTAACAAACCAAACCACTCAGAGGGACAAGGTGGGTATCCGACACTGCCATAGGCGTGTCTTGGATGCTTCAGGAAAGAAAGGTAATTCGTTCCATGTGCTGGCAAAAAAAGAAAATCAAAACAAAATAACGATTGCTTTACTCAAATAAAACAAATCGATGTTAATTTGCACACGATAAGAAAAATAAGTGAGAATATTATGAGGGGAGCAGCCTCGAAATAATTGCATGCGGGTGGCGGAACCTATAGGACCGGCCAGAAGCGTAACTAGGGGGTAAGGGGGGACAGATGTCGCCGGGCGCAGAAGGCAGGGGGCGTAAAAATGTACAGCAAAAATGCGCTTAGCGGGTGCCAGAGGGCGCAGATTTCGGTCTTTGTCCCCGGGCGCAGAATACCCTCGGCCTGCCTCGGTACGCCACTGGGACCGGCCCTGGGCCCTCATTTATTCATCCACGGCCAAATTTTCTTCGTTCGGCACATGTTTGTTCCCCGAACCAGGAGGCGGGCTCCTGCTCGATATATACACATATCTTATTCAGTTAAGAAAAGGCTCTTTTCCGTGCATTATGCCACAATGCCACGCCTCTACTTGCCCTCTGATGGAAGGAACACTGAGGAACTCTCTCCAACCCAAAAGAAGTCATCTTATGGATTAGTTTACAGTTTGCACATGCGAGTTAGAATACTCTATTAGCCAAGGCAAGGTGTTAGGTAATGTATTTAGGACTTATCGTCGGAGAGTTCGAGTCTCAACTGCTAGTCAGGAAAATAGTAAAGTACAGTACTATAGCTACAGTACACACTGTAGTCCTAACGTATCGCAGGTTGGATTCCGGCTGAGATCGACCAATTATTGCTTTATTTTTCAAATGACTAATGACTTTTCAAATACAGGGGCTGGAAGTTTGACGGGGCTATCGGTAAAGGAGCTACTAGTGAAGCCCCAAAATATTTGCAAAAGAGATATTTGAAAGCGCGGAGTCTCTCTATCAGCATGGGGTCTTCCAGAGCTCTGAGATCGAGAAATAGGCGTCAGGGCATGCTCTGAGGGTTCCTAGCTGGTTCTGGGTCTGGACCGAACTTGAAACTCGGGATTTACTAATCAAGCAAGGTAACTCTGAGCCATCCAGGTGTTATAGGTAAAGATAGCGGCGTTAATAAAATGCAATATCTTAACAGTATAGGTCCTATAGGAAGAACTCACAGGCTACTGTTTCTTGTAGGATTTGAGGTTCCATGATGGATACTTAATGGATTACATTAAGAAAATAAGTTAAGGACTGGGGAGGGAGGGAATCAAAATGGAAATTTGATTACATAACCTTCTTAATGTTTTTTTCTACATTTAATTTCATAAATTTGATGTTATTTTGATACTAATCAATATCTGTTTCATATTGGAATAAAATAACCAATTTCTATTTCAAACACGTCTTCTTTGTTTATGTTTCATCATCAGGACCATCTAAGAATTGCCTTTTCTTTATAAAATTAATATAAAATATTATTCTTTTATGTTGTTGCTGTTAATAGTCGTTGGTGGTGGTGGTGATATATTTCTTGTAAGTCAAATTGTCACTTCGTTAAATGTGAAGTCAGTAAATAAATTGGTGTGCAAATTCAAAGTGACACCACCCACTTAGCAAACGCATCAAAAATTAACATCCCACTAAGGTAGTCATCGGTCAGTCGTCTCACACCAGGGTGACTATTTTTTTTGTAAATGTGTGTACACTCGACGTGTCTGAGCATTTGACCACTTTCATTTCAAACCATTTATGTGAAGGAAGCAAAAAACCTTGATAATAGATTAATGGTAGTCCTAAATTTGTCGTATTCCTTCGCATTGAAAACCTGCATTGCCAGTTCGATCCTGGCTTTGATGGGTGTTTTTATTTTAACCAGATGGAGGGTAACTAACTACAGGGACCCGCTAAACACGGTAAATAAGCGTAGGGATGCAGCTTTGGCCGGCAACCGGCTGCAAAAAAAAATTGACCAATATATCGCCCTATGTCCATTCAGAGGGACAAGATGGGTACCCGACCCTGCCATAGGCGGGAAAAGGGTTAGGAGTTGCTTTGTTGTTTGTTGGAGGGTAACTACAGGCTCTAACTGCGCTGTCTTCTGCTCATAGGAGGATGTAACGTCAGCTTGATGTGTGCGAAGAACACCACTGCATGAAAATTAGTTCTTTCTACAAGGATCTGGAAACAACTAACCCTTTTCCTGCCTATGGCAGGGTTACGTACCCATCTTTAGCCCTTTGGATGGACACACGGGCGATTTTTCGGAACGTATTAATTCGCAGCCAGCTGCCAACCTAATGATGCATTCCTATGCTATGTAGTCCAATCCTCCACCAACGCCACGGGACGAGCTCACACCTGAACATTTTGAAGATCTAGGGCCTACTCGTTGCATGTAGAGATCTTGTCTGATCACTGAAGTTAAGCAACCCAACCCTCAGATACTACTATCATGGGTGGCCGCTTGGGAACACTAAGTACTGTTAGTACCCTAATCGTAAAAATCAGCGTAGCTCGTGCAGACTCTGCATTAGGGCTACGCAGTGGACGGGGCTCTAATGACCACTGTAGTTGAAGAGCCCTAAAACACCAACAAATCAATCAAATGTTTGTATATATCATACGAAGCCACGCTCTCTTGCCATAAAAACGTTAAATCGTCTCAATCCATCAAGTCTGGAACCACTGACGCATTAGTGGAGCACAATACCTCTGTTCCTTCATAGGCAGCCAGACAGGCAGTGTGAAATCTTAGACACCACACGGGACTATCTAGTCCAAATGAAGCCACCCACCTCGGCGAGGATCGAATTGTGTCTTTTACGACTAATCGTCGGTTAGGAAGAATGCAGAACAATGGATTTAATAGAGTACTCCATTGACCATCTGACACATAGCTGACAAGTTTGCGCAAGATGGCGGCCAAGCTGACAAGATGGCGGCCTAAAGAGGGAAGTAACCGAAATTTAATAAATACCGTAACTCGTTAAGTTCTGGGTAGGACGAAAGAGTGAGATAAGAGTAAGCTGAAGAGAGAGAGGAGTTAAAATACATGAGGCCACTTTATCCAGAATAATGATGCCCTAGACTAAAATGTCGCGGATGGACGTAGTGGAGATAGGATAATGGGAGTCTGCAACATCGAAGAAGTCCTAATGGAATTCACAAGGAAAGTCTAAGAGGCACGGGTGAGACAAGCTATGCTGCATGGGTTAGATGTAGGTGCAGCACGAAAGGGCCAATAAAATACAATGCGAGCAGCAGAAATACGTATTTACAATGACAGTACATAGGGCAGATTTACAGTTGGAGGCGGGACATGGGCGGAGGCTGCATGGGCAAGTCATAAGAAGGACGCAGGTGGCACGCAGATGCGGATCTAATCAACCTTAGGAGTAGGTAAGGGGGCCATAACTCACAAACCCGACCCTGCCATACATAATATAAGGGCACGCCTATAACCATTGCCGGATTTAACACTAAGCTAAGTAGGCTGAAGCCTAGGGCCTCAACATTTAGCGGGCTTCAAAACTTAAGAAAAGGGCCTCAAAATTGAAATAGCCTAGGGCCTCCCAATATTTAAATCCGGCACTGGCTATAACGATAGTTTGAAATAATCAATGTCGTTTGAGATAACATGACATCATTTGAATGACCTCTTCGAAATGTCCCCAAAACGTATGTCCAAAACGAAATGTCCCCACTCGAATCATAGCGGAAACGTTCTTTTCTAAAGGCCTGGAAATGAACCACTTGCTTCCGCTAGCTAAGTTGAATCACCCTGCAGCTGAATCGGGTCTGCGGGTTCTGGCCCTCAATTCTCGTCCATCACACACCACGTTCCATATCCACCCCATACATTCCAACTAATCTAAGTTTAGAACCCTTGATTGGTGAGACAACTTTAACTGAGGGCACCCCAGCCAGGCGTCTAGAACCTACAGGAAAATTGGACGGATTATCTTTGGGAGAGGCCGTCTAGCCCACAGAAGACGCGCTATGTGAGCCAAGGTCTCCACCACATGGCATTGCGGATGCATGGTTACGACAGTCCGGGGCCCACTCGCTCACCCTGATGACCGTTTTACTTTGAGATGTGACATTTCTTTGATTATTTGGATTTTATTCAGGGCACCCGCCCCTAGAGTTTGGTCCGTGGGAGCTACGCAGCAGCTTATTTCGCTCCTTCCCTCAATCCACACAAGGACTGGCTGTTTATGCAGCCAACCCCGGGTTTTGTTAGTGTTTTTAGAACGTTTCAACTATAATGGTCATTGGAGCCTCGTCCACAGCATAGTTCTAATGCAAGTCTGCACAGACTCTACGCTGTTTCGACGATTTGGGTATTAGCAGTACCTGGGGACACTTCACTTATCAGTTCACTCTGCCCGTATAACTTATGCAACTGACCAGGTCGTTGAAAATGGTAAAGGGAGGGTTCTCGTCTGATCACTGAAGTTAAGCAGCGCAACTTCAGCTAGTACTGACATGGGTACTGCTAATACCCAAAATATCGCCGCATTAGCGTAGTATCTGTGCAGTTTCTGCATAAGAACTATGCTGTGGACGGGGCTCTAATGACCTTGTAGTTGAAGGGCCCTAAAACACCAACAAACAAACAATCGAGAATTGAAAATGGTAACGTGAATTATTTTACAAGTTGAAATGCCGAATCAAAAAGTATTTATTAAAGAGCAATAGAGAAGAGAGGAGAATGGATACATGTGCAATGGCCATGCATGGCCATGGCGTCACGATCAAAAAACAGGACTAAATTGGAGGATCCACCTTCTCCCCCATCCCGCCGTAATTTCCTGACACGCACATTAATAGATTTCGTGTGGTGAAACAAGCCAAAATCTCATTTTGATGTGGTGCTTTTCATCATGTTGTAACATCAGCAGTGTGTGTATTTGCTGATGATGATAAGCCTCATAACTTGTAATTTTTTTCGTGACAAAAGTTTGCATGCAAACACCAACGGTTTTGTAAGTTGACCTCCCCTTCATTACACACACACATCTATAAACGCCATCCCCTATCAAACCCTTTTTTTTGCAACTTTTCTCAACCCTTTTGAAAGATAACCCACATTCCTAGCCTCTGTTCTTTACAACCATTAATCACTACAGTATTTACGGAAGGGGCTGCATGCCCTGCAACGAACAGGATGCACAGTTCATGGTATCTCAAGTCGGGCAAAAATTGGTCGTGGTTTGGGCGCACACGAAAATTCTCCACAGACAATCTAGCAGGACTACCTTAGCAACCACTGCCTATTTGTAGCCCAACTCCGATTGCAACCTTCTGGGAGTCCGGGAGGTGCGGCAAATTGCGTTAGACACACCAGTTCTCGTCTGATCATTGAAGTTAAGCAACGCAGCCCCAGCTAGTACTGACATGGGTGGCTCCTTGGGAAAACTGGGTACCGCCATTATCCAAAAATCGTCGCATTAGTGTAGCGGCTGTGCAGCCTCTGCATGAGAACTACGCTGTGGACGGGGCTCTAATGACCTCTTAGTTGCAGGGTTCCTAAAACACCAACAAACAACAATAACAATGGGAGTCCGGGAGTCCAAACCGTCTATCTCGATGATTCAGTGGGTTGCGAACTTTATTCGTGAATCACGGTTCGATCCTGGCTGAGGAGGATGGCATCTTTAGAGCAAAAGGATGCTCAAAGGTGCCTCCCTCGTCAAATGGGAAGTAAAGCCGTGGTTTCCTGTGGCGTGGGGGAGCGGCGAGTTGCGTTGGACACACCAGTTCTCGTCTGATCACTGAAGTTAAGCAACGCAAGCCCAGTTAGTACTGACATGGGTGGTCGCTCGGGAAAGCTGGGTACTGCTAACACCCAATAATCGTCGCATTAGTGTAGCGTCTGTGCATTATATGCATTTGAACTATGCAGTGGACGGGTCTCTAATGACCTTGTAGTTGACGGGACCTTAAACACCAACAAACAACAACAAATCCTGTGGCGTGTACGATGAAGAATGGCAAAATTTCTGGGTGTAGGAGGTCGTTCCCCTTGACATGGGTAAAGGAAATTACCTTAGAAAGAAGACACACAAGCGGTGGCATGAAGTCGGCAGCCAGATTGCGCTTATTCATTTGCGGGACAAATGAGTACTCGAGCCTGCCATAGGCAGGAAATGGGGTTAATATGCTACATCAACGGGTTAGGGAGTCGGCCAAGCAGCCATAATGAGCCGAACCTTCGGGATTAGGAATGATGTTGATGAGTACAAAGACCTGGTGCACTTTAGAAGTTAAACCTGGGCTAAGTGTGCTGAACTCCGAATACCTTCTATCCGAATCGGACGTAGGGAGAGCATATGCCAGACAATGATCACTACAAAAAAAGACAGGGATTTGAAGAAGACGGTGGACAAAGCACAGTGAGCCTGTGTGCCTGGCTACTGGTTCTTCTGTTGTTACAAACCTGTTCGTCACTTTTTTTGCGACTATGCAAATTAGATTAAGTCATGTCAAATTCAAAACGATAAATATGCAAGGAAAATTACTGGAGACATCTTTGGGAATAAATATTATTATTATTGTTATTTGTCAAATATATTCCAAATATTATTACTAAATTGTTAGCACAAATTTGGATAGCAAACTATGAAAATATGGTAAATTGAAGACTATTCATCTCTTCAATTCTCTCCTGAATCAATTTAATGATTACATTCCCAACGGCCCATTTATTATTGAAGGAAAGAAAGAGTTACACAGATGGCCATGATCTTTGATAGGCTAAATGCACACAATAATAGTTGCAGAAAATGATAATAGCTTCAAACAAATGATATGTGCGAGGGGTCCGAGACAAAATTGACCCATTGCATCACGCCCCAATATGTTAGAAGAGGACACCATGATCTGGGACGTTTAGTTAACAGCTAATCACCTCATAAACTACAACAACCTATTATTACAACTACCAAAAAACTCGCACCCTCATATCTACCTCATTACCCGTTTATAGAAGGGTTGGGCACCTAAATGTTCCGTTGTCACAGCTCCTGGCTAGGTGTACGAGTTCACCCCGTGTTGTCAGTGAAGGAAAAGTATTTCAAGGAAAAATACAGACCGCATTAGGGATTGGCAACATGGGCAGCTCCTTGTACCGGAGAGTCAAAGAGCGGCGACTTGCGTAGGACACATCAGTTCTCGTCTGATCACTGAAGTTAAGGAGGGCAACCCCAGCTAGTACTGACATGGGTGGCCGCTTGGGAAAACTGGGTACTGCTAATACCCAAAAATCGTCGCATTAGTGTAGTGTCTGTGCAGTCTCTGCATAAGAACTGTGCTGAGGACGGGGCTCTAATGACCTTTATAGTTGAAGGGCCCTACAACATCAACAAACAACAACAAAACAGTCAAGTGGGTACTCGACATTTTCATAGGCGGAAATAGAGTTTGGAATAATGTCCTAGAGAGGGTCTTATAAGTGCAAGTGGTATCATAGACATCACACGGACTCACGGAAAGTGCACAAAATGATACTTGTGACGAGTTTGTTCTTTCACATTACAGTATTTTGTGAAGCAACCTCCTACACATTGCTTAGCAGGCATTAATTTGAAAGAATAACTCTAGAGGGCGCCGCAGAATGGCATCAAAATGGCTTCCAAGTTTATAATATTTAGAGTATTTTTACCGAAATATACATTTGAAACATTAAATGTCATATTTCTTGAAAAAGAAAAACAGTAACAATATAAATAAGAATCAATAAAAGCTTGCTATCATCTGAAATACTGTGTACAGCATACGGACACACGTTTAAACTAGTTGCCTTCACCTTAACAAGGCTAGAACAGACAATGTATCCAACTATTGTTTGTGCTTGCATTTTCTAACATAAAATTTAAAATAATTTATGAAAAATATATAACGAATTTGTAATGGTCACCTTATCCTTTATCCGCAAACAGTCACCATTACTATCCTTTTATAACGAGTCAATAAATTATTATCATTTTATAAACCATTATATTTTTTGTTTAAAAAAGTAGGTTTCATTGTCTTCAATCTCCTAACCTGTTTCATAAACATCCAAACATATTTTTAAGAATAAAACCAGACTAATAATTTATTTTTTCCGAGATTCTTCTCTATACCTAATGTCTGACAAGGAGAAAGTTCAGAAAACAAAGCTCACTGACCGACTGTTGGTGTTGGTCAAATGAAAATAGGCAGAGAAAGACAGACACATGTTTCAACCGTGACTAAAAGAGAGATTATAACCATTAAACACGTTTCATCCATTCAATTTGCACGTATAAAAAGAAATTGAAACTTATACAAAAAAGAAAGACAGTCAACCTCAACCATTAACCCTTTAATACTACTAAATTTATGGAATTTTAACTTTAAACCTTGTTAAAACTTTTCAAAAGAGCAGCAGTTAAGTGCGTTCATTTCAGGTAACCACGCACACATAGACACACGCTCATTACACTTTATAAACAGAAATATGGGACGAAATAAAAACCATTTAAAAGATAACCCCTAAATACATCACGGCATATAAAAATCACGGATTACTGCCACACGATTTTCACTATAAAAACAGGTAAAATTGGTAGCGAAATTAAGATAAACTACACTAGCACAACTGCCAGTAATACTTCCCTCCACAAAAGAAGCACTGAAGGTATTAACAGTTAGTTCTTTATATTCAGTAATGGGGCAACATTCGCGTAGGTTCTGAGATATCTCTCCCTTTCGAGCCTGCTGCACCGCATTGTTGGGGGCATGTTTTAGGGGGCTCAGAGAAGAACCTACTACACTATATCCCTATATGGTGTAGCTCAGTGGCAGCTAGCTTGTCCACTGAATTCTTATCGGGTAGTTGCAGGACCGATCCTGACTGAGGCGGGCTGATTCCTTTTCAGAAGGTTGTTGTTTGTTGGTGTTTTAGGACCCTTCAACTACAAGGTCATTAGAGCCCCGTCCACAGCATAGTTCTGATGCAGAGACTGCACAGACACTACACTAATGCGACGATTTTTGGGTATTAGTAGTACCCAGTTTTCCCAAGCGGCTACCCATGTCAGTACTAGCTGGGGTTGCGCTGCTTAACTTCGGTGATCTGACGAGAACTGCTGTGTCCAACGCAATTCGCCGCTCCTCTTTCAGAAGGAAGGGTACAAGGTGCGTATAATGCAACCTGCATGGAAAGAAACCCTTACAGCACCAAGTAAAGTATGCATAAATCGGAAAAATTTCCAGGTACAGAGGAGCGGTTCGAGGTTCCAGGTTCGATCTTCTTTCACATGACGTGCAGCGTGTACGATTTCACCTGCTCATAAAAGACCCCTTGCTAAATGTAATAAAATACACCTATATTTTGGCAAAATTTTCAGGTCTAGGGGATCGCTGATTGGCGTCGGCAGAGGAATAGTGCCCCAAGGAAGAAAAACCGCATGGTGGCTGCAGGATTACGTTGGCAGCCAGCTGTGTAAAATACCGTCCAAAAGATCGTTCATGTGTCCCAATCGGGACAATACAGGGCACTCGACCCTGCCGTAGATATATTGACGATTTCCGTGAAGGTAAAAAAGCCAGCGTCACTCTATATGAAAGTTGACATTTATATGAGAGCTATCAAAACGGATAATTAATTAAATGGTTTTCATATCCACTTTCAGCGACAATAACAAAAATGTCAAACTAGTTATTAAGGGGTAGCTGAGTAGAGTCCTACCCCAGTAAACATATGATAGCAAGTGACGTCACTTCAATCAATCGTCACAATCATCATCACATCATCAGGCAATGTTTATAACAACGACAAATACAATCTGCAACTCCTCCTTCTTTTCATCTCTCCCTATCTCTCCTCACTCGTCCTCTCTCCCTCACCTGCTAGCTTCCTCTCCACCCAGCCTGCCTATCCGTGGTTGTTAAAAGACCTTTTCTACTTGTGTGTGTGTAGCAGTAGCGTGCAGTCTGATAGCAAATTTTGAAGGGAATCCTTATCAAAGTCATCACGACATCTATGGTTCTCCATCGTTATATCGCTGATTGGCACATGTGTGTGACTCCTGACTACACCGTTTTATGAGTCCATACCATATCCATCACGTAATAATTACGGAGCATCACAACGTTGCATGTTCATTCACTAAAATGCATTAATAGGGGAGGAAAAAAATAGATAGCAATTGTTATTTTGAAGAGATTTTTTTTGTTGGAGAAGGAGGAGGAGGACAAGTGCTATTGCTGCTGCTACCACTCATCACACCATCATGCGATATGTCGGCAAAGTGGAGAACACGCACTTTTAATATCAAGTGGCCCATCAGCATATTAACAGTTACTACAAACAAAATTATACATCTCACATTAGATCTTTGAGCCAACAACAACAAGTCCAAAAAAATCTTTCGGTCTTTACTCGCACCCTCCTCAATGCCCTCTAATTTTTCCGATTTTAAATCATTTAAGTAACCCAACATTGGTGGTTAACCAGCCAAGATCGCACAATGTAATAGCCTTCTGAATGGTAAGGCAGCTTCGTTTTATGCAGTGCCGGATTTACCATTAGGCGAAGTAGGCTGAAGCCTAGGGCCTCAACATTTAGCGGGCTTCAAAATTTAAGAAAAGGACCTCAAAAAGGCTTGAAAAGGGGCCTCTCAATATCTAAATCCTGCACTGGTTTTATGACCTGCCCTGCCGTCCGTACTGAGGAAAAACCTCCATTATACTTGGGTAAAGTGTTTAAGCATCCGGGGAGCGGCGAGTTGCGTTGGACACACCAGTTCCCGTCTGATCACTGAAGTTAAGCAACGCAAGCCCAGTTAATACTGACATGGGTGGTCGCTCGGGAAAGCTAGGTACTGCTAATACCCAATAATCGTCGCATTAGTGTAGTGTCTGTGCAGTCCTTGCATGAGAACTATGCTGTGGACGGGGCTCTAATGACGTTGTAGTTGACGGGACCTTAAACACCAACAAACAACAACAACAATTAAGCATCTGAATGCTATCTTCCAACGGGGCGCCAGATTGGATTCGAACTTCATCATCTACCGTTCTATGTTAGGAGCCACACTTTTACTTCTCATGTAATAAGAATTCAAGTGAAATTGGCCAGGGTCCCACAGCAGTAGTAAGTTTCAAGTCAGATTTGGTGTTTTAGGGCCCATCAACTACAAGGTCATTAGAGCGCCGTCCACTGCGTAGTTCTAATGCAGATACTGCACAGACACTACACTAATGCGACGATTTTTGAGTATTAGCAGTACCCAGTTTTCCCAAGCGGCCACCCATGTTAGTACTAGCTGGGGTTGCGTTGCTAAACTTCAGTGGTCAGGCGAGAACCGGTGTGTCCAACGCAATACAGCCGCTCCTTTCAAGTCAGAAAGGGAAGAAAAGGAATGAAGGACAAGAACCTCGAGATCCGATCCTTCTACAAGCGGGATAAAAGTATGATGATGACCATTCAATACGGTTTCCTATGGTATATTTGGATATTTACCTTTTGTTTGAAGGTAATTTATCGACTAACGCCAAATCGAAAGGTGAGCTCTAATCAACAGGGCCACTGCGTGCTGATGAGGAGGTTGTGCCTCGAACAAGGTCGCCAAGACAGGAGTGGCGTCATTTCAACATAATAATGTCTCACCAGAATAATGTCAATTATCATTATTCCTAACTCTTTTCCCGTTCATGACAGGGTCAAATGTCAATTGGTCTCATCGGAACTGGGAAGGGAACACACTGGAGGTCTATTGGACTACATTATTGCTACGTAATGCTGTAACCCCGAGCTTCCACACTGGGAATTTTGTCGATCTACACTTAAAGTAGTAAAAAGGGCTCTTCTTCTTGCAGGTGGCATCGTACATCCCACACGGGTTCATCGTTTCAATTCCTATTTGACGCAAGACGCACTTGGGGGACTCGCACTCGCCCGACAGAAGCCACCGAGGAATCGAACCTGCTGCCAACGTTACCGATGGGCCACCGAAACTAAGTGCTATATATCAATAATAATGTCAATATAAAATAATATTAAGCATATTTTATATATAAATAACCTAAATAAGAAGTTTAAATTGAAAAATTCTATTTCATGCAGGCGCTGAATTATAACTTTGAACAAAAGTACCTTTTACCCCCGGGGCGGCATTGTTTACCAATTAACGTCCTACATTTAACACAGGATCAGAGGTCAAAGTACATTAGTGATGTAGTTTCATCTATATCCCCAGCTGGTGGAGACCGTGACTCAATCGCCACGTGGTGAGCAGCCAATCACCTTCCCCGATGTCCATGAAATTCCCTGACAACAACTGTCAGGGATTACAAATACTGTGTTCACCTGACAAAATAACTGCTGGCCGAAATTGATCACACTGTAGGAGAAGCTTTCTTCTGACTGCTACTACGTGTATGATGAACAACAGCTAAACCCTTTCCTCCACCGACGTGACGCCAAGGGGCAAGCTCCTGCACTACGCGTTCATGTAGAAAAGGTAATTCCCACCTGACGGTAGGTGGAAGGAAAGCCAAACCACCTCCATTCAAGATGGAACATGGAACCACTGATGCAGTCGTTATATGGATTATTGATAACGTCGGTTAATGGATCGAGCCTCTAACAGCCAGTGATGTAATTCTCGCCCAAATCCCTCCAGTAAAGCCCGCTTCACAATAACATCGGGAACGAGAACGGCAACGGCCAGGAAAGTTGAAAAAAATTCAACTTTCCCGTTAAACGTAAGCCGTTTGACCAGTAGGAGCGCACCTCCACCACATGACGTACCCGTCACCCCTCCCCTCTGCACAAAATACGTTTTACGTTGCCATTCCCGTTGCTGTTGTGAAGCCCGCTTAAAACTTCTTCGGGTCAGTAGCAAATGAATGACATTTCAAGGGTCGAAAAATCTGTCATTTGAGCATCACAGTGACGTATATCCCGACCCAACATCATTATCATACCCGTATCCCGCCTGCGGCAGGGTCGGGTCTGCGGGTTATAGCCCTCCACGCCCTCCTATCTCTCACCAGGTCCGCGTCCACCTCACACACTACCATATCCTTACGGACAACCTGCTCCCACGTCTGCTTCGGTCTTCCCCTGCCCCGGGTGCTTCCGACCATCTGCATTTCTGAAATGGACCTAACGAGCTCCTCCTCCCCTCTTCTCATTATGTGTCCATACCATCTCACCCTATTCTCCCTCATTTTTTTTCGGCGATGTCCACCACCCCCAGGCTACCTCTAAACTACTCATTCCTAATTCTATCAGCTCTCGACACCCCACTCATACTACTTGCATTCCATTGGCGTGGCTCTTCCGCACTGCCCAGCACTCTGATCCATATAGCATAGCGGGCCTAACCACTGCCCTATAAAACTTCCCTTTCAACTTGATTTGGACCCTCGCATCACACATGGCTCCGCTTGCCTGTCTCCACTTCAACCATCCCCCATTGATTCTATGGGTCACATCAGAGTCTAACTCCCCGTTGTTTTGGAACGGTGATCCTAAGTACTTTACCTCTTGCACCTTTTTCACCAGTTCGCCCTAAGAAAGTACGCCACCGCTATTTTCCTGTCCTTCCCAATTGAAAGCTAAATACTCTGTCTTCTTCATGTTTATCTTTAGCCCTCCCTTTTCTATCGCTCCTCTCATATCGTGTAGTCCCTTCTCTATCTGCTCTCCGCAGTCACTAAGATTTCCGATACCGTCGGTCAATGCCATGTACTGAGGGGCCCATTCTTTTACTCCTGTCAGCAGCTCGTCCATAACCAGAATGAAAAGTCACCCGTTTTCCTTTCCTGCTCTAATATCGTTTAGGCCCTTTTCTACCGCTTCTCTGACGTCACAAAATTTTTCTACATCGTCTGCGAATACCTTGCACTGAGGTACCAATTCCCCCAATCCAGTCTGCAGCTCGTCCATAACTAGAATGAAAAGCTATGGACTTAGTGCTGAACCTTGGTGCATCCCAACCTTCACTGGGAAGCCCCCATTATTTCTTCAAGGCGTCCTTACCCTGGCTATGGAATCATCATATATATCCTGAACTATTCGAATAAACCCTTCTTCTACTTCCCCCGTTTCGTAATACCTCCCAAGTTACCTGTCGTGGAGCACTGTCATAAGCCTAGTAAGCTGACCCAACAGTGAAAATCAAAACGAAATTTTACTAGAACTGCAGTGCAGTGGCGTCGCTAGAGTTGGCGTGACCCAGTGCGGTGACGCCATGGTGTCATCCCCCTCTCCCGAAAAACGCCGCTTCTTTTGATTTGGTGCCACCCCATTTGTCCTGGTGTGAGTGGTGTCACCCGGTGCGGCCTTTACCCTGTTGTGACGCCACTGCTGCAGTGGAGAGTGGGACAGTGAGTGGAAACCGTTGGGGGCGTCCTCCAAGTGGTACACAGGGCCGGCGCTATATTTTGCGGGGCCCTGTGCAAACATGAAGCGGGGCCCTTCTATCAATAGGTTCATTAATCCGAATGCGCGGGCCCTGTGCCGTCGCCCTGTTCGCACACCCATCACGCCGGTCCTGGTGGCACAATACAAAAATTAAATAAAATAAATTTAAATGAATCTTCCACAATTCTACAAAGAATATACACGATGAAAATGCACCCACACGACAACAGAAATCGAGAATAGACACTAAGAAAACTGCGCATGCCCTCTGCAGAATTTAAACATCGTACAGAAGTATTTCCTTATGTAGAAAATCCAATCATTTATGGAAGCGCACGGAGCGGTACTACCATTATTATTTTGCAGACTCTTTATTACCCAACTTTTCAACGGTTTCAAGTCTAATATTGATTAAATATAATTTTATTTCGATTTTTTTCCCCATTTCATGTGGATAAAGTCTTCGAAAAATAAAAATTAATAAAACCATGCAAGGAACCTACGTTTTTCAACTCACTTTCAATTATTCGGCAAAGAAAAAAATTAGGCTGGTATTAACCTGGGATGCACTATCGTATAAAACCGTAGGTGGTCACTTAGAAATCCATATTTTAATTTCAATCAAAAGGATGTCGTGAGAAACATCAATGGGTCCATCCCCTCCAACTCTTCATAATATTTTACATTATAGACCACGACCAAATAATGTGGATGAAAATCTCGCCTATAAATTTCTTTATATAACATTAGTATTAAAATTATATCTCACTTCTATATTACTTCTTATATCTCCCCTTTCTTTCTACTTATACTAGACCCGAAATGTCTCTCTCTCTCTTTTCTATTTCCGTATCCCGGTAGAGAAATACCTTCATATATTTTGATGCCGGTGAAAATCTTCATAATTAAAGCACAAAGGGGTAGTTCAAAAGAGTGAACGACAACGAAATTCAATGTTTAAATTACGAAGTAAACAGCTTTATGTAAATGATGCTGTGATACTATCAGAGAGTCATGAACACATTTAATGCAAATAAGATCATATAATATTAATTGAGAAATGAAATTGAAAAGACGAGAGAAATATTAGGATTACCAGACAGCATTGTCCCTAATCACATTCATGTATCACCCGCAACAAAAGATGGTTCATAATTTAATCATATGCTCCACACCGTTTAATTAAAAATCATCAACAGGTGCATAGTTAAACACCTTGTTAGTTAGACTATACAGGTAGTATTTTTTCTTTTTTGGTTCGTTGGTCTTTTAGGGCCCTTCAACTACAAGGTCATTAGAACCCCGTCCACTGCGTAGTTCTAATGCAGAGACTGCACAGACACTACATTAATGCGACGATTTTGGGGTATTAGAGGTACCCAGTTTTCCCAAGCGGTCACCCACGTCAGTACTAGCTGGGGCTGCATTGCTTAACTTCAGTGATCAGACGAGAACTGGTGTATCCAACGCAATAAGCCGCTCTTTACAGGTAATTAATTTTCTCTCTAAAAGAAATGTAAAATTATGTTCACTTTTGCTTTATTAGTTGAAAAATTCACTTCAATGCCCGAATTAAATAGAGAGCTCAGAGTTACTGAGTTCAACTGGTATTTTTGGCATGAAGAATGGTTGTTGTTGCTTGTTGGTATTTTAGGGCCCTTCATCTACAAGGTCATTAGAGCCCCGTCCACAGCATAGTTCTTATGCAGACACTGCACAGACATTACACTAATGCGACGATTTTTGGGTATTAGTAGTACCCAGTTTTTCCAAGCGGCCACCCATGTCAGTACTAGCGTGGGGTTACGCTGCTTAACTTCAGTGATCAGACGAGAACTGGTGTGTCCAACACAATTCGCCGCTCCCGTGAAGAATGATGATTCCAGTAGGAAACATCAGGCATTACACATGGAATGGGTCAGATAGATATATATCAGTAAGACGAGACTATGAGCATTTTTCGGTCATTGAAACTGTCTCAACGGTATGTCTTTATGTTGTCCAACACATCCTGGCGTCTCACCGCCTCGTTTGGGACATCAAGATGTTTCAATGTTGTGTGCGGGAATCCAGAAGGTGCCACATGGTCTTGTCTGGCACATTCCAGTGTCTCATCGGTTTTCGTGAGGCGTTAAAGCGTCCAAGACAGTGTTAGGGCTTTTGAGACTGAGATACAAAACTAAGAATGGTCTCTTTCTTGTCCATGAATGTTATATTAAAGAAACTTCAAGCTCAGTGGTCAGCATACCTGAATGGGTGAGTCAAGGTGGATGGCATTTTTTCAGCCGAGAGGGAATTCTTAAGTGCACCTCACGTCCGAGCAGTGTGTGTAAGATCTTATTACTGCCCCCCTCCCCCAAAAGAACCCTTCTACACGGATCGGAATAGACTGTATATTCTCGTCGGCCAAATTCTTAGGTGTAGGATCTCATGCCCTTTAGTGACGGTGAAAGAAAATGACCCCACGAAGAAACAAGACCGAAAATAATTAAACAAGAGCGAGCAGCATTAGGTCAGCAACCGGCTGCGTGAAATATTGTCCAGTAGTTCGCTTAGATGTTCATAGATCCTACTTAGTAGGATGATAACTATAGTTCACATAGAAAACATGAAAAGTAAGAATAACATGACTGAAATTTCGATCTTCCTAACAGGGCGTATGAACCCAATAAAATCTATTAAAATGGGTGTAGGAATATCACAATGAAACGTGCCTCATAAATACCTGTCGGCTGTCAGAGTGTCACTTAGATATAAAGTGCCTAAATTTTGACTAACATTTCATAATGATAAAGAAAAAATATCAGGTAAATTCAGTTGTCACCTAGTCGAAATTCAGTCAAAAGCCAAAGCTTAATAGTCAAACAATTTTTTCCCCAGAAATTCTGGCACACAATGCACCACAGAAATGAAATTTAATAGTTGGGAGGAGAGGGTATAAAGAAGAAAGGGGTTGGAGCCATCCCACCACATCAACGTCCTACACACAAGACTCTGCCAACTATATGAATTTTACTTTCTCCTTAAATAAAATAAATCCTGCTGACATTTTTCGATGATTTTCATAATCAGTATTGGTGTTTGACCGAATAATTTACAATTGGAAGGGGATTTACCAACACGATTATTAACATCCTAGTGCAGCATTAACCTCGTCATAAAAATGTAATTTACAGGCACAAATCCTTGTATCTGTACTGCAATAGGTGCACATGCATGCGTACACTCTCTTGGTGGTAGGTGTACCCTTACACCTTGGATTCCACTATATTCGACTATCACATTTTTCAACTTGGCAACATTTTATACATTTCAAACACGTGAATTACATAGATATTACGACAGATCACATCTGAAATATCAACTATAAATGTTATATGTATAGAAGAATGATAACGTACAATAATAGTAACAACAATAATAACTAAATTGAAAAGCTTTAAGGATTTACCAAGGTTTCTAATGTCATTTTTCTTTGTTTCTTTTAAACGCGAACGTAGATTTCGAGCACATTTCCCCCTTTCCTCCACACCGAAAACCCTATCATCCATTTCAATCAACACTTTATCCAATGCGATGACCTGGATTTTGGATTTTTCAGTGTCACCCCTTCAATTATTATCAAAGAAAAACAAATTTCACACTGCATTTATCACACTACACATCCCACATATGTATACACACCCAAACACACCGTGTGAGTAGATATACACAATTAATGATCAAATCAAATCTAGAAATGATTTGCATCCCATTCACAGATCAGAATATAAAATCAGATCTAGTTTCTAAACGGGACAGATGGATTAAAGAGAGACTTGAAAACGAGAAATAAAGACAAATTAAACATGGTGCTGAGGCAAGGTCAGGATTTTAACTGTCGGTATAAATTAAATTAAACAATAATTATAATAATATTTATAATCTAATAACTTGTAATTCTTGATGAAGAATGACTTTGGCATCAAAGTTATAAAAAGAAATTACCAAACATTTGGTGCTGATCGACGCACATAAACTACCTAACACCTAAAATTTGTAGGCGTGCGAACCATATATTATATAGACAAATTGTTTGACATCCTAACTAATCAAACAGAAGACAAATTAACGGCAGAGAGGACTTCCAAAATTTGAGTAAGTCTGCATATTGGGTCAACCTCCAGAACAAGGTTTCTCAAAGTGTTGTCTGCAGCCCACTACTGGGGTGCTAGAATCTCCTGGTGGGCCACAAATTTCATTATAACATACCGGACCGAGGTGGGTTGGCTTCTTTTTCGGGCGAGACAGATGCTCCGAGTGTGCCTTCCTTCGGAAAAGAAGTAAAACCGAGGTCCAGTGTGGTGTACGATGGCATTTGCACGTCTCCCAAAGAACCTTCTCGAATATGCAATGGGCAGGTGTAGGAACTCGCAGCCAAGTTGCGTTGGACACACCAGTTCTCGTGAGATCACTGAAGTTAAGTAATGCAAGCCCACGTTAGTACCAACATGGGTGGTTGGTAAAGAACGTTGGGTGCTGCAAATTTCCCCTTTCCATATCCTCTTCACCTGCCTCCTCATCATCAGTGAGCAGCCTCCTAAGGATTCAGCCTGTTATGGCTGCTTGGCTTACTCTCCAACCCATTAATACAGCATCCCTGGCGTCGGTAGAACTTCCCAACGAACTGTAGGCCGACGATAATAGGCATAGGGGTTTCAGCTTTGGTCGGCAACCGGCTGCGGAAAAACACTGTCCAATAGGTTACCCTTGTGTCCATTCAGAAGGACAAGATGGGTGCCGGACGCTACTGTAGGCGCGAAAAGGGTTAGGAATTGGTTTTTTGGTTGTTACATTACGTCGGAATCGTTTGTTTCCAAATGGAACAAAAATGGGCACCGAACTCCGCCATAGGTGAGAGAACAGTAATGATGATGACGACGACGTCGGACAAAAAGCACAAGTTGCGTCACCTATCTGCCCATCGACCTTAAACAGTCGTCTCATCCACGGATGGAGCAACAGTGAATTTACTTCCTTTCTACCACCTTCAACGAGGTTGAGATTCCCCTTATTAGCTACCAAAGGGCGGCATTCTAGTCATTTTTGTTTGTACACTAAAGTGACGCATCATTAGAAGGAAAATGACTATCTGAACGCGAAGATTAACCAATATTTAGAGTGACCCATCGTGGGATGAGCGTTGTTTTCAAATCAACATTTACTAGAAAATCGACATGCAGCAGTTGACATCGTTTAAAGGCCACAAAATAGATTTCTCGTCTTGTCGGGTAAGAAAAAAAAAGGTGAGTTTTATAAATAGTATTTCAATTCCTCATCCACATGATAAGATGGACAGCAAACAGTTAATGTGTTTTTAGTTGAGTATTTACACCAATATCCAATATATACAAAACTTAAAGATGTTTATTTTGAATCTGGGCGGCGTTACTTTAAGGTCTATTGAAGTCCATTATGTTCATAGATAGTACATTGCATTGCCCAGCGCGAGTGGGTGAAATAGAGGGACAGAGGGGATAGGTGAGAGAGAGAGAGAGAGAGAGAGAGAGAGAGCCTCGACAGAAGAGGAGGAAGGGTGACGAGGACGTTGAAATCAAGGAAAGAGGAGAGAAAAAGGTCGAATGTCCTGTAGTAGAGGAGTGGTTGGATTAGTAAGGTGCTATTTGGTTATTTTAAGAAGAAAAGAGGGATATCCTTTATCCAGATGCATCCAGTGGACATTTTATACAAAGAGAAAAAAATCTTCACAACTGCGCACAGGTACATCAAAGAAACAGTTTAAACAGGTGGTAATTTAAGAAAAACGTATATATAAAAATACTTAGAAAAATTAAAAGGCTACATCAACAATTGCTTCATCTGGTTGGTGAGACACACAAAACCGGAAATAGATTCACTTAGTACTCTACAGCTAAGTGACATCGCCGGCAGCATACTCTAGAATCATTTATTTATTAAAAGAAACTGGTTCTTCTTCCTACCAAACTGCCCCAAACGTTTCTTGATAACCTATGGCCTCCCACATCTTAAAATCAATCACTCGAAATATTACTGATTTAGTAACAGTCAGTTGGTTTAAAAATATTTGGATCTGGGCTGTTATGTCTCAACCCATGGCTTGTTGCCGTGCAGCCCGTGCAGCCAAGTTGCGTTGGACACCCCAGTTCTCGTGAAATCACTGAAGTTAAGCAACGCACGCCCACGTTAGTACCAACATGGGTTGTTGGTAAAGAACGTTGGGTGCTGCAAATTTCACTCTTCTACATCCTATACACCTGCCCCCTCATCTCCCGCGAGCAGCCTCCTAAGGGTTTGTCCTGTTATGGCTGCTTGGCTTACTCTCCAACCCATTAGTGTAACATTTAATAATAATATTGTTTGTTGGTTTTGGTTTGTTGGTGTTTAAGGTCTCGTCAACTACAAGGTCATTAGAGACCCGTCCACTGCATAGTTCTAGTGCACCCTGTTAGGACTTATACAGACACTACACTAATGCGACGATTATTGGGTATTAGCAGTACCCAGCTTTCCCGAGCGACCACCCATGTCAGTACTAACTGGGCTTGCATTGCTTAACTTCAGTGATCAGACGAGAACTGGTGTGTCCAATGCAACTCGCCGCTCCCTTTGTTTGTTGGTGTTTTAGGACCCTTCAACTACAAGGTCATTAGAGTCCCGTCCACTGCGTAGTTCTAATGCAAAGACTGCACCGACACTACAGTAATGCGACGATTTTTGGGTATTAGCGGTACCCAGTTATCCCAAAAGGCAACCCATGTCAGTACTAGCAGGAGTTGCGCTGCTTAACTTCAGTGATCAGACGAGAACTGGTGTGTCCAACGCAATAAGCCGCTCCCCAAACCTATGGCCAAAATCCAACCAACAATCCGACCAACATTGCAAGAAAGGACACGGAGTGAGAGGTCACATATTAACTCATTCTACTGTATATTTAACAGTGGTCAGTCTATCGATCAAACAACTATAAATTTCTTGACTATAACCGCATATGGATAATTCGAGGAGGAGAAAAAGGAGGTAGGGGCAGAAAATGGGAATACTGTAATTGCTATATCCGAAAGTAAAAGTTCAGCGATTCATTATTTCTTTAATCAATCAGTCTTCAGGTAAGATATTAGATTCACCATGGAGCTCCCAGAAGGTATTAAAAGCCACGGCTAGCACACTAAGAGCTTCAACGCCGCAATTTTGGAGATCAACTTATCATTTGGGTATCACAGTCAACATCTCGCCACAGTTTTACACCCCACGAAGACAAACACTGCTTCAGTACAACTAATATCTTTACTTTAAAAGGATAACACGGTGAAATGAGAGCTGAAAAAGGGACAGAGGCAGGAGCAGAGAGAGAGAGAGCGAGGGGAGAGGAGGGAGAGACACTGCGATGTTACAAAAGCATACAGCTCTCAACCCCTTTCCTGTCTCTAATAGCAAGTATAGTCAGGTAATATCATGCTGATTCTCTAAATGGGGTTTGTGTTGACACGTTATTATTTTCCAGAAATATTTAAGGGGTATTCTACGACTTTTAGTGGGAGAAAGAGAGGAAGAGAGAGAGGAGAGGAATTATCCTGCAGTGAAGCTTAATACCCATCTCACGCATCTAAATTTCCGCATTATTATTAGATATCCAACACTGCAAAAGCGTCAAACTACCACTGCCTTTAATTAAGTCAACCAGCAGGGAAAATCAAACACGTTTAAACCTATCAACAACACAACCCCGCAAAATCCAATATATTTGTGGACATTTGGAGGTTGTCCGATCATCTAGGAGGATTTCAAGGTACCCCTAAATTCAAATACAAATATTTTTAAATAAACAACTATAGTGTCAAACAATATTTTATTTGTTAAACATCTAATATGTTATGCTTTCTACAGTCAGCATACAACAACAAACCAACTACTAACCCTCTTCCCGCCTACCGCAGGGTCGGGTATCCATCCTTGTTCCTCTGGATGGATACAAGGGCGATCGGTTGGACGCTATTTTTACTCAGCCTGCTCCCGACCAAAGCAGTAAACCCGATACTTGATTATCGCCGGCCTATTGTTTGTTGGGGAACTCCTCCGAGCCACTATAATTGGGAAAATTTGCCTCAACCACCTTTGCATAGTGGCGAATGACAGTGTTCCACGACAGGTAGTTAGGGAGGTATTACGAAAAAGCGGTTAGAAGAAGGGTTTATTCGAATTGTTCAGGATATGTATGATGGCTCCATATCCAGGGTAAGGACACGTTGGGGGAATACTGGGGATTTCCTAGGTTGGGTTACACCATGGTTCAGCACTAAGTTCAAAACCTTTTCATTCTGGTTACGGACGAATGAGCACCTCAGTGCATGGTATTTGCCGACGATATTGGAAAACTTAGTGACTCCAGAGAACACGTGGAGAGGGCTTACACGATATTAGAGGGGCGATAGAAAAGGGAGGGCTAAAGATAAACATGAAGAAGACAGAGTATTTAACTTTCAATTGGGAAGGACAGGAAAATAACGGTGGCGTACTTTCTAGGGGCGAACTGGTGAAAAAGGAGCAAAAGGTAAAATACTTAGGATTAACGTTCCAAAGCAATGGGGAGATAGACTCGGATGTGACCCACACAATCAATGGGGGATAGTTGAAGTGGAGACAGGCAAGTGGGATCCTGTGTGATAGGAAGGTCCCTATCAAGTTGAAAGGGAAGTTTTACAGGGCAGTGGTTAGGCCCGCTATGCTATATGGATCAGTGTTGGGCAGTGAGGGAGAGCCACGTAAACAGAATGCAATTAGCCGAGATGCGAATGCTGTAGCATATGATGAGCAGGGTGTCAAGAGCTGATAGCTAGGAATGAGTATATTAGAGGTAGCCTGGGTTGGGGGACATGGTAGGTTAAGGTGATATGGTCAAGTAATGAGAAGAGGGGAGGAAGAGCTCGTTAAGTCCTTTACAGGAATGCAGGTGGTTGGAAGCATCTGGAGCAGGGGTAGACCGACGCAGACGTGGGAGCATGTTGTCCGTAAGAATATGGTAATGTGTAAGGTGGACGGGGACCTGGTGGAAGATAGGCGGGATTAGAAGGCAGACTCCCTTCCACAGACGGGATAAGGGCATGATGATAACCAATATTATTGAATTTCTTTTAAGATGCTCGGCATAAATAGCAACATTCAGCAAATGAAATGGATTTAAGTGCATTAGGGCCTGCACACTTTGCCTGTAGATAGAGATAGGGGGTGGGAGATAAGAGGGTTGGAGGGCTAGAACCCGCAGACCCGACCCTACCGCAGCCGGGATGAGGGTATGATGATGATGATGATTATGCAAATGACAGCGTATGCCACACGGGGCCGCGGCTTTATTTCCTATCCGACGGAAAGTACATTCGGAATCTCCCTCTCGCCCGATAGAAGCTAACCCACCTCGATCCTGTATCGAACCTGGAACATCTGGCACAATAATCGAGCGCACTATCTCCTGGACCACAGAGGCGGATTTCTTACATTCAGCAAACGTAGAAGAGAAAGGATGTCTGTATAGCCAACCTCAACCGGAATTGAACCCATATTGACTTCGCACTAATACACATATCATATGGTGACCACCATAGTGAAACGATGGCTAATTCAAGAATACTATTTTAGAATCGGCTTAACCTTAGGGGCTCCATTTCTCTACTAACTCCATGCGATTTCTGGAGGGAGAGCCAATAGTACCTGTCATGCTAAAATCGTCAACCAGAAAGGTCCTTTGAAGTCATCAGAGAAGGGCTAGTCATAAAAAATGTGAAAGGGGTCTCCTAAACGTCGCGCGTTGCTTCCAAACAATTTCAGGGAGCGGCGAATTGCATTGGACACACCAGTTCTCGTCTGATCATTGAAGTTAAGCAGCGCAATCCGGGCTAGTACTGACATGGGTGGCCGCTTGGGAAAACTGGGTACCGCTAGTATCCAAAAATCGTCGCATTAGTGTAGTGTCTGTGCAGTTTCTGCATCAGAACTACACAGTGGACGGGGCTCTAATGACCTTGTAGTTGAAGGGCCCTAAAACACCAACAAACAAATCCAAACAATTTCAAATGAAGCCAGAAAGAGAGAGAGAGAGAGAGTAAGTAATAGGACCATGTTTCCTTAAAAACAGGAATCCCATTTTTTTTTTGGAAAATTGTGTGCCCGCACCGGCCCGCTGCTGAATCAGAATTATCAATGTGGTCCACCTCTTGAAATGTTTGGGGACCCCTGTTTTAGTTTACTGTAATTCCCTTCATGCACATTCGTCTAAGTTATGCACGACACTCAAGTGAATTGGAAGTGGGAGGGTAAGGACCTCCTAGGAATCCCACCAAGAAAAAAACCTAACCTTGAAATCGATATTTGATCTACGAGCTGAACCTTCTCAGTTTCAAACACTCAATAAACTGACTGTCGAAACTATGCTATGAACTGCTCCGTAGACTAGTCATCAGCACTAGATCGCCAACCCCAGATCACGCGCCCCAGCTGACAAAGTGTCCATTTGATGGCCATCACAATAATAATAATAATCATGCTATCGCCCACCCACTTCCACTTCGACGGAAGTATCATTAATGTACGCACACACAAATCTAATTATTTCGATTTCAAATTTCAACGGATGCACGTCTGTCAGTCAAAATAATGAGTCTTTGAACAAGAAGAGAAAACAGTGGTGAAAAGAGGAGTGTATGTGTTACAATGACAGTTTTTGGCAATCTTGAATGACGCGAGGGCAACACTCTGGACCTGTACCTATGATAGTGAGGGCGTGCGAAATTTAACGAGAAACACAACCTGAGGAAAACTGAGAATACGTGGATGTGCAAATGTAATTCGTGCCTGGTTCCTCTCTCCTTTTTCTCTGACCTTTCTTCCCTCAGAAAATAAGGTGCTAAATTATAAGACTTATTGTAAAGAAAAGACCAACTGTATAAAGTTAACAAAAATCTAAACAACTCTCTCCCATTTCTCCACCACCATCACCACTCTACTCTCAGCCTGAAACGGAAGGTATATTAATTTTTTTGATTTAAAATAAAATTTAAACAAAACATAAAACTTTAGAAAATGATTTCAACTTCCTTTATTGTAGCAGCAAGCAATTCCTAACCCTTCTTGTCTCTGTGAATGGACAATTGGACTGTATTTTTCCACTTGTTTTTGGTTATTTAGGGCCCTTCAACTACAAGGTCATTAGAGCCCCGTCCACAGCATAGTTCTAGTGCAGAGACTGCACAGATACTCCACTAATGCGACGATTTTTGGGTATTAGCAGTACCCAGTTTTCCCAAGCGGCCGGGAGCGGCGAATTGCGTTGGACACACCAGTTCTCGTCTGATCACTGAAGTTAAGCAGCGCAACCCCAGGTAGTACTGACATGGGTGGCCGCTTGGGAAACCTGGGTGCTGCTAATACCCAAAAATCGTCGCATTAGTGTAGTGTCTGTGCAGTCTCTGCACTAGAACTATGCTGTGGACGGGGCTATAATGACTTTGCAGTTGAAGGACCCTAAAACACCAACAATCAACCCAAGCGGCCACCCATGTCAGTACTAGCTGGGATTGTGCTGGTTGCGCAATTCACCGCTCCCACTGTGTTTTTCCACAGCCGGGTGCCGACCAAAGCTGCAACCCCTATGCTCATCGACCCGCACAAATGCCATCGTACGCCACACGGGGTTTTACTTCCCATCCGAAAGAAAGCGCACTCGGGGCATTTCTCTCGTCCGAAAGAAACCAACCCACCTCGATCCAGTAACGAACCTAGAAATACTGACGCAATTACCGAGCGAGCTACCCAGTTCGCCACCGAGGCGGCCTCGTCCTCTATTGTAGCAGTACAAATATAAAATGTAAAAAAAAAGATTAGGTCTATCGCATTTTATTGTTATGAAATTCACATACACACATAGGTACACCTGTAAACTTCAGTTTCTTACTTGGGGAGACACTTCCGGTCTTTATCCCCAACTTATTATTAACAGAGTAACCACCCCATTGCTCCTTGACAATCCCTGTGAATAAATATCTTTATTATTAGTCTTTCACCATTGGCGTCCACTGAAACGTGACGGGTACAACACTGAAATCGCAACCCATCTATATTATATTTGACACCATTTATATACAGATATACGAGCCCTGTGTTGACGCCAACTACGATAAGGGCACATTCCTACAAATTTAAATCCACCTGACTGAGTTGCCAGGTGGTGCAAATCAGGCATAAGTGCCAAAGACCTCTACATGTAGTACAAGATCCATATTTTCTAACTCAAGTGGTGTACAGAAAAACCGTTTCAACTGCTGACAATGAAATTTCAGTAGACAATCTTCGCTGTCCCCCTCTTTCAGACAGCCAAGGCAACTAGCTGCCCATGAGCAGCTTTCTGCAGGCAGCATAACATTTAAACTCCGTTTAAATCGTGGGATGATGCCTTGCGTCCCAAAACGGAATATTATGAGGTACTTTCACACGAATCAGGGTCAGCTAGAGGCGTTACGGGGTCTCAGAGTAAACCATTACCTGTGAGGCCCAAAATATTTGCAAGTAGAAATTCTATTATCAAATGTGGCTCGCCACAAATCGACGTCTGAGCTGGCCCTGAGCAGGAATCAAACGTAAACCGAGTGTAGTCCTTTGTCTTCTCTTTTACATATCTGACCCTATACCACGAGCAGAGGCGGATAGGGGAACTCCTCCCACTCCACATGGAGGGATGTGTTGCCTAAGCAGCAAGTCCTTTCATGGGTGGAGGGGAGGAGCGAAATAAAATAACTCCCGCACGCCAAACATTAGGGGCGGGTTACCCGAATAAAAAACCCAAACATGAAAAATCAAAATTAGAACTTACGGTGTAGGTGGGGGCTAGATCCCCAGGGCCAGCGGTACTCCTATGGGTCCCATCCGAATCTATTTCTCCATTGCTATGGATCTCTGCTCTTAGGTACTTTAACTCCTAAACCTATTTCACTCGCCTCCACAAATTAAGTCACCATAAGGCCTATTTCCCTGTCCTTCCCAATTGAAAACTGTATTCTCTGTCTTCTTCATGTTCACATTCAGGCCATCTTTTCTATTGGTGCTTTAATAGCGTTTAAGCGTTTTCTACTTCTTCACAGATGGTTTGAAATTGAGATAAGGAGTCGAAAATACGCTAAAACAGGTCAAGACTAAAGCTAGGAAGATCACTGCCTTGGTTAAACACCAGATGTATGAGGTCTTGCACGATCAACTTAGGAAAAGGGAAGGTGGAAGAGAAGTTTTTAAACTGGCCTAGGCTAGGGAGGAGAAAATAGTTAGGGTCCTTACGAAGATGAAATTCGAAAAACTATAGTCCCAGAAGGAATCCGCATTGAAGTGTGGCGCAGCTTGGGGACCCCAGGAGTCAGGTGGCTAGGGAAACTTTTCAATAGGATAGCCAATGGAGATACAGAATATCTGCTATACGGCGAGAGTTTGGAAGCACCACTCTTAAGGGGAAAAGGTGATGCTCTGGATTGTAGAGACTGTAGAGGTCTGTGAGCCATTCCATGAAGCAGTGGGAGAGAGTAATAGAACATCGCCTTTGGGATAGAACTAATGTGCAGGAGGATAGAAAAGCATAGGGCAGCAAAGAAAGATATGTAATCTTCATTGACTTGGAGAAGGCTAATGATAGTGTTTCACGACAGGAGCTGTAGGAGGTATTTAGGATACGTATGATGGTTCCATAGCCAGGGTAAGGACTCCTTGGAGAAATGCTGGAGGCTTCCCAGTGAAGATTGGAGTATACCAAGGTTCAGCACTAAGTCCATAGCTTTCCATTCTAGTTATGGACGAGCTGCAGACTGGATTAGGGGAATTGGTACCTCAGTGCAAGGTATTCGAAGACGATGTAGAAAAATTTAGTGACGTCATAGAAGAGGTAGAAAAGGGCCTAAACGATATTAGAGCAGGAAAGGAAAACGGGGGCCTGAAGGTGAACATAGTGGAAATAGTGGTGACGTACTCTGTGGAAGCAAGGTAGCGAAGAAGGTGCAAAAGTTCAAGTACATAGGACCAGTGTTTCAAAGCAATACAGAACTAAATTTTAATGTCACCCATAGGATCAACGAAGGGTGGATGAAGTGGAGACAGACAAATGGAGTCTCGTGAGATCGAAGGGTCCCAAAAAAGCTGGAGGAAAAATTCAACAGGGCAGTAGTTAGGCCAGATATTATTAGAGTAGAGAGAATAGATTGAGGTGGTATGGGCAAGTGATGAGAAGAGGGGTGGAGGAGCTGGTTAGGTCCATCATACGGATGCAGATTTTCGAAAGCAACCGGGACAGAGGAAGACCTAAGCAAACATGGGAGCAGGTTGTACGAAGAGATACGATAGTGTATGGGGTGAATGGGAACCTGGTGGATGATAGGTGGGAGTGGAGAACCAGAACCCGCCTACCCGACCCTGTCACAGGCGAGATAAGTGTATAACCCTCAACCTCTTTACACTTAAGGCCCGGCAAAAATAGGAGAAATAGTTCGCAGACTGGCATCACATCCCACAGACAGGGTAGTACAGGCATGGGCAACGTTTCCTAGTTGAGGGTTATTGTGGGTGGCTCCGGGTGAAAGGTCAATTAGGGAGTGGTTTATCGCAATAGTGACTCAGTAGGTTAGTGGCTTCGCTCCGATCACTGACTATAGCAGATCAGGGGCCCGGATCTAAGCAAGTTGAAGGCTTGGGGTGCCCATATGTGGTTTAGCAGTATAGTCAAGTGATAGCATTTGGCGGACCGGTAATAATTCCGGTCCGCGGTCCGCGAATCACAGCTTGACGACTACAGACCTAACTAACCCTTTACCAGTGAATGTGAGAGTCGAGTATTCATGAGGAGTGTTAAAAGGTCCCACTTGATACCGGACTTTCCACGATGGGCAGTGAAGTCGTCGTCCCGAAAGACATCGAATTGTTATTAAAAATTAGTTCAGGACAATAGTATTATAAAGATATAACAAAACAATAATAGTCTCGCAACAATTTTTCGATTTGTGAGCATTTGTCATCGCATTTTATTGCAACCAGTAAATGTAACGGGTGCTTATATAGCAAAGAAGTCTCCGCTAATGGGGTTTGCGATTGGGACTCGCAAACATTTCGCATACTCGGTGAAGAGGGCAACCTCAAACGAGTGTGACTAAGAGTATGCGTATTTTGGTTATTGCATAGTATAAATAGGTAAGACAACCCTTTCCAATTCTTGTCCCCCCCCCTTATTTTAAAGGAAAAAAAACTGATGTCGATTATTGTAGAGATTTGACAATCGCGTAGGTTCCTCGGGCCATTCGAGAAGACACCCTTTCAACACTTCGTTCACAACAGTGTCGACAAAGAGATTATAAATTGACATCATGATTGGAGGAAATGACACCAAGATTCAATTGCATCTCGGATCCATGGAATTATTCCGCTCAATTGCCTCTTTCCATCTTTTCGTGATGTCGTGCGGTGGTGGTGGTGGTAGTAGTAGTGAGGAATGTGACGATGATGATGATGGCGACAGAATAGCAATGTGAGAGAGGGGGAGAAAACGACGTGAAATCAAACATACCACGAGGGATTTGCTAAATGGAGCGCACACAGCATCCAGTTCCTTCCGCCATAAGACTTTAATACTCGTAGGGGAAGTAGGCATGCGAGACACCACAAAATCCTTCATGCTACACCCGCCATCCACAACAAAATAGAGACTATGAAAAGACAGACAGTTCGAGGTTAAACACAGATTGGTTCATAAACCGTTTTTAATGCTCAACCCTCTCATTTCATCCGCTTATTTATAAGGCAAACCACACAAGACAACATAAGCACTTAGTGTAGAGGGTCATCTAATATCCGAAACATTGGTAACACCAAGCTCAAACGCCTTTGTACAGCACAGACACAGGCAAATGGTATTTATCTCACACCAGTCGACTTCGTTATATTACCGGTTCATACATTTTCTACTAAAACCTGCCCTGGTTAATATCTAATGAGGAGGGAAGCAATGCTCCCTACTACCACTTTCTACACATGGCAGGGAGCGGCGAATTGCGTTGGACACACCAGTTATCGTCCGATCACTGAAGTTAAGCAACGCAACCCCAGCTAATACTGACAAGGG